>VZTB01007298.1:553594-828645 GCA_013397245.1 Thryothorus ludovicianus
TTTTGGAGAGAACATGAAATTCATGCTGAAAGGAGAGAGATAAGGGAAAAGGAACACATTTTGATCATAGCGCTAAACTTTGTCTTTTAGTGCCTGTGCTCTCAACATGGTGTGGTGGAGCTATCACAATATTTCCACAACATCATTTTTTTTCTGTTTGTTTTGTTTTGGGCACTTTTTGATAAATTGTTGAGTGTACATTTGGTGTTGCTGCACTTTTTGTTCTTTGTATTACACAAGTGCAGTATTTAAGAGTCTAGTAGTAAGCACATCTTAGGCAGGACTCACCTATGTTACCCATTGGTCCTAGCTGTTACAGCATATCCCAGTGGTAGGATGTGACACAGGCATTTTGTCATCAAAAAATCTCAGTAGGAATCTAAAAGGAGCTCATAACACATACTTCTAGCAATTAGCTCATCTCCAGGGAGTGACAGAAAAAAACCCCCACATAGTGTCTGTAGGTTGACAAGGAACCTGGGAGCATATTTTATTTAGTTAGTAAAAAGAAAAATTTTCAAACAGTTTACTGTAGATGCTAAAGGTGGTGGCATAAGGGCATGGCAGTATGTTCTATCTCCACTGTATACATCACTGCTTTCTTTAGGTGAAGTTTTCTTTCTCCACCTATTTATTTATTACACAGCATATGCAAAATTAGTCATCTGCCAAGTATTATTTTAACTTAGTTTATCACATTTAGAAATAAATTCATGCAGTTACTGAAATCTTCCTCACAGAATTGCACAGATCTTTGAAGTGTACATCAGCATGGGGGACACTGGAAGAGCTCTGCTCTCAGTAAATCTTGTAATAGGTTGATATATTATTGACTGGAGTGGGTTACAGCAGAATAAACACCTGGAGTGGAAATGATGAAGGCATGTGTATGTCTGGGGACTGTTTGTCACTAACATATCACACTGGTGTGTCAACTAGGGCTGCCATTTGAACAGTGAACTCAAATGTCGTAGTGATAATGTTTTAATAATTTAGTCTTCTATTCTGCATTTGCAAAAACCCTTTGCTAAATTCTTAGAACTTGGCATAATGAGATTCACTGGCCTTTTTTTGGCTCTAGGAAAAGCATGTCTGTCACAAGCACTGTGTTGTTACTGAAAGTGACGCTGTGTCTCTTCTGAGGAATAGAGCTGTTGAAAAATGGGCCCTAGGGAGGGTGTGTGGCTTTTTTTGTTGTTGTTCTATGTTCTTATATCTATCTATCTATCTATCTATCTATCTTCAAAATGAGACATTTAGAAAAACTTTTCATTCCAAATGTGAGACAAACCTCTAGGCTGCAAGGAACTGAAAAATTACTTTGAAAAAGAAATGTATTGACTATTTTTCCCTCTTCATGCTATGTATAATGGAAGTGTCCTTTTTGATGTGTTTAAAGAACAGACTCAGCCAGACTGAGAAATGTCAATAGAGGACCATTCAGAGAGTTTACAAATAAACTCTCATCTGCACAGCCTGTCCTGTCTGCTGGGAGGTGAGGGGCTCTCTGTGTTTATAGTTTGCATCAGGACTCCCTCACAGGAGATGAAGTTGAACTAAGGCCGAGTCACTGGGCACCTAATGGTGCCTGGCTGATGTCCTGTGTCACATGGTCACCACATTAGGTGATTCTAGACAGAGGAACTTCATCAAGAGAAGACAGGGGATGGCACATAGGACCTTTGTGAGCAAAGCAATGTCCACATGCACTTTGTGATGAACAAAGCATAGCTAAAAGTTAGTTTTCTGTTTAATTGTATTTAATTTTGTATGCTTTTAGTTCCAGAAACTGAAATTGCTTTGTCCATGGGTTTATAAATATTTAACACACATTTTTAATGAATAAGAAATTGAATTTAAGGGTCAGTAGCAGATTCTGTTGCTTTTTCGGGTACTTGTTTAATTATTTCTCATTATATTTGTAAATGCAATTTTAAAATCTTTAAAAATAAATTAATATAAGCCATCAGAGAATCATCTCTAATGGATAACATTTATGAGTGTTTTTTACTTCTATTATACCATTAGACTAGGATCTCAAGAGTTTTTGATGAGTACCAAAGTCTTGTAATGAAAAGAGATTTCCCAAGGTCATACAGTAATTTTATGGAAGATTCAGGAATAGAAGGCAGCTCCATGCTTTATCTGATCTAATAAAATAGTTTTACAGATGGTAGAATTTTTTCCTTAGCATCCTTTGTATGTTTCCTACAAGAGACATACTTAAAAGATCATCCTGTGGAATAGAGATTTGGAAAAAAGAATACTGGGAGCAACCCTTGATTCTTTGAATAGATTGCCCTAATACATGCCTTTCACAATTTAAATAATTTACAATATAGTGATGTTCAAAATAAGGCTATCACTGAAAACAACTGATTTCATTAATTAAAATATCAACAGAGCAGTGATCCTGATGAAAATGGTGAAATAAAATCAAAGGGTCTCAGATAAAATCATTACTATCAGTCTGATGTTATTGGAAAAAATGCACCATGTAAGTTACTTGACAAATTTGCATTTCCAAGGAGAAGGTTTGAAGTAAAACCTAGCAATTCCTCACTGTGTATTTTAGATTGCAGTATCTGTGAAGGATTCCAGAAATTCTCCTGTCAGGCAATAAGTCCAGTCCCAAAGTTAGGAGTAAGATACTATTATTTTACTATACACACACATGTAGTTCCTTTTCTCTGAGCCTTCAGAAAGGGAAAAGGATGGAGTTGAAGGTCTGAAAAATTAAATTTAAAGGTTAGCCAGACTCCTCTATCCTATTATCTTAACACTCATCACTGACAGAAGCCCGGTTTGGCTCTTGAAAGTAAAATTCTGTCTCCTAATATGCCTTCAAGACATTATTACACCTTTAGTTCTCAGGTCCATAAACCATTACTCTGGGTGCTCATAAATATGCATTTCCTTTACACTTTTAAGTAAGCTGCTATTGCTGTCATTCACTTTTAGTTAAGACCTGTCAGGAGGTGTTCTGTTGAAGGAAAGAAGTTTAAATTACAGGCAAACTGAAGATATGTAGTTCTTAAGCATGCTAAAATTATGAGTGAGTTGGAGGGATTATTCCTCACAAGTAATTTTAGGATACCAAGGGATATTGGTGATGTGTACAAGAGATGTTCCCTTCTTGGCTAATTCCATTAGAAGCTTCTGATTTCTGCATTGCTGGAGTGAGACTCCAAAAATCTGCTTTTCTATCTTACATAATCACTCTCACAGTATCCTGTAACATCCACCTCTGCTACAACTGTCAGTGCATTGACTTCTGGAGTGACAGAGATATGTAGGTCTGACAAAGCATCCTTTGCAATGTGCTTCATTGAAGTGAGAACTGCAAATGCTGTCAGTATTACTGGAAACCTTTTACTTAGGCAGAATTAATAAATTACAACTTGTATTTTGGGATGGCCTTGTTATATACAGCTGGTCCAGAATGATATGACTTACTAGTAAGAAATTACTGTGTCTTGGCAGAAAGCATTCTATTTATTTTCAATTCTGAGGAAAGCTCTATCCACTGGATAAGATGCTGGATCAGAAGTTAAGGCATTCAAGATCACAGTTGTGCCATTTTTACAGTGCCTGACTTCTTGCAGGTCTCCTCACAGAGATATTTTCTTCCTTTCACTTTCCAGGTGTGGTTGTGATTATTCATAGGATTTCCTCCTCAGCTCTTGCAGGTCTTCTGCTCCTAGGTGAACAACATGAATCCCATGCTTGTACTAAATCCATGGATTTAGTCTGTTCCCCCCAATTTCTAGCTCCAGTCCAGACTTTGTTTGGTTCAGACTTGGGAAGCTTTTCTTTAGCAGGTTGTGCCCAGTGGTGAATTAATGTAAACCTGGCAGCAAAGTCTCAGGTTAAAGTTCAAGGGAATTTCTGCTCAACAAAGCAAGTGTTACAGAGAAGTGACCTTAGCTTCTCCTGAGCTCTACTGTCTCTGCTGCTCTGTCCCTGCAACATTGTTGATGTTCTTTGTTTACTGCAAGGCTTTGTTTATTTTTCATAAAATCAGACATATGCTTTAATACTGTTTAAATAGTACCATCCTATTGTGTGTGAGAACAGAACATTGAAGCTGATAGAAACAGATGTGATGTGGTTTTTGTGGTGAAACTCCGCTGCTATGTTTCATATGGCCTCATCTGTTCCCCATTTTGCTCAGGTTTTCCATGCCACCTCCAAGGCCTCTGTTCTTGTTGAGGAAAAAGAAGCTATGGGTGACAGATTGTCATTCCCTTCCTAGACTAGTTGTCATGGTTCCTTCTTTTAGCAAAGTCCCACAGCAGAAAGGTTGGTGAGATATGGTTGGGGATGTCTGTGGCTCCTTGGAGGGTGCTTGTGGAGAAGCACTAGACATGGGAGAAGGCATGACTCCAGATTCCTGTGGTGCCACAGTCCTGCTGTGTCACGCCTCAGTCACATAATTAGGTTGGACATGTCAGGTGGTGTGGATGTTAACTACAGCAGAGAGACATCCTCCACCCCTGAAACACCAGGGACTCTTTATCCAGAGGGTTTAATTGTGTTGCTACAATCCTTGGTGATATGGTGCTTATTCAGCAACCATTTTTTGGAATGAGTTAGTAGTCTTGTCTGGCAGTAGCATGATACACACCAGAGTAATTAGGAAGTGTAAAATTAATGTTATTGAAGACGTTTCTCAGGCAGTGGTTGTTTTGGTCCTGCCTAATGCCAGAGATGTGGTCTGGAAGAATTCTTGATAGTTCAGATGGGCTAGGGCTGCTGAACAGATTTTCTTCTGTGAGGAAAGAAGGAAGATGGTGTCCTTTTACCTGGTATCCTTTTACCAGGATCCTTTTGATCCTGGTGCTAAAATCATATAGAAGTATGTTGAATTTTTTCCTAAAAACATAACCCAGTGGATATCTGACTTCTCCTTTATTGATTTAGTGATTTTAGTTGCTCCTGTTCTGTTCAAGGTCAAAAGACAGTAATTAATATAAGAAAATAGTAGAAATTTCTGGCTCTGTAGTTGCAAAGATAGGAAGAGCAGAGAAGATATTTTGTGGAACATCTGTTATATGGATATGCTTGATTGTGGGCAACTGAATAGGATGACCTGGTTATCAGTGTCTGTGTTTTCCTTTGTTGCCTTTAAGTGCTCTCAGTGGAGAACTATTAGCAGTATTTTCCTACCTTCCTGCCTAAGCACGGGCCAGCATTTATTGGAGCTAACCTCTGGTAATTATAAAGCCAACATCGCAGTAACAAGCAGTAAGATGGAACATATAATATTCATAAATTATTGAATGCAGCTTCCTCATCCTTCACAGTAAGCTCTTCAGGACAGGGATTGTTTCTTGTAAGGACCCACAGTCCAACAATGAGATCAGCAACAGCCAGTGTGCTGTGTCAAATCAGTTCAGTTTTCTTCTCTGATAGAGTAGCAAACATACCATTGATGAGGAAGAGGTGCCATTTACCTTGACCTTGTCAATGTATTCTGGTAAACAAACTAGAGATATATGAATATGAAGCTACTGCAGGATGGGTAACAAACTGATATGAAAGCTGTTCTCAGGAGTTACTAGTGGATCCACAGTGGCCTGGACCCAGTATTTTAATTGCCAATGGAATAATGAATTTAGTCTGCAAATTATACCAGTATGAGAGGCAAATTCAAATTAAATTTGACAAATCAGTGTAATGGCTTGGTAAAATAGAATATAATGCAACAGAAAAAGGGTAAGTTTGTTAACTGGCATAAATATTCAACCTACAAACTGAGTGAGCGTAAGAAATGCTTATGCAATAATCTTGGAGAAAGGTTTGTAACAGTGAATAGAGTCACAGACAGACTGACTGAATGTGTAAGAAAAGTATGTACATAAAAGGTACCAATAAGACCTGTTTCCACTTCTGGGGGATATATATCACATTTCCACTATTTGCAGCCAACCGTTAATAAAATCAGTGTAAGCCAAATTGCATCTGGGTGCAGCCTGAATCAGAGGCAGAAAGACTTCTTGAGTTCTGTGTGTCTCTCTTACCACACCTTATGCTGCCTTTTTCACACCTCTTATCATCAAAGAAATGATATGATAGTTTCTGTTGCCTAAAAATCATCTAATCAGATGTTTGATAAACATATGGCTTTTAATTGTATTGACAGTGAATACCTTATAGAATCATAGAATGGTTTGTGTTAGAAGGGACCTCATCTTGTTCCAACCCCTGCCATGGGCAGAGACACCTCTCACCAGACAAGGTTATTACTCAGTGCTCCATCCAACTTGAACTTAGACACATCGAGGGATGGGGCATTCACAGCCTCTCTGGCAACCTTTTCCAGTGCCTCACCGCCCTCAGAGTAGAGAATTTTTTTCTATTATCTAATCTAAACCTACTTTCTTTCAAATAGGGGCCTTTCTCTCTTGACCTGTTGACATGCTCTTGGTTGACATGCTCTTGTAAATAGTCTCTGCAGTAGTAGCTTTGGTTTGCTTTTTTCATTTTCAGAATTTATACTAAAATATGGTTGTTTATGTGAAATTGTAACTGAGCAGTTGCATAGCAAAGTAGTACAAATGTACTCAAAACAACATGTACAAAGTAATGCATGTATATATTATGTAGGTGGAGAAGAAGTGAAATATCCACCCAGTGATCTGTTTCAAATTAATTGAGTCAATTTATTTTTAAGAAAGGTATTTAATGTTTTTATAGCTGTCTGTTTGAGTAGGACATGTTAACAAGATTGTTGGAAAGGTTAATTGAAGAGCTGCCATCGTGTGTGTGGAAGCTCCTTTTACATGGAGCCAGTACTTTTCAGTGGCTGCAGGCACCTGTTGGACTCCAGCACAGGATTGCAACAGATTGTTCAGCACTGAAAGGCATGGAAAAGGACTGCCTATCAAATAGTAGCAGTAAGCATCAATATTCTCAGTGCTGTTCTTCTGATCTTTCATTATAGTCTTGCAGTTAACCGAGTATATTCTACAGGTATATAAAGTCTACAGTATATAACAAATTACCTGAATAATTAACTGATTTAAAGTATTTGTTGTTCTGTACATTATTGAATAATTGGCTCGCTGAATTTATTTTCTTAAATGCTTATATAGATTTTTAAAATATTCCTTAAATATCAGAAAACATGCTAATTTAAGTATGTTCTTAATTACTTGTTAAAATCAAAGTTTAACACAAATTTTAAATATAATTTTTTTAATGAAATGCTGCTTTTCACGGCAACTTATAGAAAATTAGAGGGATTTTCTGCTTCCAGTCAGAATATTATATTTAACAAACATTACCAGACTTCTGGCTTGGAATCAGGGAAAGAGCAATAATTAAATGGGTATATTTTGTTGTACTTAAGAATGCATTATATTTTGGGGTTTTTAAATCTTGCATGTAGCATAAAATGAAGTTATTCATTTTAATGCATCCTTCTTGTTGGCTTAAAGCTGAAATATAGTTGCTTGAAAATTAATTTACCCCTCATGAATGACTGGTTGGATTATCTTTGTAGCATTAAATGTCAACCCTGAGCTCGGAGCACATTGTGTCTACGGTAAAAAGTTGTCCCTGAGCACTTAATGTTGTGTTAAATGATGATGTGTCCTTTGCAAATGTATTATTAGTGTCAAGCTGTTCTGTCTCTCAAGATTGAAAAATGGTCAGTGATTTGAGCTGCCATTAAACCTGAATAAAATAGAGAGGCTGTGGGGGGTTTTCATGCCTTTTCTGAGTATAGACACACTCTTGTGTAGGTATAAGACATATAAAAATCTTTCTGTTAACCTAAGACTCTAAAAACTCCCTTTGGAATCACAGCAATTAAAAATAAGAAAATCTCACTTCTGCTTCTTAGGAAAAGAGTGGTCATTGAATTTATCTGTGTGACACTAATAAGACAAAACACAATAATAAATACTTGAGAGCTTGATCTTGTTTCCATAGATGTGAGCTAGGGCTGTGTTGCCAATTCTCAGATATAGGCTATAAAACTGTTACTGCTGTGTAGTGTGTCAACTAATTTTTACTGAAGTTAGGCCTGAAATTCCTATGGAATTTTGTTTTTCCGAGGTTCCTCGACATTCTAAATAAAAAGTTATTTTCAGAATGGAGCAGGCATCTTGAAGATGTGTTCTGTGATAGCAGTTTCTTTCACTGGATTGAAGTTCTGTTATTCAGTGGATATATGACTGGTTTAAAATCTCTCAAAAGATCATAGAATTAGATATTTGTTCTTGCACTTTAGGAGGCAAGTGTGTAGGGACTTCTGTGATTTTCGATGGTGTTACAAAACACTTCAGAAAACACTTCTTTCCCCATGCCAGACTCCTAACTTGTTGGCATTTAGAAAGGCACATAAGGAAAAGCTGTACTACTGTGTATGAGATGATAGAGCTCAGTTTTGGAGTCCCAAGGCATGTAGGAAAATAAGTGCTTGTCTTTCCTCCTACTAAAAACAAACTACTCTAAAGTTAGGGAATTGGTGGTAGTGCAAACTAATTTGAACCTTTTAGTCCATTTACTTGCTGTTTACAGACCATACTGAATTCTTTTGATGCACTTTAGTTCCATTGCAATGGTGGTATTAAGGTACTTCAGGCAATGTGATTTTAGGACTAAATTCTCTCTCAGCTCTCAGCCATTTAGTTGGTTCCATGGAAGTGGTTCCCTGATAGTAGAAAAAGGGAAGTGCCATGCACATGCAGAAAAAAACAAAGAGGACATGGGCATACCAGAATGAGTCCAGTGAAGAGTCCGGATGTCCATCTGGAGCACAGGATACACAAGAAGAGGCTGAGAGAGCTGTCTTTTCTGATTTAAGAAGAGAAAGCTCACCTGAGGTGTTACTGCCATCTACAAATTCTTAATAGGAGGCTACAGGTAGGGAGAAGCATAACTTTTCTCAAAGGTGCACAA
Source organism: Thryothorus ludovicianus (assembly GCA_013397245.1). NCBI lineage: Eukaryota > Metazoa > Chordata > Aves > Passeriformes > Certhiidae > Thryothorus > Thryothorus ludovicianus. Next base: position 562,505 of record VZTB01007298.1, read on the forward strand.
TGGTAGGACAAAAGGCAAGTTAGAACGTGAATATTCTCTCCCAGTAGGTAGGTGGAAAATATTTTTACCAGAGGGATGGCCAGATGTTGAAAAGAGTTTCTCATGGATGTTGTGGAATCTCTACCTTTGGAAATACTAAAAACTCAACTGGATAAGCTCATCTAGAGTTGCTCAGAGTCACTGGAGCTGACTTTCAGCTTGAATCCAGTTTAAAAATTGTCTTTGTTCGGAGCAGAGGGATGGATCATATGACCCCCAGGAATGTCTTCTAACCTAACCTATCACCTGAGACTGTAGCTTAAAGCAGGGCCATAGCTGGTATACGGGAGCAGTTCTGAAGAAGCAGTGTGCTAATTTTGCTACAGAGCACAGTGGCCCTGTAGCACAGACATAGCTAACTGGCTTGGGAGCCACCATGTCAGAGCTGAGCAGGGATGGGATTCAGGCTGTGGTTTTCAATGCAATTTGCAATCACTTCGTAACTCTGTGATTTTCTCTCTATAGTACTAGTAATACCCAAGATAATCACTTCAAAGGTAATTTGGCCATGTCTGTAAATGTCTTGAATCAAGATAAAGTCATGTAGGAACTGGTTCTTCTCTGTTTGTCCCTTAGAGCTCTTTGCTTGGTTCATATTTATTCTGCTTAACCGTAGAGTTAAAGCCAACCTGACTTGGATTCTGAACATCTCTAGTTGTTCCTGACAGTAAAACAGGAAGCACCAGGGAGCCCTTTAGGCTGTGCTAGGCTGCTGTCACTCACTCTTTGGAGACACCTAGACCAGCATTCATCTAAAACTAAAATCAATTGTAATGAGTGTGACCCTGTGTGTCTTACATATAAGGAAGTTGTGGAGGATGGCATGACTGAACCTTCCTCATCTTGAGCCTTTGTTCCTGCTAATGAGATCTAATTCTCCCTTAACCCTGTTACTGCAGGGAAAAGGATGGGATGCTTGAAGTCAGACTGTGGAAACCCTGAAAAGACCAGAAGTTCATTTTCTTGTTCTGTAGGGCTTTGTGGAGAGTTCCTGGAACCTTCACTAATTCATATCAATAATCATAATAAACCAATTCATTTTGGCTTAACTAGGTGTGTGATTTCACACTTACAGTTTGTCAGTAAATCTTGCAACAGCCTGTCTCTAGTTTCTAATTAGATATGTTTATATTTTAGTATGGTTTTCAGTATCAGTTACAGTATGGTAGTTTAGTTAAACTACTACTGATAACTAAAATTTACCCTCTAGTTGTGGTTTTATTGATCCTTAAGCAATACTTTAACATATGAAATGGATTACTAATGTATGGAAAATGTCTTACTAATGTTTTGAGTATGATTCTAATACCAGCACAGAAAGATTCAGGACACCATTTTGTTGGTTGTTCTGAATTATAGTGAAAGTGTTGAAAGGAATTTTAAATCTGTAGCGTTGATTAAAAAATTTAACTGTCAGGTTTTTTGGCATGCTGTAAATAACTCATCTTCAAATTATTTGTCTGAGTAATTAAATTTAGATTGCACATTTCTCATTTCAAATATTTTGACTCTTATCTATTTGGTTTTCCATTGTGGCTTAATTGGTGTGGTCTATATAAACGGACAATAAATTTATATACCTTTGTTATAAAGATCAGTCAGTGAATAGAACTTGGTATTCATCCCAGACAGAATTATGATTGAATGTATTTGCAAGATTAAAGCACTGAATTTACTTCTTTCTAATTAAAGGCAATTAAAGATTTGCAGACACAAATAAAAGACAATGAATTGAGGAATAAGTGTAGAAGCAAGTCCATTTGCAGGTGAAAAGAAGTGCCTTTGAAGCAGAACCAGCTGTATTTTCATTGAAAGAATAACAGTTTAGGAAGCTTTTCTGCATGTGCTTGCTTGATAGCATAATGTACTCATAAGCAGCTTACGCAGTACAGTATTCAGAAAATAGCAGTGCATTAATTTTTAAAGTAGCAAATGCAGGCGAAGAGCAATGCTGCCACATGATGATAATGAAGGTGGATATTGTAAAGTCTGCTGAGAGAAAAGAAAGCAGGGAGCTCCTGAAATGTGAACATTTATAAAACAATAACTAGATATTCATATGATAATAAGCTTGGACAGCAGCATCAACAAAGGCCAAAGATGCAGTCCTGTTTCTGCTTAAGCCTGAGGAATTGAAAAGCAGAGAGGCAGTCTTTAGTCTGTTATTCAGTTCCAGTAATGAGCTATTGTTAGAATGAAAGAGTAAATAGCTAGAAGGGTTGGAAATGCAATTTTTTTTCCTCATGAAGTTGTTCTGTAGATTTTTTCAAGTTGTGTCTTAAACAGCAGCATCTTTAAACACAATCCTAAGTGTAGTCAGTTTTCTGAAATACAGTGCTCAACATGCTGTGTTCTCAGTTACATAGTATAAAGGAGCTTGGTATGTATGCAGAAGTACAGTGTTGTGCAAACTACCTGGTATTGTCACAGTATTTCTGTAGACTAAAAAAAAATTAACCCAGAACTTAAATGTGTCTAGCTTATACATATTATTTAGGAATTTTGCATTTATCATCATGTCATTGGAGGTTGAATTAAAAAGAATACTGAATATACAAGATCACGTCATCTCTAATACATTACTAAAATTATTGACTGGAAGAAGTGTGGGATCTCAATTTCCCTTGTAAGCGGAGCTAAATTAAAAAAACTTGCAAAATCCATAGATTTTTATTCCTAGTTACATGAAGAGAAACAAACTCAGTTTGCATATTGTATGAATCCCTAATATCCACTCTGACGGAGGCACCCTTTGTCATTTTTCAGAATATAGCTGTTTTAGTAGCTAAACAGCTTCCTTATCTTTACCCTTTTCTAATCCTACAGCTAATAAAATAGTCTTCATTTCTAAAATAGTCTTGGGGAAATTTTTCCAAACAGAATCTGCAAATGTGGCACAGCACGGTTCTGAGGTCACTTTGCCACCAAAGGAGTGGAAAAGAAAGATAGAAGGAAGGGACGAGGTGCAAGGCAAGCTCTGTAGAGTTTCTAAAAGGCAAAGGCTGCTTCAGGCACTGAACGGGAGGGATGGATGTTCTTTGGAGGGACTGTCAGGAAGAAGGACAAGCACAGAGCTTTAGTCAGTAAAAAATAGTTGCCTTATCATGGGGTACTTCTTTGGCCTTAAAAATAGAAAGGAAGTGATGGAAAAGGAAAGAAGTGCTGCATTTGTTTAAAATGGGTAATTATTTATTACTCTTATTTATTATTTATTTACCCCCTAAAAAAGTTAAGGGAACCTGGCACTAGAGTTTAGTATTTGAGAGGAGACATGACAAATTGGTTAACAATAATGACTAGTCAAAAGGTAATGATTTTGTTTAAGTAATAACAAAAGTACGATCTGGTCTGGAAACCTTCCAGTTGTATCTTTTTGGCTTCTTCTTGCCTTCATATTTTCCATCAGGAAAATGGAATTGGTGTCTCAGATAGACATTGGATAAAGCAGACAAATGGGGCTTTGTCTGATGAGTCTGTCTCAACTGGCTTTGATGATCACTTCCTAAGAAGAAATAGCTTAAACTGATGACTCTGGCAGGTAAATGTACAAGACAACTTGCAGGATAAGTGAGATAAAACTAGAAGACATTGAGAGTGTGAATATACTTGTCCCAACTGGTTGAATTTGCTAGCCCAAAAGAAGGGAGGCTGTTGGGAGCCTGTATTACTTTTTTCTGCTTGTTTTCCAGGTGGTAATGATCAGTATTCACGTGGCAGGAGCTTTGCATTTCATTGTTCTTTGTAGTCCTGTAGTGCAGATGTCTTTCCCAAGGCCTCAGAAAGTTCACATTTTAGGAGTCTTTTAGTATGTTTGCTGAATCTGGTTTTCATTACAAAGAAGTCCACAAATGCCCTTTTTAAACTTTTGCACTTGGTGGACTCAGACTGTTTTCCTACCATGTTTTTTTCCTTTTGGCTATTACATTTAGCAAGGAGAGTGGTAAATTATGCAGGTGCATGGATTTGGAGGACTACCAGTTCTAGAGTCATCACTGAAATAGTCTGTTTGTTATAGGAGGGTTAGTTGTTCAAATCAGACTTAATATAAATCTGGAAGTATTCTCCAGAGAAGTAATCCACTCTTAGCTGTAGCCATAATATAAAAAGTACCAAGGTGCTGGAAACAAAGGGAAAGAGAACCAAGAAGCTTTCTCATTTGGATGAATAAACATGGTTCTGCCCATACATGTATTTCACAGACTGGGTCTTCTATGCAACCTTTGCTCCTGCTCATGTCACCTTCACACTTTAGCTCTGGGGAAGAGATGGGAGAATGAGCAATGGGAGGTGGGGTTTACTGGCTGACTTGTGTCCCATTCCTAATGGACCTTACCAAGTTTTCTAGTTTTCATTATCTAATGCTGTTGCATCACTGGAAAAGAAATTTCTGGCTGTCTTGTTTCATTTACTCCTGATGGAAGAGCAGCAAACCTGAATTATGAGAACTGAGATTGAACTTAGTGCTTGTCAGTTATATGGTTCTAAATGAAGATATTTTTCATGCTTAAAACATTTCAAATTGATACATTTCTATAGTTTGTCCACAAGTAAGTAAGAACAGCTGCATCACTTTTGAAAGTTGGCTCCCAACAAACAAACAAAAAAATTCAAGACTGGGGTGTGTCTATGCCAAATTCCAGCCTGGAGTGTATTTTTATGAGTAATAAACTCCTGCCATTTGCAATGGAAATTCTGAAAGATCTTTTAACTATTTCAGGGCAAAAGTATGAGTGTGGGACTTTAGAGACAAGAAACACATTCTCTCTCTGGCTGGATTCATCTCATGACTTAGCCATTTTTGTGGTTTCCCAGCTGTTCTAAAAACTTACTGTACTCTTGATGCATACTATTATCAGATATTACTGACTTCTGAAAAATAATGCTGCAGTGGTCCTGTCCTGCAACATATATATGATTATTCCTAATACATATGGTTTCAATTATTTTATTGAGTATTTTTAAGTTATTTCAAGTCTTCTATGAATAATATCTGACCAAAGAATAGTATGGAGACCTTTACAATATATAAGCCATAGGACTGAGGAGTGGTTATGTAACGAAAGCAAATTTGATACACAAGTTCAGCTTTCACAGTATGCCACATAGATGATCTCTGTATTGAGTATGGGTAGGGTGATACACAGAATAGACAGTCAGAAATGTGTTTCCGTGAATCCAGTGTATCACTGGAAGACATTCATGTTTCAGAATTTCATCACTACACTATAATGTCCCAGTTTTCAAAGTAGACATTAAATGAGAGGTTTGCATTATTGATTATGAATGTAAAATCACATCTGCCTGGACAAATGAAATTTTTGTATACAAAACCATTGGACAGTGTTTTAGAGGAAAGGTTAAACAATTTGATTGTAACAGTAGTGAAAGCTAATGTACAAATAGGTAAACTTAGTGATTTCAAAAAGGCCAGAAACTCTGCTTTAAGCATTTAGTTTAGCTTTCAAATCAGGCATAAAGAACAAAAAACATATGCATACATTAGAAGGGAAAAAACGAAAAGGACTTTTTAAAAAAGCTAAAGCTGTACTGAGGCTCTATCCCTCCTAGCAGTTTCTTCACAGATTCTTCCTTTTCTTCTTTTTTTTTTGTGATTGTATCTGTACCTTGACTTCTGTTACCTTAAAGAAGCTATGGTTAATAGTTCATAGTACAACACTAACAGGTCTTTCAGACAGCAGAAATATCTCTGAGAGATACCAAGTGTTTTATGCTTTGTTATTAAGTTGAGATAAATGATTTATACAATTTCTACCATTTCTGAATATTTACATGTCCTCCTCTGAACTCAGTTCGTATGAACTCACAGTGATCAAGCCCTGGGCTGCACTCTTTGTGGCTGCAAGAGGTAGTTCTTGTAACTTGTAGAAAGTTCATCTAGAAGATTTTGTGTGACGTGTTTCTAGAAGCAGATTGTATCAAGAAGTGGTTTTATTAGAGTTTACTTAGACTGTATTCCATATCTCTGGGTTCTGATACCTGCAAATAATGTTCCACTTCAGAGACGTTCATGAACCTTTACATTCACCAGAATGTCTTGTATTGCATGTTTATATGTGCATTAGAGATGACTAACCAAGAGAAATTCTAAGGAAAATTTTGATTTCAAGGAGAAGGAAATACATAATCTACCTTTAATCCTCTTATTTACTGGCTGATTCCTATGGAGAAATTTATTAAACATTGTACTATTGAATATCTATTCATACATGTATTTTGATATCACTCTGAAGTAACAGGTTCTACACTGATTTGTCAGATCTTGTTTCTGTCGCTGTCTGTGTTAAGCATGGTTCTTCCACAGATTGAATCCCTGTGTTACAGAGTAGCTGTTTTTTAAAATGCTGGACTGTGGGATGTTTTTAATGTGTTAAATGTGACTTTTTAACTGAAATAAGTGTTCACGTTCTTTATATTATTTTTGCATCATTTTCATTGAATATACTTTTTTACTCTAGGGAAACAAGATTATAAGAAAACCAGACCTATGTTAAGAGCTACGAGATTAAAAGCAGAGGCCAAGAAAACTGCACTAGGCGTAAAGGTAGAGACGTCTTTGATAGCTCAAACCACCTTTGTGTTTGTTTCTTTTCCCCGTAGATGTACTGTGTGAATATTGATTTCTGAGAGATATTGTTTATGACACTTCAAAATCTAAGTAGAATGCTAGAATCTAAAATATTTATGATGAACTGCTTTTACTTAACCCTAAAATGACTTGAATATTTGGAGTGCTGAAAGATTTTACCTAATCTGTCCTTGTTGTGATGCACGCTTACTTTAAACTGTAACGTACTGTGTGCTTAGAAAATTGATGGTTTTAGGGAGCCTGTCTACACACAGAACAAATTCTTTAACTATTTCTTATAGTTAGACAAAGTACAATAAACATTTCCCATACTCCTCATCCTATACCAGTAGTAATTTAAAGACTGGATTTGTTTTGTTAATTCTCAGCATTGTTGTCTCAGTCTGCATCCTTGTGTACTGCTTCTGACTTGGAAAAAGTTGGCTTAACTAACAGCAAAACATATGGAAAGGTACTAAACTTTATTTTGAAAATGTTCCCTTTTCAGGCAAGTATGAAATATAACAATTACTTTTGATCACTGTGAATATAAACAAGGAGGACAATTAGAAATACTTTCTGTTATCTACTACCCAGTGTGTCATCAAAAGGGAATCTATCTCAAGACCCATTATTTTTGTTGCCTCCAGAATTTTTTCCTCAAACTTATTTTTTTAATCTAACTGATACACTATTAACAGCAGGAGTAAAATCTGAGGAAAATAAAAAAATGGATCCATTATCTGGGTATTCTTGTAAAAGAAACTTCAGAAATGTTAAAAGGAGAATATTTTCTTGTTTCTGGCAGATGAGAAATCAATTTTTTCAAGTTATAGCTTATAGCAAATGCCAAGGTATTACTACCAAGCTGTAACAGCTGTTAGGCTGCCAGATGATGTATTTGGTTGTCTTCCAGAATTTGCTATTATAATCACGAAACAGTGCTTTCTTTTTGCTCCTGATTGCTGATCTCGATCAAGCATTACCGTGCAGTGCAGTATGTTTTCACAACATAATCTCCTCAGTTAGTGCTGTGTGTCAGGTTTTAATGAGAAAAAGTAGATTGCCTTTTTTGTTTAAAGGATAGATTATTAACCTTTTGAGTTCCTTTTCCTTCCTTTCTTATTAAATTTTCCTTATTCTTTTCATTTTTCTTCCAATGATGTGACCTTTTAAAAGTGAAGTTCTACTTGGAGACTTAGTGTACAACTTAATTCTTTTAAGAAGTACACGTTTTTTGCATGTTTTTCACCAGAGAGAGGAGTACGAGATTTGGTCCTTCAAAACCTGTTTCATTTCCATATTTTTTTAAGCAATTCTTTTCTAAAAATGAGGGTGAATGGGAAAGCATATGTGTATTCATATATGTAATGAAGAATTGAGTATTAGTGAATAAAGGACTTTTGCCATCAAGGTGCACATGTGCTCTCCAGGTCCTGAGTGTTTATGGGCTTCTGCTAGTTGTACTGTGTGTGTCTCAGATCTGCAATTCTGCTTCTGCCTTCAAAGAAAAAATTCTTTTAAATATTTTCTTCTGGCTGTAATATTTTTTTGTGCTTCTGGACCTTAAAAAAAACTGAATCATCCCCAAAATAGATCACAGTAATTTGTTTTGCTTCCAAGTTGCTGAGAAAAGCTGACAGAGCTGAATGAAAAGGGAAGGTAAGTTGGGCACCTTTCATTTCAGGGATTTGCTTGTAGGGAAAGGAAGGCAGGGCTTTTGAATGCATCTTTCTCACTGAGCCTGCTTAATGCCAACAACCTCAGGCTTATTACATGTTACAATACTTCTACCAGAACATTGGCAATTTCTGTAAACTCTGCACTTCTGCTGACAGACCCCGCAGTGCTCAACTTGTGAGAGCGAGGTGCATTGAAAATGTCTTGAGGCAAAGGTGCACCTCTTCCCACCTCATGGTGACAGCTTTTCACCCTGCTCAATCCCTCCAGCAGCAGAACTTCACCATGGGCAGTAGATGCTCCTGGAGTGTCTGCAGGGAGATCTCCTGCCTTACCTCTGGAGAGGCTGCTTAGTTGTGAAGCCCCATAACCTATAGCCCTCTCTCAAGCACTGCTTGTTTTGCTCAGTCCAGTGTTAAGATCCTCCAGCTGTCCAAGTGCCATCTTTGTACATCCATCCTCCACACCTATCCTAAATACTCCTCTGCTGTTTTCTGGGTAATTTTTTAAATAATTCTTGACAACTTATGTTTGGTGTGACAGCAGCTGGCAGGACAGAAGAGAACACAGTTTGGTCTTCAGATTCCTTGACCAGTTATCCCAAGGCCCACTTGATCATCCTTAGTCTTGTTGGGATGTTGTATGTGTCCACCTGCAAAACCAGTGGGCAATAGTGGGCCATGCCAAGCTGGGAAGTTTCTTGGTGATTTCCCAAAGGCTCACACACGTCCCTATGGGCTGGGTCTAGTTGGCATACTGGGCCCTCCATTCCTCTCAAAAGGAAGTCACCCTTCTTTTTTTTTTAAATTGAGGAGGTTTTGATGCAGGGGATAGGTTGCCCTGCCCTACGCAATCCCTCCAACCTGGTTGGATCTTCATCCACATTCTCATCTCCTTGGTCCTCAGATTCCAGGGCCTCATATCTGTTGTTTAAGGGCACCTGGAGAGGTGAGGTAGGCCAGGAGGGAATTCACCTGCTACCCCAAGCAGAAACTCATTTCCACTCCCTACTTTCTCTTAAGAACTCCTCTTTTTCCCTGGGATGAGTAATGGCAATAGGCAACATGATTCACCTTCCAAAGGCTGAGATTTTAGTCTTTTTTTTATTATGTAGGCCCTAATTCATTGCTGTAGCAGTGGATTACCTTCAATCTGTGTTGAGAGAAAAAGTAAGTGATGTAACTACAATGCAATGTAATACGTAGGCACGTTAAATAGAAATGTCCAAAGTTCTTGTAAATCTTTGAGAAGAAACAAGATACATACCTGTATTTGGAATGTATTTTATTTAGTTTTATCTATTTATTACATGATGCAGTATGCAGCATTTCAAAATAAATTAAGCTTTTATTATAATAAGCTAAGTTGAAGCTAATAAAAATATTGTAGAGGAAGGATAAAAGAAAAAGTATAAACTCTCTGGTAAGGGGAATATGTTTGTAGTTCTGTGAAATACAAACACACAATAAGCTAACACAATAAGCACCATACAGCCACTTAAAAGAATAGGCTTTTTTATGTCATTGATAACTCTAGGGTTGTTTTGCATTAGTGTCCTGAAGAACTTACATGCCTTGCTGTAAACTAAGACTTAATGTAGTATTTAGGACAGGAAAAAAAGAGGACTAGAAAATAGTGAAGGGATTTAAGTCCTTAATTTCCACGAGGATAATGAAATTCAACTGTTGTGTATTTCACCACGAGAGCTGACAACATTAGCTTAAAAAAAGGCCCTATAAATGACATAAAACTTTTGAGAACCAATCCCCTGGAGATTCTTCACATTTCATTGCTGGCATACTAATTAGCTTGTCTTGTCAAACTTTGATTGCCTTGTCATTTTAATGCATGTTTTAAAGTAACAAAGTTTCTTTCAGTCACTGGCATTTAGTACTTTTTAATTTCCCCAATGAGGGATTTTTATCTGTGTTGATAATGTCAGTGAAGCAGCTGAGCACTAATGACTATCCAAAGTTAGTTCAAGCCGGGTGACCATGCTAGTACTTGGTGTGTCATATTTGCTCTTTAAACATGTTTAAAGATTAAATGCTGTAGCAGAGCTATTGTACTGGCTCTGTTTGTATATGTGACACTAATGTAGACAGTGCCAAAATACATTGTGTCTCTTGGAAAAGCAGAACCCTGTCTCGAGAAACAGCTCCAAGAGAAAGAAGTATGCTGTATGTCTCCTGGTGTTTGGATAAGACAAAATTCTTTGTAGCAGTACCAGAAAGGGAGCCTCTGAACTTTCTCTGGGTCATTTTGTTGGCCCCCCATGTGGGGCTTGTGCTGGCGGAAGCCCAGATGTTCATCCTCAGCAAGTAGAGCAGGAAGGCCTTTCTGCCACTGGTGCTAGCTCTGCTCTCAGTGGATGAGGAAAAATACCAGCAGGAGGGTGACAAGCAGAAAATGGTTTGAGAAGGTGTGGAAGCTTGGCCCCCAGATAGCTGGAGTTTGGTGTGCAGAGACCAAAAGTTATGTGAGTTCTTGGGGAGAGATTTTTTTCACGGGCTGCAAGAACAAATCAGTGGTCCATGGGATAAGTGATGAAGTTTTCTCTCTTCTTGAAAGGTAGGCACAAAACAGTAGTATTTGCAAAGTACTTGCAAAGACATTATTGACTGCAGAGTATCACTCCACAGAGAATTATTAGCAACACAATACATTGATTCAGCTAAGGAGAAAATGTTTCCTAAACAAAGTGAGAACTTACTTAAATAGAATGTCTGTCATTCTTTTGCATGTCTCCTTAATGTGTTGTGTAGTTAGATACCTCACTATGGAGAGTTTATCTCACCTGGAACAAGTTAGATAGGAATAGATTACAAGACATTCCTAGTGTATTTTAGCAGAGGATATTCTCCAATTTTATGCTGTTCATAATCTGCTAAATTAGTGGACTACATTTACCAAGATACAGTTTCATAGCTTTGTAGAAATTAAGGCCAAAAGACACTGGTAGATCATTTCATCTGCACTTCTGTATGTTACAGATCATAAAATTTCATCCAAATACTTTCTGCAAAGTCTAAACGCTTTGTAATGGCCAACATACTGGGTCTTCAACTTACGTGTCACACAAAATGCAGAGCAGCTTAATGTGCCACCAATGAATAAAGTGTGATATTCCCACTTATGCCTGTAATCAAGCTTTGATACTCTACCTTGAAATGAAAGGGAAGGGAAACAACAGGTACAAAGAGAAGAACAAAATCAGACCCTTGCCTGACCTGAACATAAGTATTGTAATCACAGTGGTTTGAGAAGTGAAGAAGATGCACAAAACAAAATCTTAGGAGGATTTTCTGTACCAGTTTGGAGCAATAGCCCATCTTTCTCGAGCCTTCTTTTGTCTTTACATAGGACCATGTTGCAGCACTTTAAAGAATAATCAACAACAACAAAAACCTCAAATCCTAGAAATTGAGTCAATACAATTGGAGGAAAATGTCAACATCAGAAAACTTTTGATGCTATATAAAAAAGTCTGAGCAGTTAAACATAGAGTGCTATTACTTTTAATAACCTGATACTTCAGGGGTTCAGAATGTAGCACTGACCATGGAAGTAGTCTTGAGTTTTCCTAAGGCCCTGAAGGAGAGGAGCAGCTAGGAGAACTGAGTTTGCTTACTCCTGGCAGCCAGGTCCTTCTTTTCACATAAGCCCAAGTTGAAGTATTCTTTCCAATTGCTAAATAAAAATGTACATTTGTGAGAGAGATCAGATGATAAAAGATTCACAGATACGAAAATCCGTATTTTCCTGAAGAATGTTTAATTATTCTTGCTCCTAGAAAATGGAATCTTAGTTCAAGGCTGAACTTATCTAACAGCAGCTGGGCCTTGAAAGTTTTTTGTAAACAGGATAAAAGGACCCCACACTGTGAAATGCTTTACTTAAATACAGGTGTATTTAATTATATGCTGTAACCAAACTACCTCTCATTCTTCTCTATGATAAAATAAATACCGGTCATCTCCCTGCTGGAAATCCTTCCACATTTGTGCATCCAGAAATCACACTGAGGGAGTAGTTACCCATGAAATCCAAAGACCTTCTTAGAGTCACAGTTTTTCAAGGCAAAGTACTCCACTTTATAAGTACTGTCTGCTTCTTTGATACCTGTATCATTTGTACCTGTATTATTTTGCATTTAGCTATTTTAAAAAGAATCCTGTTGCTTTGTAGGCATATAGCCAGGTGTTTTCAATTACTCTAATAGTACCTTGTTCTCATTATTTGAGACAACAGTGATATTTCTTCCATCTGAAATGTTCACAGTAAAAAATTGGAACCTAAAAAGTACAGATAAAAGTTCATAAATTACTTTTGTTTACAAAATTACTTTTGTTATGCTCTACAGCCTTCTGTTAGCTGTAGACTGTCCTGCATTAAGGAAGTACATTCATTTATAAATATGACTTTGTTGAAGCTCTAAAACGTGATTGCAGTGGATATCCATCTAAAATCTTCAGTTAAAAACTATGACATAAATAGATTGTCAGTTCCTATATATTTTTTTTACAGGTATCCTTGGTCAGAGTGATTTTCTTTTACTCTCTTTTCAGAAAGAGCTAGGGAGAGTTTAGCATTTCAAAGAGTAATTTATGGTACTCTTTTACTTAGTTTTAAGCAGGTTTCAGGTAAAAAAGGTGTGATTCTCTTTGAAGGACAATTAAAAAACATGTAAAACCCCCCTAACATTTCCTAAAAGTATGATATTTCTCTGTATGAGTAGGATATGATGCTGCGATACACAATGTCCAGATTTGTCTTATCATAGCTAACATTTTTCCCTTATCCCCTCTCCTGATTAATCTTGTTTAGGTCCCAGCTCTGTCACTTTCTCCATCAGGGTGAATTTGAGGACATAATCCAAGTATTTTGGCATGAGAGACTTAAAACTGACAAAAAATGATAGGAGAATTAAATCTACATTATTCTGTAATGGTCTGCGTTTCCTTTATGAAAAGTTTCTGGAAAACTTAAACAAACTGAAATCAGTAGGGTTCTACATATGTTATTCTACATGTAAGAGAATAAAGTAGAAAATTCTGTTCCTTTTTAAAGGCTTCAATGACTGCACTATGGGATTTGAGAGTAGGAATGTTGTTTCCTGGTTCTGTACCGTGATATAAAAGAAAAAAAAGAAAAGGGGAGGAAAAACCCTCTGATCATTTTAAGTTTATTTCTGTAGGACTTTTTCTCTATTCTTTAATTATTCATGGTGAAATCCTTTGAGTAAATGGATTTTGCAGAGGATGATGGGGATGATCCATAAAGTGCAAGAGAAAGGGAGCTATATATGCCAAGCGGGGAGTATTTTAACATTTCATTTCTATGCATGACTTAAAATACAAATAGCAAAGCCTGAAAAGTATAAAACAAATTAAAATGACAATATATATCTGTTGTTGCAAATACAGTACAGTGGTGTAGCATCTCATTTGCTATTTACCTTGCAAAATTTATGTTTATAAAAGTCCATAAACTGGATGCAATTCTTAAGAGACTGCATATCCCTTGCTGAGAGCCAGATGTCCTTTGTAAGGCAATTTATTTTAGATTTTTGTTACTCTGCCTTTTTCAGTAACTTAAAACTAAGGTTCTTGCATAATTCTCAAACCTGGAGTCTTAATAAGACTTTTCATTCCCAGGGGTAATAAATACTGATTCACCCACCCAGTTCCTAATGGCTGTGCAAGGAAAATAGTATTGTTATCACAGTGTTACTTGTGAAACTTAGGCAGAGGAATTAAAGAACTGCTTCTGTCAAGCACTTACTGGGCAGCCTGAGAATAAAACTCAAGATTTTCCCACTTCCTTTGAAACAAATCTTTAATGCAAGGGTTCCTGAAAAGTTTGCTGCTGCTACCTACAGCATTTCATAAGGGAGACTGGGGAGAGGGGAGGGGAAAGGTAAACCTATTGTAAAGCAGAAAGCGTGGGAAGTGTGGCATACAAACAAGGGAAAAACTTTTTAATACTGGAATGAATTTGCTCTCCGTGTCAAGTGTGAACGGTGCCTGCATTGTATGGTTTTGTTGTCCACTCTCCTGAGCAGATGGAGCCTGCAGTTGTATGTCACTTGTTTATTACATCCTCTTAAGATTAGTAGCTGTGTGGCCAGATGGGTCTGGGAGCACAGCTGTGGATACAAGGAAATAAATGAAACCTGTCTGATGCTGCCATGCCCTTTTGTGAGATACTGACATGTTGCAACTGCAACAAAGCAAAAATCACTTTCCTTTAATATATGAGTGAATTACGTGTACTTTTTTTTTAATCAAATCATGAAATCAGGAGGATGAAGTTCACAGGATGGTACAATTCTAAGAGGAAAATGTAGTTGAAATCTGTAGCCAACAGCTTCAGCAAATTTGCAGGAGCAGTTTTAATGTGGTTAAACAAATTTAAAGCATATCTCAATCATCCGTATAAAATATAAAGTTTCTATAGAATAAAGAATATGCTCCTATAGAACATATGCCAACTAGGCAGTAGTATTTCAAAATTTATTAGATGGCGTATGTTGAATTATTGATCCAACATTCTGATAAACTATATAATGCATTCATGTAAATGCAAATTAAATGCTGTTCTATAGAAGAATGCCAGATTATGGGCTTGACTTTAAAAAATGAAATGGACAGTTTTAACTCCTTCACGTCAGTGGACACAGTGCTGGTTACAAAGCCATCACCCACCTAGAGGTGCTGGGTAGGATTAATCCCACAGTGCACACAAGAGGTGCCATCTGCACTCCCTTCTAGTCCAAGGGGAGAAATGGTCATTTTGGGAAGAATTCACCTGGCCTGTCTTAGAGGACACAATGAATCTTGCGCTGAAGACCAACAGGTTCTGTCCTTGGACAGTAAAGGGTGTCCTTGTTGTCCGAGTTCAGTATAGGCATCTCCTTTCAGTCCCACTGTGAGAGTAGGTTTGATTTGACATCTTCTGTACCAATTCAGATCAGTTGTTATAAAATCACTGAACTTTTTTTCTTCTCTCATTTTAAATGTACATTGGGATTGTTTTGATGTAATTGTTTTATAGCTTAACATAAGCTGAGAACTGGAGGGGAAGTTTTGCTTCTTTCCTTAGAGGGAGAGTGGGGTTTGGAGGTGCAAACTAACCTTTGGAGCATCTCAAGTACACAATTTTTAAAATTTGTCCTGATGATCAGGAGTCAAACTGTAGGTTTTGTTAGCTATAGAGTCAGACTTTCTGTGAGCTGAAGTGACATAAGGATTTTTCTCAAATTTATCTTTCCTCTTTCATTGTCTAGCAAAATGAGAGTCAACACTATAGGAAGTGTGCTGTGCATTGCAGAAAAATAACTTAAAAATGTGAAATACAGTGTCATTGAAAGAATAAAAAGGAAAAAAATATAAGAAATAAAAGAAATATAAAGAGGATGATTGTACTATAATTATATTTTTACAGAGTCCAGCCTTAAGATGATAGGCAGTCACATAATGAGTATAATGTGTAGTATAAAAACACTTTTCTGCTTCTGAAAGCTGCCATAAATCATGTGTACTTTGGAAGTCTCTTTTATGTTAATTAGGGAAAATGCAGCAAGTTGCAATATTTTACAGGAAGAGAGGCAAGTGCAAGTGCAAATTGTTGTGCTTTTTGCCTTTTTGCAGAGTGGAAGAAAAGAAAGTTTCATCCAATTCTGAAGGAGTTTGTAGTTTCATATTGTACTGCAAGCCAGGAGGTTGGGAGGTAGAGGTAGCAATTTTCATTGACTTCCACCATACTGTGTTTGCTTCATTAAAAAATTACAAATTTGTTGGCAAAAAGCAGTAACATATTGCTAGAAAACATCAAAATTCACAGTGTAAATTCATAACTTAAATTTGTGTTCAAAACTGTGGTTTGTGAATTCTGTTTTTCCCTTTAAAAAAGAAATAATGGGATAATAAAAAGATATAAAGCTTCTATTTCTAGGTAAGACTAAAGATTTTTAAGCTAAATATCCTCTTTCTGATGGTATATCAGACTCACCAAAATCTCTATTAAGTGAATGGATTCTACAACATTAGAAATGGTAACCACAATAGAGAAATCATTAAAGCATCAATACCTTATGCAATTATATATGTCTGATGTTATTTTGATGTGCATTGTAAAAGGGAAATAATATTTTTTCCTGATTAATCTGAAAATGTGGTACTATTTCTAACAGATTTTTGTTTTTTTTCATTTCTGCAGGAAGTTGCCCTTGTCCTTGCAGCTATACTGGTATTTCTGTTGGCTTTCTATGCTTTTTTTTATCTTAATGTTTCCGATGAAGTTGACCTTGATCTGGATCCAGATGAAAAGTAGCAGATGCAGTGAATCTATCATCAAGATTTCTTCAGCTTCAGCACTACATAGGAACACACAGTCCCATTCCTGTAAGACAGTAAATGATGCCATTTCTTGCAGTCCAAATTCATAAGAAAGTTTTGCAATACGTCAGTCACATTCCAGGTCTCCAAAATAAGAACATTTATGCCTGGCCAAGTGTATTTGTTTAACACCAAAGCCAGGAGCAACAATACATGAAGTTCATTGTTTACATTATTTTTTTCTTAGGCAGAGAACTTTGATGTCAAAAGACAGGTGCTATTATTATCATGGGTATTGATGCTGACTTCACAGGAGGAGGGTCTGCCTTGACCGAATTTAGGAATCAGAGCTTCCTAATAACCAAATTAGTTTCCTGTTCCTTTCTGAAAAGAAAGCAGAAATACCAAATAAAAAGTCTTTTCTTCATTTGTGTTTAAAATATATCAAAACCTCCTCATCCTTTCTCTCCCTTTTAATCTTTCTTGTGCATGTGAGCACATGCATGAGGATGGAAGAAATTGTAGGAAAAAAAATATCTTACAAGCAGTCTGTCACCTTCTATATGGACTTAATTTTCTGTCATTCCAGATTCTGTGTGCCCATATATCTGCAGTAATCCTTTTCATTCTTTTGCCAACTGTTCAGCACACATGTGTTCTGTTAGAAATGGCACCTGGATGACAGAAGCTCTAACATTCACATATGCTTCTGAAACACAGTTCTTTGCCTCCTGTGCTGTCTCAACTAGTGTAAATAGAAAGTTTAGTAGATGTTGGTTTTAATTAGTGTGTTGGTCTACTATTAATATAAAGTCAAAATTTTATTTTAATTATGCTTTTCCTGATGGTTTTGGTATCAACTTGCTCTACCTGTTAGGGATGTGTTGTATAAAAACATTCCTTTCCAGCTATACAATCATTTTAATCATCAAACTAATGAGAAAGGTTGTAAGGAATAAGAAAACACTTTCTTCTCCTGGCATACTAATAACTGGTAAATCTTGGCTCCATTACATCCTTCAGTCCTTGCAAAGTGTCTTTCAAATTAGGCACTGTAGATAGCATTTTTGTTCCTTCTCATAGCAAAAAGCCACTTGAAGAATTTGGTGTATCAAAGCAGCTGTAGGGAGCTTTAAAATTCTGGCTTTATCCTGTTCTGCTTTGAGTTTGGCATATAACTGAGCTTGTGGATGTAAAGATTCAGTTTTGATCCTCTTAAAAATATGGTCAATCTTTCTCTGGCTGAGATTCAGTTCCAATTCAGTGTGCTATCAAGAGCACATAGAACCATTGGTGCTGAATGTGGCAAGGAAATTTTAGAAAAGTTTTTATAATTCTGAAGTTAGTGAACTAGTTAGTGAACTAGCCTAACTGAGGTATCTACTGTCGTGTTCCTGAGATGTCTGACTGAGATTTCTTACAGTGATTTTTAAGACAAAGGGATACAAATCACACCAAATATTATAATGGAAAAGATATTTCTTTTAAATTGACACAGTCCCATTATCACCACTTAAGAAACTTGGATCAATACAGTTAATTTTTAAAACATACAGTAACTATGACCATATACATTATGAGTCTCTAAGGATCCACTTCATATGTGTCATAGTCTTCATTCACTCTATGCCATGCAAAACAACTACTCTAGAAATTCAGAGTACAAGTCTTCCAAAAAATACAAGAAAAAGAAACGTATATATGCAAATATATATAATTTTCTAATTATGACTGTTAAAGACACAAAATCCTAACATTTATGCATTCACTACTAGTTGGACACATGACCAAACACCTCACAACATGTAGAATTTATCATGAAGCATTGTCTGACACATGGCTCAACTTCCAGTGGAGGGAAAAGCATATCACAAGCTGTCTGCTTGGATGTGACATGCCTTTCACTTCACCAGCACCCAGTCGCATGTCACAGAAGCTGCAGACCTCTCCTGTTACTTTACATTAGCAGTTTTCATGTTCTATAACATGCTGGAAGGATTGCTTCCTTAATGTCAGCTCATAGCTCTCTGGGTCATGTATTGTCTGAGAAAGACGTGTAGTTGCTCCCTTCACACAGGTCATCTCATAACCTGCTCTCTGAATTGGTTGTGTTAAAAAGCAAGCAATTCTCACTGTCAAATTTATGAACATGAAATATTCCACTTCCCATAACTATGAATCAGATCAAATCTGAAGTGCATATATGTGTGATTTATCAGCTTCCCTGACATGTGGCTTTGGAATCCATATTGCCCACAGTTTGCAGTTTGTCCATTGGCTTTGTTTGGATTAGATCTTTCCACTTGCAAGAAAGATCATAGAATCATGAAATAACTGAATGGTTTGGGTTAGAAGGGATGCAAAAGATCATCTAGTTCCAAAACCTGTTCATGAGCAGTGACACCATCTATTAGGACACGTTGCTCAAAGCCCTGTCCCTGGTCTCAAACATGTCCAGGGATGGGGCATCCACAGCTTCCCTGGGCAACCTGTTCCAGTGCCTCACCACCTTCAGAATAAAGAATGTTTTCTTAATATCTAATCCAAACTTACTCCCTTTTAGTATGAATCAACTTCCTCTCGTGCTGTGAATATATGCTCTTGAAAAAAGTCCATCTTTTTTGTGGGCTCCCTTCAGGTGCTAGAAGGATATTCTCATGTAACAGGAAGATTTCTTTTTGCTTAGACTGGTAGACTTCTGTTCAGTGTATGTAGAAACTTGGAAAATATTGCAGCAAATACACTTCTTCTCTTATCACTACAATAATTCCTAATGGGATATGTTATTATTATTTTGCCCTTAATTGTATCTGAGATTGAAATATGCCTTTTGGATTTTGGAATATCTATCTTTGTATAAGTTGCTCAGTGTCTATTTTATTAATAAATTATTTTTTTCTATTTTGGTTCTCTTGTTAATGTTGAACACACTGAATTATGTATACATTTCAAAGGACATTAAAGCAATCTAAACAGCACAAGGTTCAAAAGTAAGCATTGATGTTAGTTTTAGAATATCTGGATTACTTTAGGCAGTTCTAGCCACTAAACTCATTTTAAGACTAAATGTGGCCTATGAATACTTAAAAGACAATGCAGAGAACTTCCTTTGGCATCCTACCCAATACTAATAGATCAGATCTCTTTCTGGAGTTGATCCATGTTGCTCTATCACTTCAGTTGTACAAGACTTTTTAAATTATAAAATCAGTAATTTTATATGCTTGTTTCAAAGAAGGTCATGTAATCAAATAATTCATGCAGCAAACCTGGCTTAATGAGTTTTTTCAAAGGTATTCACCTGAAGGAAAAGGTAGACATCAGTAGTTGTCCTCTACTCCTGGAGTAAACTGAGTATCTTTCTAGCAGAGGTTGTGGAGGAGATGCTTGTACTAAGTCCTTGTGCTGTGGGTGGGAGCAGATGTCCTGTCTGGAAGAATCTCTGGCTAGGAAGGCATAACAGTCTTCCAGCAGTGATTTTGCTCAGTAAATCTTCCTAGGTGGTTTTGCTTTTCTCTTTGATTCTTCAGAAGCAGAACTAGCATGTAGACCATCTCAGGACAGAAGTTTCAGTCTAGTATTTTTACTAGTGCTTCAAGGCTCTAGCTCTACTACCTAGAGTCCATCAACATCTTTTACTGGAAGCTTAGGAGGCACGTTAAGCATTTCCCTAATAGATCCTAGAGATACATTTAAATTTTTCTTGAAGAATGCTGTAGTTAAAGTTCACTGTTACATATCACATAGACATCAAGTGGTTCAGAATCAGCTCCTTCCATGAATCGGGCCAGCTGCAGCAAGTCTGTAGCAGGACATGTAGATTAGGAGCTTGTGCTGCAACAAGTAATTGCAGGTAGCTACAACATGAGCAAACTCATCCGTTTATTTAGGTGTCCTCTAGGGCAGCTGACCTAAAAGTTTTGTTTGAAAACATAGGTTTGGAACAACTCTACAGTGAAAGCCCTGCAAAACTGTTCATGCCTCTTCCACGTAAGTTGCTACCGTGGAAGAGACTCATCTGCTGACCTAGGGCCAAGTTTTGAATGCTGCCATTATCAGAAGGAAAATGCTCCCAATGGAGTGATATAATCATCACTATAAGGGATTGTCCCTGTAAAGCACAACTGAGCCAGGAGGTGAACTGTAGAGAACTGTACTTGAAAAGCAGAGTAGGCAAGTTAGAGTGCCAACAAAAAAGATACTACAGATCTTGATCACATTTCAAGTTCTACTTACAGTAGCATAGTAATTAGTGGTGCTTATGACTAAGAAAATAACAATATGGCACATCAATAAGACAGCAGAAATGTGATGTTGGAACTGCATCCTAAAAGATTTTACAGTGGATTATGCCTGCACTTTGGGAAGTGAAGCCATGAGATGAATAAATTGGCAAAGATGATCTGTGATCTTATGCTTCCAATATCTTTCCCTGAAAGAGCCGGCGGAGATATTTTGCGATACTTTTCTCCATCATCCTCTTAGTTTGCTGTAATGCATTTTTATAGATGTATTTCTTTCTACACATTTCCAAGAGTGAAAAAATATTTTTTTGCAGTTCATCAATTCATTTAATTGACAGAATCCTTTACTCATCCTTTTATCCCCCCTTAATCACAATTGAATTAGTGGGGAGACAGCCAAAATGTTAGGTACCAGTGTCTCTCAAGCAGATGTCACACCACTATTTTTTAGCTCGTTTAAATGAATAAACATGTTAAACTGTGAAGTATTACATTTTAGATTTTTTCATTAAAAAAATGGGACAATCTGTTTACTGTCCCTAATTGAGACAACAATCCTGGTGGTTGCCAGTTTTGGCAGTTGTAATGATGAACTATAAATATTGGGACAGACTAACTGATGATTGTGGAGGATAGTTCAAGTACAATACTCATTCTGCATGAATACTTTTTTCAGTGCTACATTTTTTCTACCTTCCGTGATTATTGTACTGGTTTTGCATGTTAAAAACAAATAAATACCTGACTAGTCAATCAATAGGCTTGATTCTGTTGTCTTATTCTCCATAGCTCTGTGCAGCATAGAAAAGCAGTCCACCCTGGGCCACAGTTCATGCCTTGCCCAAACTCTCTCTAAAAGGTGTATGTCCACATCAGTTACAATATGAGCTACAAAGAGTTCCATTTTGCTGAACCGTGAAATTTAAAGTAGTGCAGCCACAGGAGGTGAGTTTGGAGTTTGGTGACAAACAGATGTAATTGTTCTGTTGCACTTCCTCCAGAAACAAGACTGGAAGAAAACTGAAGCAAAATGGCCAGTTCTTCGAGGAGCCAAGCACCTCACAACTCACCATGTTGCTCAAGAAGGGCTAAGTCTTATTATAAGTTAGAGCTACCACAACTTCTTCCTTTTCATAGGACAATAAAAGGGCCACAAGGAGATAAAGGTGTCTGGAGCAAAGCAGCTTCTTCTTGGACCAATGGGTCATTTATTTTAGTAAGAAAAAAACAGAGTTTGGGGATTTACACAAAGCATAAGTCAGAGTAGTTGCTGCTGCCTTCATGTGTAAAAAAGTCACATTATGCTAAGCTAGAGTAGCTTTGTGTATCTCTTACAGAGTTAAATGTAAATGTTCTGATACTGACAATGTCCAAATTTCTCTAGAGGCACTTTCTCCTGTGAGACTATTAGTAGAGAGGAGGGATGTGGAAGGAAATGGCAGGGGAGCCTTTTTGCTGATTCTGCACTCCTAAATCATCTCTCCTGCTCAGTGGGGAGCTGCTGGTGTTTAGAGTAGGACTGCAGTCCTGGATTGCTTTGGACAGGCTACAAAAAGAATAGAGCAGAGCTTAACCTACAGGGTGAGTCTCCTACCATTACTGGTGCCTGATTTGTTACCACATGTAAATAGAAGCTGAGATATTCAGCCTTTACACTTTTTTTTATTAGGTTCTCAGGAAGGTGCCAGAAAAATTGTCTTTTGTTGTCCTTTTGAAACTATTCTGCATAGTTGCTTCACTTACTGTCTATGGGACTCCTGTCCAGTCAGAGAATGCCACACTCGTGCCTCCTGCTTTTTGGTAGTATGAGGCCTGCTGCCTTATCCTTTTGCAGGGAAGGGCTGGGGAGTGACCTGCTATCTCCCCTGCTCTCACCTGGCTGAAGCTGAAGAGGCCTCAAGTAACTATTACTGTGTAATGTAGTAAAACTTTTACTGTTTTGGTCAGGACAGCAAATTGTGAATTCAGGGCAGCTTTATTTATCCTTTCCTGCCTGTGGAACCTTTAGAGCTGCAAGCATGGTAAGACTCGGGTTTTTCCCTACTTCCCTTTTGATGACTTCCTTCAACTTGAGCTAAGGTACTGTGTGTGTCTACTTAAGGCAGGGCTGTTTTAACAACAGTATCATAGGGTTTTGCTGCCCTGAAGAGCTCATGACTGCAGGTGACTATTTATCTGTTCATTAATCATAGCCTTTCTTGAACTGCTCATCTCAGGCAGTGCTCTGCCCACTCTATCTCTGCTGCTCCAGTAATAACAGGATGCACTAAACAGAAAAGAGAGTAGAGTGGCTTTTTCAGATCATTACCAAAGCCACAAATTAATTTAAAGTTAGGTAATATATATGGGGGCATTCTCCCAGTACACTGTATAGATGTTTATTTTGAAGAGCAGCCTGTTCCTGTGAATTATATTTAACAGTCCTTGTACTTATACACAGAGGCTTCTGAGTTCACATTAAAATAAGTTATAAACATGACTGTGTTACTCATGAGAATACATCTGAATTTGTAATTTTCTCATAAACTGATCATCAGCTGCTTTAATTAATAGAAGAGGGCCTTTATTTCCAGTGATAGAGTTCAGTCAAAAATAGCTTCTCATCTGAAATGTTACTGAATAATTACATCACTTTGGTTAAGGGTTACTTCAAAATAAGAATTACTTGTAAAATGTATGAAATTTGGTAAGTTCTCCACAGAAATATCAGATGTATGACTCCAACAAGAACAATGGCTTTGAAATTTTTCCTTGTCAGCAGGTTTTATCTTCTGTCTTAGGAAATTTTCAAGTTGATATTGGAATGGAGTGGGAAATGCCTGAAGGACAAATGAAAGGACTAAAATAAATGCTCAAGAGACTGTTCCCATGCATTATTCAACCTCTCACGTACACATGACTGCGACTGGGCTTATGTCAGTGTTATGGGGTGATGGAGAGGCAGCACATGTGAGACAGCACACTTTGCTTGTGAATGTAGCATCCTCAAACCCACAGTGGCAAATGTTTCTTCTACACTGCATTAGGCTCCTGTGCACAGAAGGGATGTCTCTTACTAAATTAATTCCTATCTACAGAAAAAGATAGATTCTGTTTTATACATCTTTACAGATAAAGAAAAAATGTTCCTGATGATCAAGTGAATGTGGAAATAAGAATCATCCCTGCAGCACGACAGTTGTGCACAGGCATCAAACATGTTCAATTTAAAAGGTAATACAAATACAGAAAGGAACATTTCATTGATCCACCTTTCCTTACAGTACAGATCTCTAGAATAATTTCCACAAAGCTATTATTCCCCCTATTCCACCACTAGTTTAAGGATCATCATTGCCAACTCAAAATAAAAAATTACCTTATATTTCTCTGAAATTAAACAAGAAAATTAATGTATATTTGTTAAACATTGAGTTACTCAGTTGCTTTGAAATGGTTTACCAGAGGGTATTTCCAACTCAAAGTGATGTAGAATAACAGAAAAAAATATATAACTGGATTTCAACCAAACAACTATGGAGCTGGCCTGGGGACATTTGGCACTTCCTTACTGCTTCCTTGCAAAGTCTTGAGAAACAGATCTGTCATCCACTCATTGACATTTATCTTAACTTTCCTGTCATTTATAAAGAATTAAAACTCCTTGGTCATTGGTCTGGAGAAGGCTAAATTTTATCTTTGCACCTAGATCAGGCTTTCCAGCTTGCTTAGATCAAAGTTATTCATCAGGTTCCTTCCAGAGAGCCAAAGCAGTTTGAAAAGAGTCTCAGTAGGCTTCCATCAGCTGAGCAATGAGGTAACATGGGATGAACACACTGAAAAACTGACACAGCCTCCCTTAGAGAGAGAAATATTTGCTGAGGTTGTCTGGCAGTGGGGTACACGGTGTGTCAAGTTCTGTATGAAGGGAGGAGTGAGCCTGGGCAAACAGATCTCAGGATGTCAGCAGGGACTTGATGCAGATGTTCTGCCAGATGCTGCTGCTTATGGACTCCCTCCTCCAATGGCAGAAACCCAAGAAAACTTATGAGAGGACTCCAAAGCAATCTTTTCATGAGTAAGATCATGAGAAGTGTTTCTCATGGTAAGAAGGAGGAAAAGTTGTTCAGTTCATTAACAACTCAGGATTATAGGAACTGCAGGTGCTACAATAAACCGTTCTTAGCCTAACAGCAAAGATTCCTTTGTAAATCTTCACAGAAATCTATGCATGTTACAGATAACTAAGCAATTTAATTCTTGTAATCAGGAAATTGACGCAGCTGGATATGGGAGAAAAAAAACACACACCACAAAAAAAGAAAAACCCCAAATCCCAAACCCCCAAAACATTTCAATCAGAAGTATGCTCATTCTTTTCCAGAGGAACTACAGAGGCCCTAGCTCTGACTGAGTCAGAGGAAGGAGTCGTGTACACTACTGATGTTTCCTTTCATCATGTGGTAGTCACATGGTAACACATCTTTCCACCCAGCCAACAGGAATACTTTAATTAAGTAAAACAGGATTACAAAACACCAGGCTGCCTAACTGCCCCAGTTTAGAGATCTGGAGAAATAAAGCTCTCAGTTCATTAAATTACAGCTTAGATAGATGCCCCACTATTACATCCCTTACAGCCAAATATCAAAAACAGATCCACCAACAAAAAATTCGTGCTCTGTCAAGTTCTCCTGTGTCTCAGAAGTCTTAAGAAATACAGAGACTCTGTGAGAGATTTTGTATTATGCTGGTCCTCTCACAAGGTGTTTCTTGACCTTAACATAGGCTGAGAGATGAAGTTGGCAGGCTAATGAGGAGGAAAAAGAGGATAGTCTGTAAAAAACCTTTACTTTATGCTAGTCTTAATTATTTGGAGGCAGATATCACAGCTGTCCTTGAAAGTGGAACTGAAATGAAGTATTTTGGGAAAGATACTGTTGTTCCTTTTTGGAAAGCACAGTGGAAAAAGCCTTGGGCCGTCAATGTCCCAGTGGAGAAATAATCAGTGATGTGGAAGGCTGAATTGATGGTACTGAAATGAAGAAAGCAACCAGCAAGCAGAGCAGGCTCTTCTTTCCAGGACCTCAAATCCAAAGCAGTGCCATGGCTTGGAGGAACAGCACTTCCTCTCCATCTGAATCCCGTTGGCAAGTTCACTCTGCCTGGGAGCTTGGGAATAACAACCCTTGTGTGACCTTCAGCAGCAATTATGCAGGAGGTCTCTGCTGGAATGAAAATTTGCTCACACAGAAGAAAAGAGCTTGGAAAACTGCGTAATACTCCCACCCATTGACATTCCCTACTTGTGAACTATATCACGGCTTTTCATCCCTCTGAAAAACAAAGTTGATTTGACTAATACTGCTATGTTCCTATAATTACTTGCTTTTTGGATATATGGCAGCTGCATTAAAGGGGAAAAAAAGCCCACGCAGACAGTGGCTTGATTCAGTGTGGCTGGCACAGGGATGGGTGCAGTGTCTCTGGCAGGGCAGCTTGTTTTGAAGAGGACAGGAGTCTGTTCATGGTTACACCATCATGACACACTTCTCCCGGTGATATTGCCTGCTCTGGGAATCCAGAATCCCTGCAGGACCAGTGCAGCTGATGTGTGCCCTGCTGCTGCATCAGCCTTCCAGGCAGTTTTAGTATTGACAGGGCTGATCTTTATAATGGACCTGAGCAAACAATACCCTGGAGACAAAACCAAGTCAGGAATGGACATGGCAGGATGAGCAGAAGCCATAGGGGATACAGTGCCTATATTTGCTGAATTGTCAGGAGGCTGGTGTCTAAATCCAGCTCTGGGCAGAAACAAAAGGGAATTTACAAGCTGGTTTGGTTAAGGGCTGATTCTCAACTGATCCTGAATGTACTGTGAACAACTGGGCACACCAGAAGTCTCTGTAGAGCAGTCTGGAGTTGCAGATGTGTGAATATGCTACCAAAGGGCTGCCACCTGCCAGGGTGTCTGCTCCCAGTCCACTGTGGAGCCACAGGTGGCTCTTGCAACAGCCTGTCTGGTAACACATCGACCCACTTCATGCCATGCCAGCATTCAATTTACTTGTGGGTGTGCTTGGGTGTGTGTCTCTGAAGGGCTGTCTCCAGCTGCTCCCAGGTCAGCCCAGGTTTGTTGCCTGTGGGACAAATACACGATTATGCACAATATTGTGCTTAGCACAACACTGTGGGCTCGTGCAGAGAAGCACAGGATTATTTGGGCAGGAAGGGACCTTAAAGGTCATGTAGTTCACACTCCCCTGCCATAGGCAGGGACACTTTCCACTAGACCAGGCTACTCAGAGCCCCACCCAGCCTGGCCTGGGACACCTCCAGGGATGGGACATCCACAACTTCTCTGGGAAACCTGTTCAATGTCTCACCGTGCCACCCTCACAGTAAAAATTTTTTTCCTAACATCAAAGCCTATCCATTTCCAATTTAATGCCATTACTTCTTGTCGTATCTCTAGTGGTATAAAAATTGTAAATTTTCTATTGTAAAAAATAAAAAATGTAAATTCTGTGTCATAATTATAACCTTTTTGTTTATGACTTGTGATTTGGATTTTTCCAATGTTTTTAACACCACTGTATCTAATCACCACTGAGATTTTAGCAGATCTCTAGACCATGTCACTTTCTTTTTCCCATGTATGTTTTCTTGGGCTGCATTAAATAAGATGTTTTGCATTTAGTGTATTTTGCAACAAGCCAGTATAACAGAGCTGCAATTTCTGAACAGTGATGGATTGAAAATACAGGGAAAAGAGTAAACCTAGACCATTATTTGAAAAAAAAAAAGAATTTAATAATATATATTATTCAGTCACTGATTAAAATACTTATTTCAAATTATTAAATCATTAATAATTTAAATACTTTAAATATCTTTAATTAAATCCACTGTGCTGAATAATACCAAATTCATTAAGATGAAAGTGATAGGTTGGGATGAAAAGAGTTGTCTTAAAAAGCAGTTCACTTCATTCAGTGCATGGTGCCAAGAGGCTTCCTCCTGAAACCTCCTCAGGATATATTTTACAGCCATTGGGAAGTTACAGCACTGGTTTGTCACAGCCAAGTTTTTTCCTTCCTCCAGTATGGTGCTGGGATCACTGCAGAGCTTAAGGTTTTGCAATTAGGTTGAAGCAAAACTCAAAAACCTAATAATTAATAAACACCATTTAGGACATTTCTCTCAAGCAAAGAAGTTTTAGCTGTTGTTTTCCTACAAACCTGAACTCAAATACTTTCCCTTTCATTATTACATAATAGTACTAATTCCTTCTCCTGATCCTAATCTATCGTACAGGATTGACCTTACCCAAATTTGAGCAGATGCTGTGATTCACTCCAGAGGTGGCTGCATTTCAGCAACGGAGTAAAGTGGTCCCACTGCATCATTTTGCAAAATTTGTAGAATTATTTAATGGAAACATTTTATTTAAATGTAAATTATTTCACTATTACCATCATGACCATCATCATTATTTTTACTGTCATTGTCATCAGCTACTAGGGATGAATACTAAGAATTTTCCTATCCTCATTAGGAGTAGAAAGAAGCACACAGGAATGTAGCAGAGACAATTGTCGACCTATTCCTTAGTGTGAATAGACTTATAGTTTACTATCAGCTTTGTATTTTTTAATTAACTCAGGTAGTAGTAAATGTAATGAAAACAGTTCAGAGGTATTTGTCTGAGTTCAGTAAACAAGTTGCTTAAAACAGATTTAAAATGCATTTTACATTATGTCTTAATTTTCCTGGCAGACTTCATTAGTCCTTTGTAGGACATCATTACACTGGCTCTGTGAAGCCCTCAAAGAAATGTTTCACAGGTGCATCTCACCTGTTGTTCATCGTGATGGAATTCATACCATTAAGAGAATGGCTGTAAAATGTTCTACGTGAAAGTGCATTACCTCGTTATCTAAACATAGTGTGGAAAATTTATTCCTAATAAAATCTGTTAGTCATTGTAAACATGGTCTGTTCTCCAACAGTGGGAAAAAGTTTGGCCTTTGTACTTTTGAAGCATGCTGGCCACTGGCAGAAAAATATTTGGAGATTCCTGAATACAAATCCCAGGATTTAAGAAGATTCAGAACTAGTGCAGGTTTTACCCATCACAAAATTCTACCACTGATGTTTCCAATTTCTCGGTCCCTGATCCCTGACTGGGTGTCCAGGGTCCATGAACAGCACATGGAGGTGCTGGAGGGTGGAGCATACTTGATGACAGGACACAGAAATGTGGAAGTCAGGAGCCTTTCTGAAATCCATGCCCTTCCCCAGTTCAGAATGGCTTTTTAACAGGCTTTTTAACTTCAATACCATCAAGAAGACTTGTCCATTTTCCCACCATCTGAATGCTGTCTTGATGGCAGTAGGTGCCAGCTCTGTCAAAAGTGGAGATCCTGTGGGATCTCTTAATCATGGTCCCGATGGAAATTACCATTCCTTTTCTATGAGAAGGGATAAGAAAATATCACAATGACTTCCAGGGAGATGAAATCTTCTGACTAGAGTAAATCACATGAGGAATATCTTGCTCTGGGGGTCCTGGTCAGTGAAAAGTTGACTATGAGTTGGCAGTGGCCTGGCAGCCAGGAGGGCCAAGCATGTCCTGGGGGGCATCAGGCACAGCATGGCCAGGCAGGCAAGGGAGGGGATTGTCCTGCTCTGCTCTGAGCTGGGGCAGACTCAGCTCGAGTTCTGTGTACAGCTTGAGGTGCCACAATATAATAAAGATAATAAACTATTAGAGAGTGTCCAAAGGAGGGCAACAGGGATTGGTCTTGAGGGGAAGCTGAGGTCAGTAGGTCTGTTCCTGGAGAAGGGGACACTGAGGGGAGACCTCACTGCAGTCTGCAACTCCCTTGTGAGGGGAAGAGGAGGGGCAGATGTTGATCTCTTCTCTCTGGTGACCAATGAAAGAACCTGATGGAATTGCCAGAATTTGTGTCAGGGGAGGTTTAGTTTGGGTATCAGGAAAAAGTTCTTCACCCAGAGGGTGGCTGGGCACTGGAACAGGGTCCCCAGGGAAATGGTCACAGCACCAAACCTGACAGAGTTCAGGAATTGTTTGGACAGTGCTGTCGAGCAGATAGTGTGGCTCTTGGAGATGGTCCTGTGCAGGGCCAGGTGTTGGACCCAATGGACCTTGTGGGTTACTTTCAACTCAGGATATCCTGTATTTCTGTGAGCTCTATCTGGGCAGAGTAAGGCACTGAGCTGCATCTATCATATCCCATTCAAATACTATAGCAGCTTAGACCAGGGGGGGGACTCCAGCAGCCATATATCAAAAGAAATCAATAGCTGTCATTGTGTTTTATGAAAAATCCAATTTCAGAGCTCTTTGATAGAAATTCTTGGAGTGCGCAAACCAGCCCTGGGGGAAGATAAACAGAGGAACGTATTTCTGTGCCTGAACTAAGGTGGTGCCTGAAGTGGATGCTGGGCAACTTGACCTTTTTAACACTAAAGAGCTCTTGGGCATGACCCAAATTCAGGATGCCTTGGAAAGCTTTTGTACTGGCAGCTGAGCTTATAGTTTGGAAACCTCCAGACGCAGACAGCAGAATCTCTCTTTTGGATGTAAGCACATAAATTCCAACTCTGCCATGTTTTAAGCACCTAAGTCCTCTTCTGAGTACAAAGTCACAACATCTGAATTCCAAGATTTCATTCTTATTGCACTACTCAGGAAACTTTTAAACCTTAATTTATGTATGATGAATGTATATTGAAGAATATGCTGGTTTTGGCTGGGGTAGAGTTAATTTTCTTCACAGAGGCTGGTATGAGGCTATGTTTTGGATTTGTGCTGAACACAGTGCTGATCATATAGAGATGTTTTTGTTATTGCTGAGCATTGCTCACCCAGAACCAAAGCCTTTTCTGCTTCTTGTATTTCCGTGATGGTGAGGGCGAGGAAGTTGGGATGCATAGGAGGTTGGGAGGAGACACAGCCAGGACAGGTGACCTCAAATGACCAAAGGGATGTTCCAGACTGTGTGGTACCCTGCTCAGTATAGAACGTAGTCAGAAGGAGGGAGGGGGGATGTTTGGATTGATGGCGTTTTTCTTCCTGAGTAACTGTTACATGTGATGGGGCCCTGCTCTCCTGGTGATGGCTGAACTCCTGCCTGCCCATGGGGAGCAGCGAAATAATTCTTTGCTTTACTTTATTTGTGTTCATGGCTTTTGCTTTCCCTGTTACACTATATCTCAACCCATGGATTCTCTTTTGTCCTTGGATTCTCTCCCTGATCCTGCTGGTGGGGGAGTGAGCTAGCAGCTGTGTGGGACTTGGCTGCTGGCTGGGGTTAGACCACAACAAATAGCATTTTCATCCTGAGTTTTCCTTTCACCATTTCTTGCTAAACTAGCACACAGCAGACATGAAAACACATGAGGGGTTTCTATAACAACACTGTGAAATAATAAATTCCACAAAGCAACTCTGGAATCTACAGATGATGTAAATGTTTTTTTTTCATTTAATTACTATCCACATTTGTGTCCAGCTTCAGAATAATACAGCTGCAAAAGTAATTAATTAATATAGGAATGCAGTTTAATAACAGCGCAAGGGTTCTGTGTGCACCAGTTGGTTACGGGCACTAGCTAGCATGTTGATAACAGGTTGTTGCCATTGTTGCCACCTCATTAGAAAATTAGCATTTAATTAACTTAGGAAGATATGGAACAATTTTGGTATGGGAAATATTTGTACACATTGTCTATTGGAATTAAAAGCTCCCATCCAGCAAAAAGCACAGCAGCCTCTACAGCTGGTGGCTGTTGGCCCACAGAAACTAAACAGACTTGCTGGTCTGTGCAGCTGCAGCCGCTGCCTTTGATTTGGAGGGGAAAGGGAAGCTGTGAGGCTGTTATCCAAGGCACCAGCTGAAAGGAGCCATCCAGCTGTGACGTCAGTGCTTGCCTTGCAGTGCTGTAGCAAGTCCCCAAAAGTATTAATGCATAGACATTGCGGGCTCTGAACTGTCGAGCTAAAGATTTAAAGGACAGGTGGCTCTGCTTCAAACTGGGCTTGATGTAGCCTCCCCTGAAGCCGGGGGGAGTATTTCCAGTGACTTCACTGGGCTTTGGGTGGCCCGCTGGGGTTTCCTGGCCTGAGAGCATCGGTGCTGATTTGAGCCAGGTGCAGGGAGAGGCAGGTCAAGCTGCTCGAAGGTTAACCACTGCAGGCTTGGAGGGGCACAGGGTGGGGAAGAGAAGGGGACAGCTAGAAAGGGAATGGGCTGCTGAAAGGCAGCTGGATTTTCTTGCCGTTGCTTTGTTAACACTGGCTGAATGGTCTGAGGTTTTGTATGTTCTTCTGGATGAAAAGATCCTCTTTAAGCTTCAATGTTGAAAAAATAGCCTTAAACCTCCTGCTGTCAAACACAAAACAGAAAAAAACCCCTCCTGGTTCCTAGGGTGAATTATTTTTCCGACCAGCCTCTTCTGTGTAGTTAGATGCAAAACCAGGGGAACAGTCAGATGACATTGAGCCTTGCTCCTGCGGGGTGAGGAATTCACACCTACGTGTGCCAACTCTGCCATGGGCATCTGTGGGGGATTCCTCCAGGCGGGGGTAAATGGTTATATCACCTCTGTCATCCCTTGGGCTCAGGAGCACGTACTGCAAACCCTCTGCACGTGTTTAATGTTGCACATGCAAAGCCATGGAGCCGTGCCAGCATCCCACAAGTTTCTCCCACTGACGTCCCCTCAGCCGCAGCTGCAGCAGCAGGATCTGTCCTAACCCCAGGCTGAACCAGCGCTCTGCAGCAGCCAGCCAGCCTCAGCTGCTCTGGCAGCCCTGCTCCGGCATCTCCAGATACTTCTGAGAGAGATGTCACCGCCCTTGCCAGCAAAAACTCTGCTCCCAGCTCTTCATTTGCCCTTCCCCCGTCCTGCCAAGCAGATTGCCACCTGCCAGGAGTGCTGCGGCAGGACATCAGGGTGTCACTGAGCAGGATGGGTGGGCTGTACCGTGTGAGGCTGCCTCCCCTGGGGGATCGCAGTGCTGTCAGTGCAATGAGCTGACAGGTAGGGACAGACAGCGCCCATCAATCACACCCTGAAGAGCCTGAAACGCTGCCATTGCTCTTGCGGGGAGCAGCCGCCGAGCCGACAGGCTGCGTGGGGCTGTCAGTGAGGCAAATGTCCTCGTTGACAGAGCTGCTCCTGAGAGCATCTCCCACAGCCATTCGTGTTTATCCCAAGCAACTGCCCCCTACTCTTCCTCCCGGTGTGAGGTGAACAAATGCCAGAGCTGGGGGGGATTAAGAATAATTGTGCTGTGATTGGCGCAGATGCTTCTGGGGGCAGACGCTGAGGTGTGTGACACCGCTCTGGCTGTGTCAGGCCGTGAGGGAGGCAGATAAAATGCAGGGGTATTCCTTGACACACGGACAGACAGACCGAGCGCGGCGGGGGCGAGGGGTGCGTGCCTGCACTGCACGCCTTTAATTGGGGCCAGCAATTAGAGGCTCCTTGTGCGTGTGAAGGAAGGGATGTAGATGAGCATAAGTACCAAAGCTTCACCGTTTCTTTGAGGGGAAAATTACTTGGGCTTGAGAACTGCAGCAGCATTTTATCACCCCGAAATCATCTGGCCCATTCACAGTAAGATTAGTGCGGAAGGTCGAAGGTGCAGGTAGTGTAGCTCAAAGTCTTTTCACTGCCCAGCAGCAGTGATTAAATACGTGAAGGAAGGGACAAATAAATTCGGAAGCACCGCAAAAAGCAGCAAACAAACAAAGCATCTCATTAAAATCTCATTCTGTGTCGGTTGTATTTTTTCCCACCACCAATTCAGAAGGGCTGGCTGTTTGTAGCTAATCCCACAGGTTTATTGTGCTGGCCACGTGTTGGGCCCTCATGGACAAGCGGCTGTCACTGTGTGTGTGGCCCTGTGAGAAGGCAGAAGGACAGATCCCTGTCCAGCAGGACCTGATGAGCCACTGTAAGACACAGACTGACATGGGCTGGGGCCTTCAGAAGAAAATATCATATAGTCGTACACTTTTACGCTGGCCTTTACGTTGGCATTTACATTTTCCTCTGTTCCTCTCATTGCTCATTGCATTCCTCATTGCTCTCACAGCCAGTAATTTATCTTTGGGGAGATTTGAGCCACCTACTTTGTCACTAAAATTCAAGAATGTGATTTTAAAAGGGCCTTTTTTTTTTTTTTTAATTTACAGGCCACTGTAATTTAAACATAGAGGTACCCACATCCATTTTAGTAGATGCCAGAACTCCCAGGAGCAAATGCCTCCTATTCTTGGAAACATTTGGGCATTTAAAAAAGTACAAATTGGAACACAGAGCCATCATCTCAGGGCATCCCTGCTCCAAATACTCCATTCCCCACACTCTGGCTACCTGTGGGACACATCCACATAAGAAAACCATGCCAGGCCAGAACACGATTGTGCCTCCCACAGTTGTCCAAAATACTTCTTGGCATTTTTCTCCCTAGTAAGATTCATGCTTCAGCCCTCCTGCTATCACCAGTCAAGGTCTGGTGACAATCTGGGACACTATGTCTATCTCTGCTCGTCCTTTATCCAACAGCCACCTCTGCCATCCCTGGGTACAGGCGTGCTGTAGCCAAATCCTTACAGCCCATCCAGTCCCTGCTCTCAGAAAATGTATGGAGAGTTATGCTGCTGAACACTGTTGAAATTTCAGGTAGTGCTAAATCTCTCCACTACACACTACCTACATTCTGGCATCTCACTAATTTGAATTGCTGATCTATTTAAAATGTAAATTGCTGATCTATTTAAAAGGCTACAGCAGGAGCACAGTTTACATGGAGATCCAGCTGGGATGGAGGGTCAACATTCAAGTTCAGTGTTTTCTTTCTAAACAACTTGGCTGCTAGAACAACACCTCGAGGATTTGAATTTAGTAGATCAAATTTTCTTCACAGTACATTCCCACTGACACCACTTAGGTCAATGGACCAGCTTGTGAACTCAGTTAAATCAGCATGTATTGGGAGTAACATTACAGAGAGTAGAGGAACTATTCCAGATTTAAATTGGTGATAATGAGACCAAAATTTGGTCCAATGTACTTGCAGAGATCTGAGCGCAAAGCATTCATTTCAATCCTCGAGTAAAATGTACCACCCTGCAGACTTTTTCAAATCCTTGAACACAAGTCTCTGTGTAGCAATAAGTATAAACAGAGTGAACACTAAAAGAATAAAATATTAGAAGTTATTGGCTAGTTTATACCAAAACTAGTAAAACCTCTGAATGTTCCTGGGTAGATGAAAAAACAAAATCAGATAAGCTACATTAATTTTCAGATTATGAGCTTGTAAATATTTTTATATGGTCTAGTTTAACACAATATTTTGAGATGAGAACTATAATTCAAGGTTCCACCCTTACAATAACTAGATACTCTACATTTTTTAGTGGCATCAGGAGCCCATGTATTTTATCCATGTTTTATTAATCACCTATATGATTCTTTGTACTTCTGGACTTTAGACTTCTGAGTAAATATCAGCCAATTCCTTTCTTTTTGCTCTTCTCAGCTGCTTTGTGATTGTCCAGCTTTTCCAGCGATTGTTTCAGAAAGTGACTTTTTTTTACTATATGCATGAAAACTTTATTGTTGATTAGTTCAAGTTCTTGAATGCTTATTCCTAGAAGAGACCTCCCCCTCTTTAACTTATTGGAAACATCTGTATCCTTCCTGTTTGGACAATGAAAAGTGATAACTAGCGCTCTGACAGCTGAGCTTCCATAGTTAATATATACTTGATGCAGTCATAGAAACAAATACGCCATTCAAAAATAAAAGTATGAACTGGAGAACAACCATAACAGCTCCAAGTCCTCTAGCATTATTGGAGCTCAAAGACCCTACCTATTTGGGCAGAGGAACAAAAATCTCTATATTACTTTCCACCAAGTCAGTTACTTTTTCCAGGTGTGCAAAATGTTAGGCTGGAAGTGTGGGATTAAAAAAAAAAACCAACAAACAAACCAGCAGGAAAGATTTTTTGTGATTTGAAAACCAGACAAAGAGAGAGATATAGCAAACATATAGATCTAAGCTCTCCTGTCCCTTTCCTTTCAAATTAAATGAGGACACAGAAGTGGGTGGTGGGAGAGAGATGTTAGAGCAGGGGAATAGGGGAAAACTGAAGAAAAGTTTTAATTCCTTTTATTCAGAGATACCGCTGAAGGAGGATTTTTCCTGTCCTCCTGTTCTGGGAGTCCTATTTCTTTGGGCTTGCCTATTTTTTTTTTTTTTACAGTTATATCTACATGGACTGGAATTCAATATAGAAAAATGTATGCACACGTGGGGGAGGCTCAGCTGTGAAAACCACTATAGTTCTTATGGGAATCAGTGGAGCTATGCTGATTCACATGACAAGAGTATCACACCTTTGTACCTGGTATTTAAACTGAAATAACAAACTACTGGTGGCCTAATGTGGACAAGGTTTGTGTTTCTGTTTTAGCCAGTTTCTGATACAGACTAGGGGGGAAAAAGCAGAGATCTTTATTTCATCTCTAATAAAAATCTGAGCTCCAAACTTGATAGTATGTGACTGTGCATAAAATTAACTAGATGTGTCAGTTAGCAGATCTGGCTGAAGTTGTGCCTGATTATATTCTGCATGCATATTTGTTTTCAGTCATATTTACAGGGGTGCTTCTATCCTGATGCTTCAGTTAACTGTTACTTTGAGGAAATAAACAGAAGTGAGGGTCCAGTCACCTTCAGCTGTTGGAAGCTAATAAGGTGTTAATGAAACGTTGGCAAATAGCAGCAGTTTAGCACTTGGTTGACACTTGATTTTTAAAAGAGACAGAGTGTAAATAAGCTGTGTTTGCAGTGAAAATTAGAAAAAGTGGGAGGGGGGGGGAACAAATAACACTCTCACAGCTTATTAGTTTTAAGCAGGAAATACTCGATAGACCACATCAGGGAGAGGAACTCTGGTGCTGCAATCACTGGCAGCAAACAATGCCCGAAGGCAAAGGGGTCTGTTTTCATACAGGCTTTTTTTTAAAGACACTCTTCTATTATCAGACCAGCCAATGCACATAATGAGTGTAAGAGGACCCTTGGCACCGCTGCCTCTGACCTCTGGAAGTGCTCTGAGGGAGTATCTGGCCCGTTTCAGACCACAAATCCTATGAACCCTTGTGGTTGTTTATGAGGGATGGGCAGTCTCTTTCTGCAGGATGCTTTAGGCTGTCAAGGAACATGAACTCTGTTATTCCCACTGCATTAAGGACAACAAACTACACCTCGAGAAATGGTAGCACTCTGAAGATTTATTTACTGCTGTGTGCTGTAGCAGGGTTGTGGGAGTGATCTTTGGGATTCAGGGAGCAATTTAGGCTTGATATATGTTCGAGAACTCCACATAAGATAGTACAGCATCATCCTGAGTGAGCCTTGCCTTTTTACACCTCTCGCAGTACAGGAGATGGTACAGCCAAGCTTTCTTTACGTGGTGTCCTGCTCCTAGCTCTGAAGAAAGACGAGGATAGTGACAAACCAGGATCTCCCTGATGTGGGAGTAGAATTAGACAATGGTAGTTTAGCAGGCTAGCATTTCAGTTGCTGATGGTCTGGGAAGATCGTTAGCAACTTTGTTTCAGAATGTTTTTTCTGGATAGGGGTCGTTGACGTGGACATCTAGCACAGATCTAGGCTAAGTAGGAATAGGAATATTTGTAACTGGTGCACTGAGAATTTTCTGTTTAAGTATTATAATCAAGATTTCATGATAAATGTTCATCGGTTTAATGCCAAGGCCATTCAAAAAGGGAGATACCCTGGGGATATCTCTTTTTCTGCAAGCTTACAAAGTTATGGTTTGTTTCTGCAGGTGAGTGGTGTGTGAGTGATGTTTCTTTGCCAGGCTGGAGAGGTTGGTGGGTTCTGGCAGATTATCAGCCGCATCTAAAATTACTTTGGCAGCATGGAGTTGTTATTGTCAGAAGCTGGAGCTACTTGATGCATCTTTTCCCTCATTCTCATGTGTTACATTAATTCCCAGCAGTCCTCACCATGGTGTACCTTACCAGTGTAAGGTGGCTCCTTTGGCACACATACATATGTATTATACATATGTATAATGATCTCTTACAGTGCATTACGATTGCAAATTAGAGCTACCTTTAATTTAAAACGTAAAATTTCATTTTCCTGAGGTAAGCACTGTCAGAGGAATAAACCTGTGGGTGTAATATACCCATGGGTATTAGCAATTCTGAAGTGTTGAATAAATGAAAAGCACAAAGCCTATATTTTTGTATGGTGTAAATAATGCCATACATAAATATTGAAGTATTGAACATAAAATACTCTGTGCAGAAACATAGACTTTGTTTGCTTGATTCTTCTGATGTGTTAGAAAAGCTTTAACCCAAGGGGAACTGTAAGTGCAGTCTTTAAAATTAATTCAAGTGTCGCTTGTTGTCTATAAATTTCTGTATTGAATTACTGTCTTATTTTTGTTTGAGGCAATATATTGTTTTGTTTATGAAGACTACAGTGTAGTAGGGATGTTTTTGGTACCAACACACTGTGAGATAAACATCTTGTTATATTTTTGAAAGAGTCTGCAAATCTACACTTCCCAAATAAGGCAGAATCTCAAATTCTGTAATATACTTCCCAGTAGCACTGGAGTTTGGCCACAGTCAGAATTGGGATCTTGGGCAAAGCACAGAGGGTATCCCAAGTTGATTGTAGACCAGTTTGGGTACCTGACTGTTCAATCACTGAGGACTTGAGGTCAGGATTTCCCTTGACAGGCTGGCAAAGAACATTGAGGGTCCTTTCTCTGCCTTTGTAGTATATGGCCAATTTCCTAGGATAATCCATTTCTTCACTAGCAGCTATTATGAGGACATAAGACACCAGGAGGTGCACTTTGACCTCTCCTGTTCTCTTCTGTCATACACAGAGTATTTGAAGCTTTTGGCCTTTTGTACCAAAGGTCCAGTTTTGTTGTAGGATGTCAAGGCTTCTTTTGTAAGGGGCACAGAGCATAATTCCTATGATGCTTTTGTCACAACAGTGTATTTGTTTTAATGACAACTAAGCCACCTTTAGCAAAAGCAATTGACCCTTGGTGATGGATTGACTTGCTTGCCATCAGAGCGTGGAACATTTGTTTTGACATTAATGCAATAATACCAGTACTGCTGCTTTCTCTAAGTATTTTTCTCTTGCTATGTATCCAAAATTTTTGAATGCAAACCCCTCATGTTCAGTAGATGCAATACAGAATCTGAGTGAAAAATCCTTTGCCAATGGAACTTTCATCCTTTTTCTCCTTGTTTAGCATTTAAAATACAGAATACTAGGCCATTTTCTTCAGATCAACACAACTGAAGATTGTGTAACCACTTAAGAAAAGAATCATTTGAGTCCATGAAACAAGAAGACAGAGAAGGTGAAGCAAAAATGCTATCACTTATGGTGTGGCAGAAAGTAAAGAGGGGACACAATTGAATAGAAGGAAAGAAGCACTAATATTACTTGAATGAAATTACTTCCTCTGGAATATTTTAAAGGCAAAACAAAAAGTCATAAGGAATTAATACCTGAGGAAGAACTGATTTTGCTGTGAATTGTTCTTTGGTCATAAGCTTGAAAGTCTGAAAAAGACCCATTTGGATTAGCCAGGAGCCAAAAAGCTCCTGCACAGACTTCTGCTTGATTGCAGATCTCAGGAAAGATTATTGTG
Organism: Thryothorus ludovicianus; assembly: GCA_013397245.1. Lineage (NCBI taxonomy): Eukaryota > Metazoa > Chordata > Aves > Passeriformes > Certhiidae > Thryothorus > Thryothorus ludovicianus. Next base: position 602,150 of record VZTB01007298.1, read on the forward strand.
GGGGTACCTTTTCCTCAGCCCATGAAGACAATATTTTCCTAGGCTACAAGTTCAAGGCAATGTTCAGTCTGATATTAAAACATGCATATTTGTGTACTTAAATGCAAGGGTCTTAATGTAAAACAAGTCTAAACCATCTGACCCTCCATGACTATTCTGTACTAATGTTTAATTTCTTTTTATGCTCACTGAACATGAGCAGTCCTCTCCAGAGGAACTGATATCCAACCAGTGGTTGGGATTTCAAACCAAGTGGAAACAAAATTTCTGGATATGCTCAGGTGGCTAATTTGTGTTGGACACCTAAGTAAATTTCATTAAGATGATTTCTACATCTAGCCTTCAAAATGAACTTTTCAGCTATTCCACATTCCTGTCAGTCCTTGAGCATCTTTGAAAAACACGTTGTCCTGTATTGGCATACATGTTTGTCTTACCATGGGGACACTGATGTTTTACAGACACTTCTGATGGGCAGGATGGCACATGCTGCTGGGGACAGATGTCAGCCTGTGAACAATAGTGTGCTGGACATGCCAGGATTTCAGCTTCTGCTCTGGGAAGCTCTGGAGGAATTTATGGCCTCCCCTCATGGAATTGCCAATAGTTTGCTTTCAGTGTGCAGTGGAGAGTGGATGTTTCCCATGCTCTGATCAAGACTTTTATGAATAAATCACCATTGCAAATGAGAGGAAGGGAGGCAGACCTGGATAAATGGCTGAGTTCCTAAACTAGCAATGATACAAAGGATGTTGAGACCTTTCTCCCATATGTAATAACACCTTGTGGTTTCTTTTACTGTGGCTAGTTTGAAGTTTACAGAGGTGATTTTCTGATGGATACCTGTTAGGGTGCTCTGATGCCAAGCAGCTGGACCACTAAAGCTGGAAGCTCTGTTTAACTATATCTCCATGTCCAGATCAATAGTCATTCTGTTATGAAGCAACAAGCATGACTGTGCACAAAAGGCTGAGTCCTTTTTAATTAGGTGCTCCCAGGATGATTATTTTTCTGACATACAAAAAAGGAAAATTAACCTATGCATAGTTTTCCTTCAAGAAGTCTTCAAGGGTTTCATTTAATTTGTCACTGATACAGAAAGAGGACTAGTTTCTTAGTAGATATTTATCTGGAGGGTAGAAGGTGGTAAATAGTTACCCATGCCTGTGAAGTGCAGGTGTTCATTAAGTGTACCCTGACACAAATATCTTTCTTTTTTTCTTTTGTCTCTTCTGTTTGTTTGCTCTCTGCTGTTTTATTCAGGAGCAGCCAAGTGTTACCCAGCAGGGATATCCACCTGTGGTCACTGGGGTAGATATGTCATAAATGTTCCTGGAAGCTCATTAAAATTAATCTAACTCCCAAGCAGCTTTTGTTTGCTTCTGAGCATTCTCTGAAGAAACTCTGTAGCCAACATTTTTCTTACATCAAAATATGACTCTTTTCTTTTACATGGACTTGTCTTTTATATCACTTCAAAAAGAGCTGGCTGTGCTCTTCCTTCTAAGTGAGAGTTAAAATTTCATTTGTAATTACAGCAAGACCACACTTCCTTAATAGGCTAGAACAAGAGCCTTAAAAGAAATTCAGTAAGAAACAAACAAAAAATAATCTCCCCCAACCAAAAGCCAAAAACTTCAGAAAGCTTTAAACTTTAGTCTGCAGTTTGCATTACTAACTTTTTGTTTGTTCAAAAACTGGCCAGATAAAACCCCATTTTTACTCTTTCACATTTTTCTCCATTTGACTGTGTTTTTCTGGTACAAATATTTTACAGTTATATCTCTTAAATTAATGGGAAGCATTGCAGCAAAAACAGGTGTAAGTCAAAAAGACCTTGAATATGGAATCACATCCCAAAACAGTTGCACTTTGCATGTTTCTGACCTGTTTCTAGGAGTTAGTTTCACAGGTTCCACCTCTTCAGATATTCTACTTTGGAATTTCAATAGCCTTCATTATGGTTGCAACCATTTACAGTAAACTTTAGGACATAGAGTTGCAGCTACCTTGGTGGTGTCTGAGTTGAAAGCAGTTATTAATATGACAATGACTTTACCTGTTACCTTCTTTGAAAATAGGAATCAAGGCACTGACTTCATGCATTTAGACTGAGAATTAGGTATGAGTTTGGAGCACACAGAAACCCCAGACTTTTATTGCCTTTCTCTTTCGTTAAAACTATAATTCCTATATTTTTATGCAATTTCAAGCACATCTTAGGATTTCTGATAGATGCATGAAGCTTTACCAAAAATAATTTAATCTGTTAATAATATATAATAAAATATTGTTTTCCTGTTTTGTTAGGATTGTTGTCATGTGCAACACAGTGATAAAATCCAAACAATTAAAACAGAAAACTGAGAGTGTTTCCTTGCTGTATTCAAGTTTGCAGAAAGGTGTTTTTAAGGGATTGAATGCCATTAAATTAAAGTTTTTTGGTACTTGGTCAAAAGAGAATAATGATGATTTTGTTTGAATGCATATGGTTGTGTCCATATTCCACTAGAAAATAGTACTAAAGAGAAGAATAAAAGCAGTAGGCATCAAAACTCAGTTGTGATCAACTCTCAGAGAAATTCTCAAGGTGGGGCCTGAAAGGCAGACAAAGAAGTCCAAGAGGGTGTCATCAGTTAAAGTCTGGGCATGATGAACCTGAATCAAACACAACTTGAAGAATGGACCCTGCAAGGCCTGGGAACCCAATGTGGGCTATGGGAGGACTTTCCCCTTCCAGCTGGAGAGCCCTTGGCAATGATGTCAAGTGTAAATCAGCTACAGATGCAGAAGGATTGTCCAAAGTGTGCCCAAGCTCAAGGCATCACACAGCACACAATGCACAGAGCATGACTGCTGGGATGACACTGCTCTTTTCTGCCTACAATGGGCAACTTCTCTAGCCTTGCCTAATTGATAGTGAAAAGTTTGGTCAGCAAACAGATATTGGAGAAGAATATTTGTCATTTAGGTATTCATACAATTATTATTCAGCATATGTTATATTCCGGTGGGGAATAAGGGGCTGGGGTGTTTGGGGATGAATGCATAAAAACATTCAGGAACTGTTTGATAATAATTAAGGAAATAAGATGCCTAGTGTATATAAAGCGGGCTTTTAATTATAATAAAAAAGAAATTCTTCAGGAATAATTTGTGAGATAACTTATTTTTTAAGTGTGTTTTGGCGGGGTTTCAAATAATGTATGAGAGAGTGATCACATATTCTGTGAATGGATGGCAACCAACCCAACACATTATACAGGCCCAGCTACTGAAGCCCAGCTCCCATGCAGTTTTAATGGCATTCTGGGAAGATATCAGAAAATTTCAATCTGTGTGCAAGGTTTTCTGAAATTAAGTCAGAAGTGGAGAAGTGTAAGGTTTGGTCTGACACAAAAAATCCTGAAAGCATGCTGATAGGATGGTCTTTATTGGAGTGTGAGAAGCACTTATTCCCCTTTGCAGGAAGGTGGTGGCTGCACAGTACAATATTGGGTCTGTTGAGTCCACATTTGATCTGGGTCAAAATGAATATATCAGAATTTCTGACAAACTAGCTAAACCATGCTCTAGGGTTTTTATGTCATTCCTCATCAGGACAAAGAATAAGACAAAGGCATTAAGGCTGTCAGAAAGTTTTTTCAGAACTTTTGCATTAATTTGTACTGGGAAAGTGAAAGCTTGATTAGCTCTTTTTGTCATATGACTACTGCAGATTCTGCCCCATCAGAATTCATAGGAGGAGGGCTGTGTGTGTTCTGTTTAGTGAATTTTGATCTGGAAAAGTCCATACTGACAAGTGCTTATGCTTGTGAGGAGAATTGATGCTCCTGTTGTCTTTGCTCAGAGTGTCAGGAGTTGGAGAATAGCTGCAAGGGAAGATTGTCTTTGGTTTATCTTCCTCTTTGTTCATTTGCAGGGATATGAACAAACACCCAGGAGAAAGCAGCAAGTGTCTGAAGACCTTATGCAATCTGGAGTCAAGCTGTTGGCAGTTCCTGGAACAAAAAACCAAGGAGGTTCAGTGGTTATGGCATCACCTGAGAAAGAGATACTGCATTTCCTGAGTTCCAAAAGGTGTTGCAGTGCATATTTTGGTGTTTGATATGATAACATGAGTGTAGCAAAGCTGCAGCTAATCCTTTTGTATTTGGGCTTTCTCCTGAGCACAGGAAGCCCGAGCTTGCTGTGTCTGTCCATTTACCATTAATACTATAGTAACATCTAGAGAGAAGATAGTAGAAATTCAGAAAATGCCACCTTAGATTACAAGCTGCTGATTAAAGTGTTTTCTCCGGAAGATGAGAGTGAAAAGGAAGATACCTTGGATTTGGTATATGAGCAGCCATTCACGTGGCTGTGAGAGGGCACAAGGCTGTGTACCATAGCTGGTTATATATCATAGTTGCATGCCCACCAGCTGAGATGCTAATTATTAGAGAATCATAGAACAGCTGAGGTTGGAAGGTGTCTCTGGAGATTACCTAGTCCACCCTTCCCCCACTCCAGTTTTGGGAATATCCTACAGAACAGGGAGTGAGTCCTACTTAGTTTAATGCTTATGCTTTTGAAACCTCTGAACCTGTGATGCTCTTTACAATATGACCTTTGCATATAATATCTTGAAAATAATTATAAGATCTCTCTCTGGAAATACATATAATTCTTTTTAATTCCCTGTTTTAGCTTAGAAACTAGTATAATATTTGCAGTTGTTGTAAACTGCCCTATGCAAATGGTTTCTTCTCTTCACAGTGAATCTCAGGCTGTATACAAAGCCAAGGGTATAACCCACAGTTTGCATTAAGTAGCATTTGATTAGGTGGTAATAACATTAATTGGCACCCAGAATCAGTTGGCTGTAGGTGATCCGAAGTGATAATGCACTAGAGCTTCTAACATTCTAAGTCAAAATGCTCCCTTAGCCTGGGGATAGATGCAGGTGTTTGGGATAAAAGAACGTTTTTTTAAATGAAGGACTTGAACACTGTGATTCCACTTCATTACTCCTGATGCTTAAAGTAAAATGATTACTTTATTGCCACCTCTCTTCTGTGTTTTCAAAGTATTAGAAAATTAAACAGCAAATTTTAAAGATAAAATATGTCCAAACTTATTTTAAAAAAATTCAAAACAAGAAGCAAAAAGGATATTGAATAATGAAAAAAAATTCTCAGAAATATTCCAGATTCAAGCCAGCATATCTATTACTAAAAGATACAATTATAAATGATCAGTTCTTGATTATTGTGCTTGCCTTTGTAACAATGAACCCCTCAAAACAATTGCCTTTCCTGAAAGACTGTTTCAGCTTTGTGGATTAGGGGTCTTCATAGATAGAATATATGTATGCAGCTGGCAAAGCAAGCATCTTAGTGAATCGTAATTGTTCCCCAATTCCCACAAATCCTTTCTTAAACCATAGGCCTTGTTCTTTTTTTTAATGTTCTCTCCTATATTTCATTAACAGCTGAGCCATTGCTGAATTATACTTGATATAATCAGGAGTTAGGCTTTAGCAAAAATAGCATTGCCAACTGAGGGAGTGTGAGTGTTCCAGTAATTTTGCACTCTTCAGAAAAGGAAAAAACATGAGCAAAAAATTATGGAAGCCTCTAAAATTTGTCTACACAATATAAAGCCATACAGAATATTGGCATAAAATGAAATTTGACATTATTGTGAAATTGCAGGCATGCATTTCATGTCTTATTGTCTTCTCTGAAAGCTTTCTTTCCTGTATTTTTCAAGGCCCAGGAGCACGTCTAGAGAGATGCTCTGTTGCATGTGCAGCAACAGAGCCAGAGCAGCCCTGGCATGACCAGGGTGGTGTTCTGCAGGGACCACAGCACTCTGTGCCCGTGTCCACCACAGCACTCGGTGCCTGTGTCCACCACAGCACTCAATGCCTGTGTCCAGCACTCGGTGCCTGTGTCCACCACAGCACTCTGTGCCTGTGTCCAGCACAGCAGGAGCGTGGCAGGGGGTGGCCAGGTGGCAGAGAGGGCTCTGGCTGTGGTGCCTTTGAGAGGCTGGTGCAGGAGCGTGGTCAGCAGCTTGTGCTGGGCGAGTGGACAACGCTCCGAGCACGCCGTGGAGTTGTGTGATCTGTAGGATTAAAAACACTCCTCAAACATAGGCACTCTATTTATCTGTGGTCTAAATCATTCTCGTGAATTGGTCTGAGCAAGGCTTTGGTGTCCTCTGTTGTGCCCTGGAATAAAATTGGTTTTCTTTATTTTTAAATAACAGGAAAGAGCAAGTGTAATAGAGAACAAGCAAATAATGAAGACACACGGAATGTGTAAAGCTGTGCAAGGAATAAAACAGCATTTAGACATGCAGATCAGTATTTCTTAAATTATGCTATCAGAATACATGTGGGGTTCTATGGGCACATCATTTTGGATAAAACACTGAAGAGAAATGTGTTGTGTAAACACAACAAAGATCTGATTCTTTTCTTAAAGACTACTATGTAGTTTACATAGCTTGTGATTCTCAAACAAAGACTGGTTTTGTCAGAGAAGGAACAATGTGCATTGCTGCAGGCATGAGAAAGGAGAGCTGCATTTGGAAAGTATTACAATTATAATGGGAGTAGATTACGAAGCAGATAATTAATGGTGGGGATACAGGATCTTCCCTTCCCACTGGGATTCATTCTCACTCTGTTGGTGTAACTTATAGCCCTGAGGAACACTTCTTTTAGTTTCAAGACACTCTTTTCTAATCTCCAGGTCTTTTGGTGTTTTATTGCCTTGGTCACAAAGGTTCAAGGAGGTCACTCCAGAAAATATTCTCTGCAAGGGATTAAAGTGACTCAGAGGAACAAAGTAATTTGGAAGCTTTTGCAGAAGCCTTCTTCCACCTTTAAACTAAAAAAAGTCTTCTTTTCCACTCCTTCAAGACCACTTCTGAAGGGTTTTGCTGTTCTGTTTTATATAATTCTTCCTTCAGGAGGATCAGAAAAGAATATGTAAATCTAAAATGACTTCATAGTTCTATCTAAACAATGGAAATTGTATCTTAAAAAATGTACATGCTTGGAATGATGAATAAGTAAATTATACTATTACTGAAGAATATAGCATTGCTCTTTTCAATTACATTAAATAATGCAATTTTCTCCCCCAAAAGTATCTTTTGTTATAAAAAGCTAAGATTTTGGATGAAGAAAACTAATTGACAGAGGATGATAGGGTAGGTCAGTGTGTGAGATTTATTCCTGAAAAACTTGGAATAGATATTGAACATATTAATTCACAAGGACTTAAGAAAACAACACAAACATTGCAAGCAGAGAAATAATTTTTAGATTTTGAATTGTTGATTGGTCAAGTATATAAGCAATGAATAAGAAGCATAGGTTACTATATTCTTTAGATTATGTGGTACAGATCGTTTTTCTCTTAGTGTCTAGCCTGTAAATAGAAATCTTCCAATTTGCATGCTAAGCACATATATAAAACAAGAGAAGTCTTCTAAGAGGAACACAGCATCACCTTGAAGTCTTCAAAGTTATTTGGAGTCATCAAAACAGTAACTCAAAGTATCATCAAAGCAGTAAGCAGCATATCCTCCATATAGCAAAATGTAAATAATTAGCAGAGAACCATCTGTAATACATTATGAGCAAGTGTGTTCTGGGTATTGATCTATTAACGCATACATATATTAATATAGTCAATGTGTTGGGATATGTCATGCTGTACAGACTGCTAAAAAAGAGGAAAACTATTTTTACAGCTTTTATTTTTCCTGTGTACTCTATCATTTCTGTGTTTTTGTCTTACATAATATGAAATTTAAACTTCGTTGATTGTATTTGTGTGAAGATAACTAAGTTTTTGAACAGGTCAATTGGTATTCCCTACTGATAAGGGTAGAAAAGGCTTTTATCTGGTCACTCGGCCCCTTGTGGTCTAACAAGCACGGATATCGTCCATTCAATTAATGTATTTCAGTGCAGAGTTAAAAAAAAAATTAGGCAAGTTTTATAATTGCTGAGGTTGCTGGAAGAAAAGGTATATATATTCATGAACTGGGTCCTGTACTTTGATGTCTTGCATAATATAAGCCCTAGAACCTCACCAAAAGACAGTCTTGCTTAGAGAAAAATGCTGACTATATTGTTTAATAAGAAAATGGAAAATATTATTGATTTTATAGTAAAATTATACATGCAGACTTATTTAAGATTGAATAATGTTTAATTCATAGCTGATTCTGTTTATATTGTGCAAGAGGGTTTTGTGCAGTTCAATATTACTGAAAAAACAGTGTTTCTACACTCAAGCTTAGGGCTTGTGATATGGTAAGGTTGAACAGTGTTGAAATATGTATTTAATATGCATAAAATTTGTATTTTATGAATAGCATATAGATATAGTTTCACTGAGTCCTCAGCATTTTTCTCAAGCAATTCGAACAGATTTTTTTTAAAAACAGTCTTAATGTAAAGTTTTGCATTTCAGATTCCTTTAACCTAAGCCACATGGGGTATTTTTTTATGAAAAGGAAAGAAAATGTAACAGGCATTTAGGAGAGAGTACCTTCCATGCCAGTGTTTCTGTGGGTGAAGGTGAGGAAAGAGGACAGAGAAGCAGGAGGATAAACAGGCGTAGGTATTATCATATAGGAAAATGATATAGAAGAGAAATTGGCCATCACAAAGTTATTATTTGAACAACAAAGTTATTCAACACACCCAAGAAACAGGTCACTTATCTGGTTCCAAGTCCTATTACAGGTTCTTAACCACAAGACTGGTTTTGCTTCTTCAGTTGCAAATAACGAAGAGCATTCTGAAATTACAATTTCACTCAGCCTTATTTCCTGTTGTGCTGGCTGGTGGTTTTCAGTGTAGCTGGTATCTTACCTCTTATTTTTCATTAATTGGTTGGCATTTGATTAGCCACCAGCCCCCCAAACCACAGGGAGTTTTGTATTTGAGCAAGCTGAGGTGAGAATTGAGTCCAATATGAGTCATTTGAGTGCAGCTGAGCTGGAGATTCAAGGTGTTAAGTACTTACTGAAGACTGTTCTTATAAATCAGGTCAGTCTGTGTATATACAACTGTGCAATTTGAATTAATACGCTTCTGCATGTGCTGTGTTTTAATAGAGCTGGACAAAGGAGGTACAGTAAGGAGCTGAGGAACTCAGGGAAAGTCTAAGCTGCCTTAATGCCAGTGGGACAAAAATATCGGCATGTTTACCTTCAGTGTAACCAGACAATTTTTTTAAAATGTGCATGTTTGTCTACTCTGTGAAAATGGAGAAGTGAGGTAATATGGGACGTCAGGTTTGTTGCTGTGCTTTTGCTTCTGTTTGCAAATATCATCTTGCTTTTCTCCCTCAGCTGATATTGAGTTGAGGATGCCTTATAAGAAAAGAAGTTCTACAAAAGATTGGTCTGTTCCCTAAGGAAAGATTTTTTTTTAAAGTTTTTTTGCTTTTGTTTTTGTTTTCTTTGTATATGGTAGAGCAAAGGGCTCCAATGCACTTCTGGCGAGTGTTGAAAAGGGCCTCTTACAGTCTGTCTCCTTTTATGTTTTTTACCCTCTGCAGCGCCCTTTTGCTGCCTGAATATTTACTCCATGGCAGAGAAACACAGATCCTGTAAATGTGAAATAGAGTTTGCAACATGTTGAAATCAAAATACTTTAGCACTAAAGCTTCCTGTTTTTCTAGCATTATTGGAAGAGAAGAGTCCATAAATTTGTAAAGCAAGGCTTAAATGTCATACAAACTGTGCTTGTCATGCAAATTTAGAGACTGATTTACAGGCTGAAAATATTATCAATTGAGCTAGAGTATTGTATAATACCTGAAGTAACTGTTCATCCTGCATTATTCAAAAGCATCTATTTATTAAAGAAAAACAAATTGAGCTCAAGTTTGATTTTTCGTTAAATTTAAAATGGGGAGGAAACTGACAACTATTCAGTCAGAGCTTGTGAAAATGATTTGTGACTAGAAAAGGGAATAAAAAAAAAAGACAAGGAGTGAGAGGTAAACATTGCAGATTAGTTGTCCTTTATTCTGGAGCAAACTTGTCCAAATGTGTTATAAATGTGATAGTTCAATCATAAATGAGGAGCAGGAGAATACAAGCAAAAAAATTAGATTAGAATTCATAGAGTCGTCTGTATTTTAGTTAAGTGGATGCTGTAATGTGGTAATAGAAATGTGTTACCTACATATCCTGTTTTAATGAACATTGCTTCATTATACTGCTGTGGTGAATGTTTCTCGTTTCCAAGAACATAAGAGGGTATCTTACAGGGAAAAAAATATACTTATTAAACTGCAAGTTGTCAGCATGCCATTCTTGACAACCACACACACACACACACACACACACGCATACATATGTATAGAAAGCATAAAATAATTAAAATATTCCTGAACCTGTGCATACAATTTCATTTTTGTAATATTCACTTCATCTGTTGTAGAGAAACGCTGTTTAATTTGAGTAAGGCTGTGAATTTTGCAAAATGAGCTGGTAATAGCATTTTACTTAAACTTATGGCATCTCTGTTCATATTGTATGGTTCAGGAATGGTTTCTTTATAATTAAAGTGTCAAAAAACCACATTTGAATCAAGAATGATGAAATTCATTCAAGATGATTTGCTAAAGAATAATAAAACTTTCTCCTTTTAAACAGAATTGTTTAGGCTCTCTCATCAGCTGTCCAAGGTTTCCTTATTTCCTTTTCTAGCTACCCTAGGAAATGAACTGGTCTCTGAAAATGTTTTTTTTTATTTCCATATGCTCTCTATTATCCACATTTTATGAATCAATTATTGGAGGCTGTTGTGCCAATAATTTACATGAACATCAATAAATATTTCTAAAACTTTACTGAGTAGGTAAGAAGATGCAACATATTGCCCCTCCAGTACAGAGAGTATAATCAGTGGAAGTCCAAATTTTTTGCAGAAATGTGGAGAGTTCCAGGAATCCAAGTTGATAAATGTGAATTTGTTGGCATGTTGAACTTGACTCCACAATATTTGGCCTATTAGTTCACTGCTGAGCACAGGATGGTACCTCTGGCCTTGATTCAGCAGTCTTTAAATAAATGGATAAGTGCTCTGATGAATCAGGGCCAGACTAGAACAGTGTCTATATAAGGCATTTTGGGTGAAAGAAAATATTGCCCACAGGAGGTTGATTTCTTCTTTCTTGTAGGGAAACAAATCTGAAATAAATATACAGAAACATTAGCAGGAAAGAAGATGGACTGAAAGGTTTTACCTAAAATTGACTTTAGGTTGTATGTTCAGAGCAACAGTGCTTGTTCTGTGAGATGGAAAAGATATGCTTGATCTTCAGTATTATTTTTTTAATTACTCACTGGGGTTGTATATAATAAGGGTGGGATTTGCTGCACCTTAATGGCTATCTGAAAGCTGTCTGGTCTGAGCTTCTATAGGTGGAAAGAGACAGCCTCTCTCTAGGAGCTGATTTATCCTGTTGTAAGGTATGTGTGGTTAATTACCCCCAGAGATGCTGCTGCATGAAAGGAAACTGCTGGACTCTAATCAGACAGAAGCTAGGTGAGACAAAGAAGATGCTACCTGACTAAATAGAAAAAAAAAAGTTTATTACACAGGTGTCTGTCTTGTCTCTTGCCCAGCAGAATTAAGATGTGAAACAAAGGGAAGAAATTAGGTTTACAATTTACCCCTGTGCCTGTGTGAAGCAGGTGTCTGAATGTGAGCCAAATAGCCAGCCCTTAGATCCAGCTTAATTTCTGGAGAACGACTGCTGTAGCAAAAGCTCCCAGTGTTCCTCACATTGACCTAGTTTCCAGTTATCTAGTGACTCTGTGCTAATGTGACCCAGTATTTCTTTGCAGTTCCCTGTCTGGTGCATTTAGATTTTTTTCCTTTTTGTTTACCATTGGTGTCTATACTCACCAGGCACCTAATCCTGCAAAGTGTTAAGTCCCTCATGGGAGGTAGGGGCTGTTCTCTTTTCTCATCTAGCAGGAGTCAGGCTGCCCCATTTCTCCCAAGATTCGACTGGATAAGAGACAGGTAAGCAAAAACAGCATTGTAGCTGGTTTTAGGATTGTACCCCAGCAAAGGTCAAGCACAATGGTGCAGTGAAAATAAAGCATTTTGAGTCATTTATTCCTTTAAAAAGGTTTGTATCATCTATGCAGCTGCAGAGCCATAATGCTTTCATTAAAAGTCACATCTGTGCTGAATTAAAACAGGACCCTTTTCCAGCCAAGGAGTATTTGTCAGCTTGAAAGTTTTTCTCTTAGCTCCTGAAGCTTTTTTCCAAAATCCACGGGCTAAGACAGAGAGCAGACCTTGTCACGAGCTGGTACCGAGGTTTAAGTACATTCCTGCTCTGTTATTCACCGTCTGGCTCCAATTTAGAGGTACATCTCCCTTGTGTTCACTTTATTAACCTACATATGACTGGCTTTTTTGTTTAATGTGGAAATGAAAAAATAGACACTGAGCCCAAGAAAAGTAGTCTGAAAACATCTTTTTCCAGATTTTCTGTTCCTTGTGGCACATTAACCACTTGCGTGAAATGTTTGGTGGATAAAATATATTTTAAAAGACGTTTTTTGAAAGTAGGCATTTTTAGCTTTGTGTGAAAAGATTTAAGCAATCACAAAATCTTAGTCCTCTCATCTCCCCTATATTTTTGAGCCCATTTACCACTTTCTACCAAAACTGATTTCAAAGATATATATGTGCCAAATCAATGAAAATTTCCTAAGTGGATAGAAGGGGATAGCCAAAATTAATTCCTCAACTGAGAGAGCATCTATAGCATGAGCCCAGCAGCTGTGTGCTGTGTAGCTGCACCAGTGGAGGAACAGATGTGTTTCCCTCAGCACACTGCTGGATGCCTGTTCCACAAAAAGCCACCACACAAGCTACCACTGATTTGTCCCTCTGATGGGGATGAGACCTGGCAAGAGGGAAGACTTGAAGGAGGAACTGAAGGTGTTGTGGGAAGGTCTGTGGTGGGTGTGAATATAAGTGTGGTTTGCTGGGAGCTAATGTTTAGGGCAAGAGACTTTGCTGGTTCCTCAGCTCACAGGCCAGATGACTTGGAAGAGGAGTAGAAAACTTCAAAATGTCTTTTCAGTGTGATCACTTTAGTTAGAAAAGGACAACAAGTAGCTGTCTGTTCAACAACTGTAAACAGAGAGCCCAATTAAGTTGGGTTTCTAAAGCACACTAAATTATCTTTATTGGTTTACTGAAATTTTCAAATGCAACAGCAGCGAAGCTTTGAGAAGTAACTAGAAAGAAAAAGATGGGTGTATCTTTATCAATACTAGTGACAGCAAACAAGGCAATGGGACAAGAAAGTTGCATACCTTTTATGCAACTGTTCTATCCAGAAACCTCTGGTATTATCCAGGATTCCTTATGCTGCTCTTTGTATGACTGAGAAGAAAAATGCCCTTCCCTCAAGGACCTTTTGCTACTTTTTCTGGGTAAAATAAACAAACTTCTACAATTAGTTAGGCTTTTAATGCCTAACATACATAAAATATTTGTATAAATTAACTATTTATCTCTACATGTGTGTACATAAAAAATTTGAGTGTGTCTTCAGTCCTTTAAAAAAGGCCAACAGGCAAGGAGATACAATTTTATTTTAGAAACAATAGCATCTCAACTATATTTTCCCATTCTTAATCTAACACCCCACATTGCTGATGTCAGTGTCTTCCCCAGTCACAGAATTATGCTCTTATTTTCCCCAGTAAGGATTCTCATCTCAGAGGAAAAGTTGTACCAAGGTTTCCTCCAGGTTTTTGGCTGCACTGCTTCACAAGGGAAATATTTTGTTTGAAGAAGATATTTGGATGTAATACAAACAGTGTGAGGAGCTTCCCTCTCTGCAGAGGAGAAGGGGAAACCACCTCCAATTCTTTTTTTCATGAGACGTGGCAGATTTTCAGGATGTGTTTAACAGTGCTGTGCTGAATCTCATATCCTGGGGAGAAGTTCTGGCTCTGTGGAAGCTCCCATCAGTGCTCCTGCCAGCTCCTGTGAAGCCAAGCAGAGGCAGGACTCCCAGGAGCAGGGAGGAGCTCCTTTCTTCCTCAGCACTCTGGAGTGGGGTTTGTGGGGGGGTTTCCTCTAGAGCCTGCGTCATGCCAGGTCCCTGAGCTCATGCAGCTGCAGCTCTCCATTCCTCTCTGTTGTGGAATAGATAGCTTGTTTCCATTGCATATTTTTATAGAAATAAATTTAAGGAAAATACCCCTGAAGGTAACCTTTGACTTGGGTGTTCCCTCAGGGTTGATTGCTTAACATTCTCCTTCTGAAATTATTTACAAGGAGAAGAAGATGGAGATAAATGTGAGGGAAAACAGTATTTTTCTAAGCAAAAGGAAGGGTGTTGAAAAAAAGAAGTTGATAAAGAAACATTTCTGACACAGTCCAAGCTGGCTTTGCAGTGATGCAATTTTCTTCACCCTGTAAGGTTTTACTGCCCTATATCTCTTGGGAGCAGAGGAGGAGATGGGCAGCCTATGCCCATGTTTCTTCCAATAGATATTCTTGGAGTGGTGGTGGCAATCAATATTGAAACACACTTTGATATTTCTAGGTTCCAGTAATTGAGAATTTCTGAATTTAACTGTCAGGTGCAAACATTAAAGAGGATGAAAGGATTTCATTATTGCCAAGTTGCAATATTGTTCAGAATCCGCTGTCTCTGGAGGCTGACTGGGCTCTAGTTCTTCTTTCCTTGCAAATTAAAGGAAAGAGAGCTTCAACAGAATTCCCCACTATGCGAATTTTGCTGGCTAAGAATAGGCATCTAGAAAATTGGAGAGAAGGAACGTAAGTTAAACACTGATGTCTGTAAACTCATAGCAGTGGAAATCTGTATGCTGAAAAACTGTTAGTTCAGTGTTTGTTTTATCGTCCTGTTTATTGGTTAATTTTAATTTCCTATAAATTTAGCCTTTAGTGCCTCTGAACCCAGGAAGAAGTAATTATTTGTTTAACAATAAAATAGGTTTTTTTCATGCCCATCTTTCTCCTTGTGTCTCATCCCACAAGTGGGGTGGTGGGGCAGAGGTGTTGCTGTAGCCACTCCTTCACCGAAGAGCAGATGCAGATGATCTCCTGGAGCTGTTCATTATCACTCATTGCCTTGACTTGTTAACCATTAGAAATAGATGTTAAGGTGGCAGCTGTTGTCTGATCCAACTCTGGCTGATGGAATAATGTGTGTTGGTGATGACTTGGGTGAGACATCTTCTTCCCTTGGGAGGAAAGCCTTGGGAGAAAAGCTCCGTGGGGCTTTCCTAGTGAATGTTCAAAGAACAAGACATTTCCTGCCTTACACCCCTGGAAAGGAGAAGTCTGAAAACCTATAGAACATAAGCATGGAATTAGAAAGAGTTATCTTCATGTTTGCAGGACCACAGGTCTGGTGCTTAAAGGATCTGGAAAGTGGAGGTAAGAGATCCTAGCAGCCCCAGGCCACCAGTGCCCAGAACGCTTGGCAGTGTTTTGGCTAGTTAGGCAGGAAGTCAGGCAGAAAGGCGAACTTATCATCTTGAATCTCATTTCTTTAGGTAGGGGATGTTGGTTCAGGCATCTTTCCCCTGTAAAGTCACCGACTTCTGGGTGGAACTTGGTATGTTTCAGACCATTGTCAGTTAAATCTGGATGAAAGTGGTCAATTCTTGGCAGCAAAGGTGGACAAGTGCTTCTGGGTAAGAAGTTAGTTGCCTTTAGGTGCTTGGGCAGGATTTTTGGGATTGCTATTTTGAATAACAGCATCTAGACTTATCAAGTGGACAGCTTAGAGGTTTGGATCTGAGTACAAAAGCACTTGCTTTTCAAAACCGCAGGTGTTTTCTCTGCATCTCCAAGTACAGGTACAGATCCCTCTCCTCAGAAATGCAAAGTTGCATCCCCTTCCTCTTTGCAGGTCTCCTTAGCTGTCATCTGCTAAGAATGTCCCTGACTGTTTGCAGGTCTATTGGACAGCTGTGTGGAGTGATCAGGATTAGCATTTCTGGACAGTATTTGGGAGTGAGAAATGTGATGTTGTCTGTACCTTTTCCTATCTCTAGGTTGCACTTTACCACTGGTTTTCTCAGAAGAATGTTTTTGACCCCCATTTAGTTTTTCTTGCTATGGATTTTTGTCTAAACTTAATACAAACCAAACAAGAGCCTGCTAAAAAAGAAAAAAAAAAGAATAAAAATAAGAAAGAAAAAGAAAAAAGGAAAAAAGGAAAAAAGCCAACCTACCAGCAAAGTAACTGGAACAATAATAATAATAATAATAATAATAATAAAATTCTAGTTCTTGCTAGGTTGCAATCTCAAACCAATCCACTTTGACTGTAGCCATGGCAAATTGCTGTCTGAAAATGACTGCCCTATTCATCTGTTAATATTGTTAGAAAGAAAGCTACAACTGTACCTATCAGTGTAACTAAATTAGAGCAGGTTCACATAAGGCAGGCACACATAAAAATGTACTTATGAAACAGATGTATCCCTCAACAGGAAAATGACAGCAATTCTGATAAAATGCTTTTATTATTTACTTTCAACAAGTATCTATAGCTGCAGCTTGACTATTGTTGAATCATTTCAATAATCTTGTTATAAGCCTGGCAATAAAAGGAAAAGCACTTCAGCACAGTGAAATGGCCTGGCTTCTGACATCTTCAGTGGCATGTCAGTGATACAGTGATAGTTTTTTAGCTGTCAAAACAAACATTTTTTATCCAGGTGATGAACTGCTCCAAAGCAGAGAATATCCCTTGTGTGGAACAAGGCAGCTTGCACAGGTTGGGCCCTGCTAGTAGGGATGGATGGATGGATGGATGGATGGATGGATGGATGGATGGATGGATGGATGGATGGATGGATGGATGGATGGATGGATGGATGGATGGATGGATGGATGGATGGAGTGTGAAGGAAACCTCAGTTGTGATAAGTGCAGGGATTGCACTCATGTCTCTTGGAGCTATACAGAGTAGTGTGAAAAATTACATTTGGAAATTAAAAAATTATTTTGGTCTCAAACTGAGCAAATGTTTGCCTGTTATTTGCATGCTTCTGCTTCTTAAATGCTGTAAAATTTATGGTCCACTTACAAGTTCCTCCAAAACTAGTGCCTGGAGCATGTCCTGTTTCCAACCTAAAGTTTTTTGGATATGGATTGTGTGCATTTTGAAAATGGATGCAAAGGGAGATGGATAGTTAGCATTTATGCATTCAGTGTCTTTCCAGGTTTTCATAGATTTCGGAAGAACTGTGAGATGATAGCTAAGTATATGCACAAAGCACTGCAGTTGGCAAGTATAGAAGTATCTTTTGCTATCTATAGGAACACAAAAAAATAGACTCAGTGGCTTGAATATAGTCATGTAGGTTGTTTGTAGCAAACTAAGGACTATCTTTAGAGTATTTAATTTTAATCTGCTACAAAAGAAAATTGATTCAAGTTCAAAAATGTGAAATAGCTTATTTTCATTTGTTCTCAGACTTGCAGAAATTTTCAGAGCAGAGAATGAAGTTCAGAGCATTTTGGAGCAGGAGCTGAAAATGTCTAAAAATGTTGAGTAGTGGAGAGTATCTATGAGAAGTGACATGAAATGCAAAATCTAATGTCAAAAAACCTGTTCTGATTCTTTGGGTAATTTTGGTGATTGCTCCAGGTGGCTATAAAAACTTACTCTTTAGCAGAACATGTTAAATTACAAACTCTGGTAATGAAAATGTTAACATTTCTGTAGCAGCATCACATTACTTTTTATTGTGAATATTATTTTAAATAGTAGAACCTTTATTTTAAAGTTTCTGAATATTCAGTGTAAGAACATACTGCAACTGAAGTCTTAAGCTTTTTAATCTTTAATATATTTTGAGGATCTTGCAGTGAAATTATCTATATGAGTTCTGCTTTTTATAATTGTTTAAGTTTATATTTCCTCTGCCATATTTATATCTCTGCTTTTAGTATCTATTTCTTTTTACAGTTTGCTTTAGTATCTATGGATCAAGAGACAAATAAATGTAATTTTTAAATATTTGTTTGGAACTTACAAGTTTCCAAAACCTTCTCCCCTTACTCTGAACACACTGTGATTAGATCCCACCCAAAGGAAAATAGTTATTTTGAAAATTAGAAATAAACCCTGTAATAATTTCCTTTTTTTTTCCCTTTTCATTTCAGACGAGTGAAAAAGTGCTCTATATGTCAAAAATGTAAAATTTTAAACTTTTCTATTCCAAGAAGCAAGATAAATTATTGAATTTTGAACTGCTGTCTTCAGTGAGGACCACATACTTGGACAGTTTAAGCAGCAGCTATCACAAATATCTCAGGCAGTTGCCTGAGCTCTTCCCATGCATTCTTAATGAGTCTCTGCCAAAATATTTCAGGCAGCAAATAAAATTACTTCTCTTTTGGGAGCTTCCATTGCCTTGTTTCCTTGCTCAGCCTGAGACCCCCAAAGGAGGGCTTTGAATGGGGAGATTATAAATATCTCAGCAGAACAGACATAACACCTACAGTGAAAAGGTAGTGGAGGAAGAAAGGAGGAAGATGGGAAATTGGGGATATTTTTGGGAAAGGTGTTTTTTTTTCCCACAGGGAATTTCCTTTTAGCAGGTGTCCTACTGATCCTGACTCAGATTAACTAGACTTTACATCTAGATCTCTTTTTCTAAACCACATGTAAACTTCATCGTCAATTCTACCTGACTGATAGTTCCAAATACTCTAAAAAGATATTTTCTTTTAGATGACATGAAAATTGATTTCTGGTCAAATCAAATATTTTGAAATGTCTGTCCAAAACCTCTAAATAGAGAAGCCAATACCGTATCAGTGAAACCTGGCAAATGCAGGGAAAATAGGTTTACTCTTTCTGCCTACAAGAGCTGTGTAAGCAAAAACAAATCAGTCTTTCAGGACAGAACATGAAGAACTGGCAAGCAAACACAAGTGTAACAGAGAAGATTTCTAGGTCACCCAACTGTCTAATTGCTGGCAGCATTTCTGGATTTTTACCGTATGTCTCTCTAACATAGTCCTTTGGAAAACAAAATGCTGTATATTGCAAAATAGTTACAAATCTAAAGCATTTTGTTTCCTGTAGGCTTCAGCTTTTGCCTACAGCAGGGTTTTTGAGAGACTTGCTCTGCACATTGAGCTAAATAGAGCAACCTGTCTTTTCATGACATATTAACTGCATGTGAGTGAACTGCATATGAGTGAATTGTTTTCATTTTCCAACTTGATCTGGAGGACTGTGGTGGCATTACTCACTGTTTTCTAGGGACAATAATGGATTTTGTACAGCCTTGTACTTACAGTGTCCATACTGTACTGCTATGGAATTATTTAGCCATTCCCATGACTATTGGGATCTCATCAGCAATGTTTGGTATCTGATTCTTTAGCAGTATTATTACGACTTGATGGGATGGAACTAGGATATTTTTAACCTTTGTTAACAAACTGTATTAAGATGAAATACCAGAATTAAAAAGCAAAACAACAGGAAAAAATCCCCAAACCTCAAACCTGCAGGGAAAATAAATAGGTTTTATGAAGTTTCCTGAACATGTGGCCCTGCTTGCTTATGCGCAGAAAAGAAGACCTTTAGTAGTTCTAATGTTGCCTTCCCAATTCTAAACATCTGTATAAAATAATGCAGATATATGTAATTATAGAAGTATTTAATGCTTATTTAAGAGTCTTGGTTTTAAACTTTTCAGCCATTTGAGGTTGAAAGAAAACCATGAAAACCATGTAGAAAGTACCTATCTTTATTAGGAAAAATATTTTTTTGCAGTTTTGAACAAAAAAGCTTAACTCAATTTGTCCTTTTGTTACTACTCTCCCATGATGCATTGTTGATGTTTATATATTTTTTGTGCATTAAACTTTGTTATCACAGTATTACTGGCAGAGTAATTGCAATCCATTTAGCAAAAGAAAAAAAATTAGGTGAGTTACTGCTCTCTCCAGTGACTAGTGCTAATTAACTCTGGCTTCATCTGCCCTATGAAAATGATCACTTTTGAAATGGTTGTGAAATAATCTTGTGACTGAACTATATTTATAAAGTATATTTCCATTCTTAACCCCAGAAATTATCCAGTAGTTTGAACATTTTACAGATCACACCATTTAAGGGAAAAAAGTCATATTAGTCAGGTGCATACATTTACTTCTACTTACAAGAAAATATCAATATCCTGTTCCACAGACACAGGAAGATCAAATTACTCCATATTATTTAGGGGCTTTACTTTGCCTTCTCTTATCTGTATCTTTAAGCCTATCCAAGACACCATCCTTTGCTCTAGATGGGCTTTTCCACTGAGGATCACTGCAATCCTAATTCTGGCACTAACCAAATCTGCCTCGTCTGCCTCTTTTGTCCTCATCCATTCTTACACACAAAAGTCAGTAAAGCTTTGGCATCCACGTAATTTATGTTCCTGAGGGCATTTGCATACTTGTGTATTTTGGGTTAAGAAGCTGTTTCAGTCATTACCTGTTTGCCCAAATATGCTTCTTGCTTCCACCCAAACATCTGAAAAGTGGCTCAGTAGCTGCCTAAGTCAACTTTAACAATGCTTAATACTAACTCTAATGGTATATTCGTTTTAACTCTGTTCATTGGCAGGTAAGACCATGTTTATTGGTGCTTATAGAAGCATATTTAAATCTTTTTAGATGTCTGGTTTCTGTGCATAGCATCTATAGGTCAGAGTTTGCAAAATGGTTGTCATCTGGTCCCTGTCCAATGTAACTAAGTTAGTTTGGCACAGGAAAAAACGTCTAATGATGAACGGAAAAGAAAGCAGTCAAATTAATGCAAAGTGACCTACTACAAGAGTGTATATTGCTTGTGTGAACTCACTTGTATGTCATTTTTAGATAGGAGACACAAAACCAAACCACTAGCATTGGACTAGCAATCTGTGGTGAACATCCCAATATATTGAAAATCTGAGCTCTGTCAGATTATGTCACCCCCAGGGTATCAGAGAGATTTCAGGGCACAAGCTAAACAAGCAGGAGGAAAGTTTGGCACTTTGGCTGATCATACTCTATACTTTCCTGTGCCTGATTGCCCAAATACATTATTCACACAAGGTCATGGCACGGTAATCAGTGCACGTTTCAGAGAAGGCACTCTGAACTCATTGTCTCAGTTGACTAAAAATGTCATTTCACTCTCCCTACGCATATTGATTAGTTATTCTAAGTTCTATTACAAATAGCACTGCTGTGGTGGTTGCCAAATAAACACATCCTAAAGTATCCTCAGCCTTTAGCCTATTAATTCAAGACCTGACCCAGTTCAGATGGGATAGATACAACATGAATGTCCAGATATCTCATATGTATGTTCAATTAGATAAAGCATGTATCAGTGGATGACATACACCAAACCTATGAACTACACTGCTATGTGTACTTTGAGATGCTGTAGTGGTACCCTTCAGTGATTTCAAACCTTTAGAATGCAAGGGAGACAAATGCTGGCTTGCAATGAGTACTGTTGCTTTGCTAATTGCTACTTATTTTGCTAAATCTTTGGTATTTGTGTATAGCTTGCATGGAGTGGGTAGCTGTGTTCTGTCTCATTCAAAACAAAAGCCAGAAAATATTACACTGTTGCCCTACACTACTTGTGTTATCTTGGGTTGCTATGGCATTGCCACACATAATACAACATAATGGCAACAGAAAGCAAAAAAAGCATTCTGGCCTGTGAGAGTGTTGATGTAAATAGATAATGAAGCTTTCTGTTGTATACCATGACAATAGCAAAGTAATGGAAACAGACCTTTATGCAATAGCAGTTCTGATTTATTTACTGGGATTTATATAAGGCATTCTTCATGATTCTCTCCTCCTGCACAAATAATTGCATACAAATTCTTCATGCCAAGATATCAGAGCTGCCATCTAATGCAAGATCTTCTCCACTTGTCAAAACCATTTAGCCACTGAATAGGACAAACCTTCTTTAACTGTGAAATTTCTTGTAATCCCAAACCTTTTGGGATGCTGGCTTTTGGACCATTTTTTAGTCAAGCAAAAGGATAATTTCATTTGGGCCCTTTGCATAGGCTGTTTGCATGTCTTTTCATGTGAAAAATACTGATGAGCACCCTAGAAGTCACTTGCTGCAGCAGTATGACACCAGGAGAGAAACACTTTCCTTTGGTACTCAAGTTTGGGTCAGTGTGAGAATAATTTTACCCACACCAGACAACCAGCAACAGTCACACAACCAGTGAATGTCAGTTGCGGCATCACCACAAAACTGAAGGCTCCATGGATGACATGATCATGCTGAGAGACAGATGCACTTTTTTCCTGCAGGATGTTGAGAACTGACCTGATTCTCTGGGCTCAGACATGCAGGAGCAGTACCACAAGTCCTCCTTCCTGACTTCTGGCTGCTCTGCATCTGTCGCCTCTCTCTGCTACCCATAAGTCAGTGACATGTGGACTGATTCCTATAAGCCTCCCATAGCATGAAAGAACCTGAGTTATACTTCAAGGTTACCTTTGAGAGTTCAGAATTGTAATGTGGACAACTTTGCTGAAGGCTATAGGGCATGGTATAGATGGAGTTCTGTGTTAAGGGATCTGTAAGGTTAAAACTATATATTGGAGTAGAAACCATCTAAGTTTGCCGTCAGCTGAAGTCAGAGGGGGCTTGACAGCATGCTAAGTCTCCACAGGGAGTAAAAAGGTTGAAATAATTTGAATTGGGAGCCCTTGCCCTCCCTAACCAGTCACAATCTTAAGTAGTTTAAGGCTCAATAGAGCAATAGGAGTGCTTTGCATTGGCCTCCAAAACAAACTGTAAAGTGCTGCAACCTGAGAAGCTCTGCTGCGAGTATATTCCTGTGAGTATATACTGCTGCTGCAGTAAATGATTGTATGGGTATTCTGGTCCCAGAATGGGAGTTTCAAATTCAGTAAGGGTCCTCTTCACACCCATACCGCCAAAAATTTGTCAGTGTTAAAGTCAAATGAGACAAGAAGAAAAACTGTACTACCCACATCCATCCCTTTTTCTAAAATTACTTTTTCCCTAAGCACCCCCTTCTACACTCATTTTGACGACTGGACTGAAAATCCACAATTTGATTAATTCTGTTTAACAGCAATGAGAAAGGTGTCATATCAGCCATCTTGTACAAGTGGCTCCAGGAGCTCTCTGATACTGGGAAATGGTTTATTTGTGACTGTTGCAGATGGATGACATCTTTACAGAGACAATTTTTATGTTAGACTGTGAAAAGAAACCAATGCTTTAAGATGTCTTCTTGATTCATTCAACACAGTCATCCAAAAAAAAAAGCTTTCTCAGGAGCATGGTACAAAAACGGAGAAAAAGAAGGTGATAGCTGGTGATAAAGATACACAGGAGCCAAAGCTCTTGGAAACATCTGTCTGGACTTTGGCAGTGCCCTGGAACTCTCAGGAGCTCTGAACCTCATAGATACCTCTGGTCTCCTGTACCACAAAGGAGAAAACTGCACGAGTTCACTGGGAGCTGTAATGACAGTTTTATTCCATCACTCTTTGCAAGTGTTTAGATGGGTAACCTAATAAAAAACTGCAGATTGTGAAAGAAATTATCAAGGATTGTCTCTTTTAAGGTTTGAAATGTTAATATATATGTTTTCAGCCCCCATAAGTAGTCCGTATATTATGCATGTTAATATGTACCTTTGAGTGATATTAAAAATAGAATCCTGGTCATATGACAAACCAGTTGCTATAGTAACTACATTTTTGCTGTAGAACAGCAAAGTAATAATGTGTAAAATGTGTAAATTATCAGTGTGCAAGAGCAACTGATGTGTCTTCGCTCTGCTACTCTGTTTTAAAATGAATCTTTCTATGAATATACATATCTCATTCATGTATTCTCATGACACTCCTGTAGCTGGCTCCATCTCTTCTGTTGGCCACCCTTCTATGCTTAAGTGAGATGTGACATTTCAGCCAAAAGAGAAAGAAGCAGGAGAAACACAGATAATGGACTTGATCCAAAAGAAAAAAGGCTTATACTGATTTCAATAGACTTTGCCTTGGGTCTTATGCAAACAAAGGTGATTTATGAGGGATAGCACAAAAAGGCAGAGTTCACTCAGTTTTGTGTGCCTGTTACCACATTCGCCTGTGGAAATTTGAAGAGATGTTGCCCTTGATGTTGGGGAAAGGTAGGATCAAGCACTAACATGTTGGAGATTCCCATGGCAGGCTGAGCCTATCTCAGTGAATGTGGAACCAATTTTAGAGAACTCGTCTTTCTTCACCCCAGATTCCAAACCTCTAGATTTACATGCATGTCAGATGTTGTTTTGCCATTTAAATTTCTTAGGATAGATAAGATAAGCGTTACTAAAATTTAAGAGTGGATGAAACACTTGGAATGAAGTCCTGGCTTAGATGAAGTCAATAGCAAAACTCTCATTGACAGTATTTCACCTTTTCTGTTCAGTGTCACACTGAAGAGGGCACTGACCTACTGCCTGGCAGGAGATTGTAACCCCCCAAAATGCAACAGAGAGATTTATTTTGGACTCCAGAGAGAGGAACAGTGTTTGTAGCAGTGCTGGCTACAGATCAGATGTGTTCCCATCCAGAGGGAATTATACCAGTTAACCAGTAAATCTTTTGGATGGCTCGTTTTAATTATACTAGGTGGCTGTGATACTTTATTTTATTGGGCTTTCTAGTTTTGCTGCAGTCTACATTTTAAAGAGAGTTCATTGAACCCGAAGTCATTCTCATTTTAAGGTTTCAAGGCATTTTGTTTTTCTTTTTGCAACCACAGCGTAGATGTAATTATAATCTGCCTTGTAACAGCACCTGCCTGAGTGGAACAGTTAGTTATTTACTAACACTCCAGGAGGGACTCCAGATTGAAGGAGATCAGCTGTGTCTCTGAGCTCGTGGGTAGCCCAGTACCAAAATATGACTCCAGATTTACTGTGTCTGAGCTTCATGACACAGCCCACCCCCTGTTCTCTACTGCAAGTCAAAGGCTTTTGGTTCCAATGAGACAAAACCCATTTTGTATGCAAATGCATGTTCAAAAATAGAAGGTGGTAGTTTAAAATCACAATTTATTTGTCATCTTAAGTCATCAGTAGGAGCTTCTACCTTTCCCTTGGAACTTTTGACAAGCAGAGCTGCTATCTTAAATTCTGCTGTAAAATTATATTATGGGACTCCAACCAAGAATGCTTGTTTCTTAGCTTTTTGGAACAAAGCTTTTTATAAAGTAGTGTTCTGAAATCTACATATGGAAACCAACAGACTTTCTATCAGATTTGTATTTGTGAAATATTGTTTTTAATAGTTTTATGTGACAGCAAACTAACATCTTTCCTGTTTCTTGTGTCATTGTTGCAGTATCAGCTCTCTCATTTAGTGTCAGATTTTTGCATCTATATCAACAAATTGTGAAATAACAATTTTGCTGGAGATGTCTTTTCTTTGGAGTGGAAAATTTCAACTTTTGGCATACCTCAGAACTTGTTAGGTGGAGATGATGTCTTGGAACCTCCATCTCTCTTCTTATTCTTATGGACTTGGTGCTCAGATGGACTCTCACAATGCAGTGCAGAGGTAACAGAAACTAAGGTGGGTCAGGCTCCAGAAAGAGAGTTAATACTGAAGTTAATTAAGTTCTATAGTATATTATCATGTACTCTATCCTGTACATGATAATATGCTATAGAGCTTCATTGACTCCAGTATTAAACTTGGATATTTCTATGCTATCTTACAATATATTCTTGGTTTTTTTGTCTGTATTGTGGTGGAGACAAATGTAGTGATAGAGAGTCCAGCCCAGACAAATGAATGGCAGCATGAGGTCTCTGACTGCAGTACTTAAAATGTTTTCCAAAGAAAAAACCACTGAATTATTTTATTTAAAAAGGCCTCGGGGTAGAGGGTTTGTGTTCAAACATTCATCTGGAATGTTTTTCCTTTGAAACTCAAGGTCTCTAGGTGGAGATCTGCAGTTTTCTAAACAAAGGAAAATCCTTCTTTTTCTCTTTGTTTAAGGGGTTTTTTCAAACAACTGCAAAAGTTCATGAGAAGTAGTGTAAGGAAAATATGCATCCATTATCAACAACAAAAAAATTATTAATTATTTGTGGTAAGAAATAGGAAAGGTGACTTCTTCAAAATGTCAATCAGGTTTGTTGCTATTCATATTGCCACATTATTGTCATTTTCACAGACTTCTTTTCCACTAACAATAAAAAATTCAGCAATATATTACTTTCCCTTTTTTTAGAAGTATGGTAAAGTGTATTCTGCTATATATCTTCCTACACGTCCTTGATATTGAAATTACAGCTCCTATTAACAAGTCACCTTTAACTTGATAAGTCAATTTATGGTGTCAGAATTGAGTAATTTAAACCTGTTGTCCTTCCAGTAGTACAATCATTATGGAAGGTTGTGAAATAAAGCTCATAATTAGGAAATGCTCAGGAACTGCATTGACAAAATAATTTTTACAGGAAACAATTAATTGACCTTCAAGTTGTGAAGATATGAAGTGGTTTCTTCAGAAAAGATTTCTTGGATTCAGTCTGGGATTTCTGAGCAAAACAAAGACCTTGTGGAATGCTCTGAATTATTTTCCTTCCCTCCTGCACTTGTGTCCCCTTCATATGAGGGATCACAATTTTTCTCAGTGGTTGGGGTATTCCTTGTCAACCCCTGGACTATTGTAAGTACATCAGGATTTTTCTTTTGTGCTCCTTTATCATTTCTTTCTCAAAAATACTGATTTTAAGCTACCAGGATTTCATGCCAGCATGAAAGGGAGAAGATGCCAATGGAGAAAATTTTTCTAAGATTAAAAGAGGAGTCCAAAGCTTTTGTTTTGATCCCAAGGTTCAACTGCTTCAGCTTTGCAGGTATGAGACACTATTTTTCAAATGGGGAGTATAAAGCTCACAGATGCACACATTTTGTCATAAAATCCTTCACATGTAGCTTACATATGGTAGCTTAAGTTATGCAAAGCTTTAGAAATCTATAGGAATATTCAGGGAATAGTTCACAACTCAATGGAGATAAAGACAGCAGAATCTAGCATTCAATTTGCCAAATATTCTGAGCAGAAGCCAGAAGTCCATTTACATATAAATATATAATTTATAATGTGGAAATGCTTCAAGGCCTTGAATGCAAATGCTTTGGATTTTTCTGGGAAAAAAAAAAAAGAAAAAAGTCTTTTCATCCTCTTGTCTTTTGTTTCAATTAAATCGTGTTTCATTGTTGCATGCATTAAAATAAATTAAGAGGGCAACCTTTTCTCTCTTTGCATACAACTGGCATATAAATGACACTTCCTGCATGACATAAAAATCTCAGATAATTGTTTTATAATTAATTTACCCAAATTAATTTAACAGATAAAAAATTGCATTATTTTATTATAAATGTGTCCAATTCATTTAGAGAAAATAAACAGAATGTAGTTTCTAACTCCATCCTTTTTCTTCAAAATACCATTCCTCCTGAAGTGATTAGATTCTTGGGATTTTTAGCTACTGATGTTTCTTTTCCTATTACTCTTTCCGAGTGTCAGTGTATTCTGGAGGTTGGCTGGATCAAAAAGAGATAAATACAAAAAATTGGATCTGAGAGAATGCTTATGTAAATATTTTCAGTATTTTTAATTTTGTAACTAAAACTTTGTTTCTTGTTTATGTTCAGCTGCTGTTTTAATGTATTTAGTTTGCTGGCAATACTAATGACAAATAACTAATTCATCTGAGGAAAACAAATTCTGGCTTTGGAGAAAGAGCTTCTGATCACAGGAATTTGGTTTTCAGATTATGGAACTGAGTATCAAAAGTAAAGATGTATTACAATAAATTGGATTGCAGTCATTTATTCAAAACCAAAAATCATTTAGTAAATATTTTGATGAACGGTTACATGAGAAAACCATTTTGCTGATGGATCAAGCCCAGCTAGGAAAAAAATCACAACAGCTTCCTGTCATTTCTACAGTTCAAAAATAAAAGCTCTTCTCATGTGCATATAGGTCTCTTGAACTCACAGATAAGGAAATAGCAGGTTGTAAAAGAATGGACACTAAGAAGAAAAGGAGCATTTAAGCAGATTAAGTAACTGGAGGGGTACAGTGTATTGTCTGACTAGGAAAATGTGTGCCTTTTATGAGACATAACTATTTGGCCATAAACTGAGAAATATATTTTCCTGATACTCATAATGAAAGCAGACAATCCAGAGATAAGGGAAACCTAGAATCACAGAATATCCTGAGTAGGAAGGAGCCCACAAGGATTATCGAGTACAACATGTTGGCTTTGTGCAGGACAAACCAGGAGTCACACCAAGTGCCTGAAGGTGCAAACACTTCTTGAACTCTGTCAGGCTTGGTACTGTGACCGCTTCCCTGGGGAGCCTGTTCCAGTGCCCAGCCACCCTCTGGGTGAAGAACTTTTTCCTTATATGCAACCTAAATCTCCTCTGACACAAATTCAGGCCATTCCCAGGTCCTGTTACTGGTCACAACAGAGAAGAGATCATTGCCTGTCCCCACACTTCTCCCTGAGAGGATGTTGAGATCTGCAGTGAGGTCTCCTCTCAATTTCCTCTTCTCCAGGCTGAAGAGGCCAAGTGAGCTCAGCCACTCCTCATACAACTTCTCTCCAAGGTCCTTCACTATCTTCACTGCCTTCCTTTGGACACTCTGTAATAGTTTAATGTCTTTTTTTATGTTGTGGTCACCAAAATGCCACACAATGCTCAAGGTGAGGCTGCCCCAGAGCAGAGCAGGACAATCCCCTCCCTTGCCTGGCTGGCCATGCTGTGCTGATGCTCCCCAGGCTGGCACTCCTGGCTGCCAGGGCACACTTCTTACTCACCTGAATACCTGAAACCTGGAACATTTTATGTGAACCCTGGCCAAAGAGATCCTGAGCTTAGAATGTGGCAATCTATATGAGCGGATGGGAAATTGCTCAAAGTAAAAAAAAAAAAAAAAGAAAAAAAAATTAGTGCAAGATTTTAAATGCTAACTGTAATAAACTGATAAAAAAGAATACAACACACAAAATAACACATTCAGAAAAAATTTGGTTTAGGAAAGGCTAATAAACACCTTATTTTCCACATTTCCACATGGCAGTAATAGTGATAATCAGCACACTTAGATTCAGAATGGACAAACAGCTTCTTGAACAGAGAGAATTTTGCCAGGAGCTGTAGGGCTGTGCTGTTGAAGGAGACTTTAGCTACAGCTGAGGGAGCTGGCCTAACATGAGAGGTTTGCCTGGTGCAGTTCTTCCTGGACATGGTGACTGCCCTATTGCCACAAAATTGCTGGAACAAAAAGGATTTGTGAATTGGTGTGAGTAGTGAGAACGTTACAAAAATTATGGTCTCAGACAATAACATTCTTTTCTGTTCAGCAGTGATTTCTTTTTGAATTAATGAAATCTAAATAAAAATAAGTACTTATGTAAGGTTTATTTACTATTTAAGACATTAAGAACCCAATTAGCAGAGTGTGCTGGATTTAAAAATTCAGTGTCTTGAATATGGATGAACCCTGGGAAACATTAAAGTCAAAACTGCAAAATCTCTGTAAAAATTGGAAGGAGAAAATGTAGAAAATGCATCAGGTAAAAACACGTTGAAAGCAAAAAGGCTTAAAACAAGACAGGGTGAGAGAGCTGGGTCTGTTTAACCTGGAGAAGAGCAGGGTCTGGGAAGATTTTATTGCAGCCTTTCAGTACCTGAAAGGGGTCTATAAGAAACCTGTAAAAGGACTATTTTCAAG
Source organism: Thryothorus ludovicianus (assembly GCA_013397245.1). Classification (NCBI taxonomy): domain Eukaryota; kingdom Metazoa; phylum Chordata; class Aves; order Passeriformes; family Certhiidae; genus Thryothorus; species Thryothorus ludovicianus. Next base: position 632,035 of record VZTB01007298.1, read on the forward strand.
GGCATGTCATGGGAGGACAAGGGAGATGAAAGATTCCCTTTATGTTTAATTTAGATATTAGGAAGAAACTATTTACAGTGATGGTGGTGACACTCTGGAAGAAATTACCCAGAGAAGTTGTGGATGCCCCATCCCTGGAAGGCTGGATGGTTCAAGGTTCAAGGCCAGGCTGGATGGGGCTCTGAGCAACCAGGTCTAGCAGAAGGTGTCCCTGCCTACGCAGGGAGGTTGGAACTGGATGATCTTTCAGGTCCCTTCCAACCCAAACTATTCTATGAGTCTGTGATTCTAATTGTGCAGAGATTCTAGATGGACACAAAAGGGAAAATATTTCTCAATGAGAACAATCAGCCATTGGAATAAACTCCCTAAAAATCGGTGAGTTCCCCAACATTGGACAATTTTGATATTCAGCTGGACAGAATGCTGGGCCATGTTATATGGACCATGCTTTTGCAAGAAAGTTTGGACCAGATGATAGCATTCTATGATTCTATGAATCAGCAGAAAGCTATTGGTAGCAAAGCTAACAAAAGAACAAAGAAGAAAACCATTCTTTGCAGGAGATGAAGTTAAGATTTAGCTATGGATCAAACCCAAAATGTTTGGGTTTTTCCTAGTTTTTTCCAAGGACAAAGATGAAAAGTTATTCAATAATAGCTAATTATTGAATCATTGTTCAGTAATAGCAAATATTTCAAGATTCAAGATTCAATAATAATCATGGTACACAAGGGAAAAAGAAGATAATCTGAAATCTCCACAGCTGAGATAAAATCAGAATCTGGAAAGCTTAGTTTCGTCATTCATCAGGAGTAAACATGAACTTAATTTTCAATGACACATGAAACAATAAGAATTTGATAGTGGTTATTTTTATAAACCAAAAGCTGGAGAGCATGAATGGAGTGTAGGAAGTCTAAGCCCATATTAAGAAAGGAAAAATTGTGGTCTGGGCAATTACAAATTCATCAGTTTTCCCTGTCTGATTTATCTAGGCAGTAGGGTAGGTCAAATCTGCTTGGACTTCAGTAGGACATCTCACAGAGCACTCCAGCGGAATTTGCTAATTGCAATAGGGAGAAGAAGGATTAGCAGGGAATTTAGAAAAAAAGGTAAAGAGATGAATGAGAACAACATAATCATGGAATGGCTCTTGCTTGAAGGGGATCATCAAGCTGGAAGGAGGTACTGTGGATTCTTGAGGGATCATTAGGGACTGATTAAGGATACCTAATCAATTGTCATGACCATCAAGGGCAAGAGCGTGAGTTTGCAGCTTAAGCACAGTACCTATTTTTCTCAAGACACTTGCCCCTCAGTACACTGTGATAAATAGGAGACAGCTACTCTGTTTCACTACAGGTAGTTGGATGCATGTGGGCAGTTTCTGGACAGTAAATTATGTGCTCAGGTTTTCCCTCTGGTAGCTATTTCCTCTCCTCATACCTTTTCTTAATAGCTTTAGTAATGACAAAGGCATAAAAAGTGGCAGTGTGGTAATGAGACAAAATTGGAGGTTTTGTCAATGTGGAGAAGATCGAAGCATAATGCAGGAAGATCTGTGTTACCTAGAGGACTGGAATAGCAGAAAAGAGCTGTAATTCAATAGCAAAATGTGCAAGGGCAGTCACTTAGAGGGGCAGCTGGGAGGAATTCTCTGATAAGCTCAATGGCAGGAAATGGCAGAGAAGAGGGAGCAAGATACCCTCATTGGTTTCAGGATATGTCTGAGAAATCCAAGAGACACTTCCAAGAAGGTGGCAGGCTCTGCCCTTAGATAAATCAACTGAGCCTCATATCTCACCCTAAAGACATTTTATGAGCATACAGAGAAGTTTTGGCAGTATCACCTATATTAAAACAGCTAAATTCAAACTGGAATAATGATTTTTGGGAGGAGTGATGGATTGCTTATATGAGAAAAGATTAGAAGATCTTGGTGTGTTTGCCTCATAGGAAAAAGAACTGAGAAGGAAGATGTTATAGTTCAGCAGGGGAATAAAAAAACAGAAGTGGAAGGTATATTTGAAAATATGACAAAACTGATTAAAGGGAATTGTAATAAGCAGGCCAGACCATTTCATTGAGAATAAAAGTTGTCAGATTATTTCAGAATGAAGTCTTGAAATTTCATGTAACTTGAATCCTCATGTAAAATATAGGAATAATAAAAAAAANGTTCAGCAGGGGAATAAAAAAACAGAAGTGGAAGGTATATTTGAAAATATGACAAAACTGATTAAAGGGAATTGTAATAAGCAGGCCAGACCATTTCATTGAGAATAAAAGTTGTCAGATTATTTCAGAATGAAGTCTTGAAATTTCATGTAACTTGAATCCTCATGTAAAATATAGGAATAANGAATGCTGGGCCATGTTATATGGACCATGCTTTTGCAAGAAAGTTTGGACCAGATGATAGCATTCTATGATTCTATGAATCAGCAGAAAGCTATTGGTAGCAAAGCTAACAAAAGAACAAAGAAGAAAACCATTCTTTGCAGGAGATGAAGTTAAGATTTAGCTATGGATCAAACCCAAAATGTTTGGGTTTTTCCTAGTTTTTTCCAAGGACAAAGATGAAAAGTTATTCAATAATAGCTAATTATTGAATCATTGTTCAGTAATAGCAAATATTTCAAGATTCAAGATTCAATAATAATCATGGTACACAAGGGAAAAAGAAGATAATCTGAAATCTCCACAGCTGAGATAAAATCAGAATCTGGAAAGCTTAGTTTCGTCATTCATCAGGAGTAAACATGAACTTAATTTTCAATGACACATGAAACAATAAGAATTTGATAGTGGTTATTTTTATAAACCAAAAGCTGGAGAGCATGAATGGAGTGTAGGAAGTCTAAGCCCATATTAAGAAAGGAAAAATTGTGATCTGGGCAATTACAAATTCATCAGTTTTCCCTGTCTGATTTATCTAGGCAGTAGGGTAGGTCAAATCTGCTTGGACTTCAGTAGGACATCTCACAGAGCACTCCAGCGGAATTTGCTAATTGCAATAGGGAGAAGAAGGATTAGCAGGGAATTTAGAAAAAAAGGTAAAGAGATGAATGAGAACAACATAATCATGGAATGGCTCTTGCTTGAAGGGGATCATCAAGCTGGAAGGAGGTACTGTGGATTCTTGAGGGATCATTAGGGACTGATTAAGGATACCTAATCAATTGTCATGACCATCAAGGGCAAGAGCGTGAGTTTGCAGCTTAAGCACAGTACCTATTTTTCTCAAGACACTTGCCCCTCAGTACACTGTGATAAATAGGAGACAGCTACTCTGTTTCACTACAGGTAGTTGGATGCATGTGGGCAGTTTCTGGACAGTAAATTATGTGCTCAGGTTTTCCCTCTGGTAGCTATTTCCTCTCCTCATACCTTTTCTTAATAGCTTTAGTAATGACAAAGGCATAAAAAGTGGCAGTGTGGTAATGAGACAAAATTGGAGGTTTTGTCAATGTGGAGAAGATCGAAGCATAATGCAGGAAGATCTGTGTTACCTAGAGGACTGGAATAGCAGAAAAGAACTGTAATTCAATAGCAAAATGTGCAAGGGCAGTCACTTAGAGGGGCAGCTGGGAGGAATTCTCTGATAAGCTCAATGGCAGGAAATGGCAGAGAAGAGGGAGCAAGATACCCTCATTGGTTTCAGGATATGTCTGAGAAATCCAAGAGACACTTCCAAGAAGGTGGCAGGCTCTGCCCTTAGATAAATCAACTGAGCCTCATATCTCACCCTAAAGACATTTTATGAGCATACAGAGAAGTTTTGGCAGTATCACCTATATTAAAACAGCTAAATTCAAACTGGAATAATGATTTTTGGGAGGAGTGATGGATTGCTTATATGAGAAAAGATTAGAAGATCTTGGTGTGTTTGCCTCATAGGAAAAAGAACTGAGAAGGAAGATGTTATAGTTCAGCAGGGGAATAAAAAAACAGAAGTGGAAGGTATATTTGAAAATATGACAAAACTGATTAAAGGGAATTGTAATAAGCAGGCCAGACCATTTCATTGAGAATAAAAGTTGTCAGATTATTTCAGAATGAAGTCTTGAAATTTCATGTAACTTGAATCCTCATGTAAAATATAGGAATAATAAAAAAATGCAAAAGGATTTATTTTTTAAAGTTGTAGGTTTTTTAATTGTTTAGAGGTCTAAAAGTCACTTTTTACAATGTGACTCTCAGTTTCAGCCATTGATAAGACCTGACAAGTGGGTAAGATGCCCTACAGACTTACAGAGGAAAAGAAGATGAGAGAATGGTTCAGGTTGGTAGTTCCAAAGTCTTGTGCAGAGTGCGTATCTGCTGATCTTTTTTGATGTTCTGGTATGTTGGAGCTCAACCCTGATATCCAGTTCTATTACTGACATCCTTGGCAATAGTTTGTTGTGTGCTACAGTGCTGTGCTGAGTGTGGAAGGGCTAGAGGACATGCTGAAATTGTTTGCAGAAGTAAGACCACAGAGGCTTCTGGGTTGATATTTTAGTTCTGATTAACTAATTTTTGTGGTAATTTTGTTCTGTTCTGTCATTTAAAGATGCATAGAAAAATATTTTGATGCTGTATTATTATGTTATATGAGGCATTTGAAATATTTTTGGTTTTGTTTACAGAAATCGGAATAAAAGTTCAGAGGATATAAGTCTATAAGTTCCATTAGAACATAGCAATTTTCAACTTGTAGCAGTTCTTATAAATCATTTCTTTTAATTATGGGCAGACAAAGTGTGTCAAAACTTTATCTTCAAGTCATTATGTACATATATATATATGTATATACTTGCTCTTTAATTAATGTAGGTAAACCTTTGTCCACTTTAGGTGTATTACTTAATGGAAATTATTGTTCTGAATTTTTAATGCTTCTAGCATTACAGTTAATGAAAGCCAGATGGAGACCCAGCCGTGACCAGAAGTAAAAATCCCATTAAGAGACACAGGAGTAGATCCACAGTCCATTGGAACCTATCAGTAACTTGTAATCATTAATGTTTGGTAATACACTTCTTTCATCTTAAGGTTAGTGCCAAAAAATCCTTGATGGCTTCATATGAAAGTTGCATGACTCAATGAGAAGTTAAATGTGAGATTTTAAGAAAATAGCAATAAAATATGTTTTATGGTAACTAGTCATGAAATACCAATGTGATCTCATAGATAATTCAAAATTCCAGTGGGAATCACCTGTGATGACAGATAGGTGCAGTGGAGAAGGGTGCATGTAGATAAATAGTTGGAGACTTCAAGGTGTCATTGCACCATAAAACAAAATAATATGTTTCAGAAACTGCAACATTGACAAGTGAAGATTTAAAAAAAAAAACATCTGACACACTGGAAACTACATATAAACAAAAGGCCACATTGCATAGGGGTTGAGAATGTGGCTTTCAGCAGGCAGGAAAAAAAAGATGCAGTGTAAAAGTCTATAGTGGCCTTACACATGAATTGGTCTGAAGGTGGAAAGCTGCCTTGACATCTTAGGTACAGGTAGTGTAGAGAACTGGTTGTGGAACAGCAGGAATGGCAGGAGAAGAACAATTTACAAGAAGTCCTGTGGCAGAATGAAATACTTGTAAGTCATAGTAGGGACTAGGTTTGCTGATGTAGGGAATTATTTATTTGAAAAAATCCTCTAACTGGAACACATTGCTTTTCAGTGAAAACTGGAGAAGTTAAAAATGTACATTTGTAAAATTTCAGGGAAGTTGTCTAACTGACCTTCTCTCCAGGTGTCTAGATTAGCATCAAGGCTATTGGAGTGAGTCATCAAAATTGTGCCCAGATTTTGTATGGCACATAGAGCACCACTTCCAAAATAAATACCTAAATTAGTGCTAAATGACAGCTGCTGCATTTAGGGCAATGCGGATGCAGAAGACCTCAGAAAAGACACCAGAGAGAAGGCAGGTGACTTTCAAAGTCACTGGAGAAATCTTCCAGGCCTGTCAACTCAAGAGGGTTAGGAAAATTTGCTCCTGGGAGCATAGCTGAGCTGAAGGGCTTTGGGAACAGGAAGAGGTGGGAGGTGACAAATTGCAGATCTTGACTTTGTGTGAAGCCATTTAGAGCAGGATAGAAATTGCAGTGGGCTGGGTGAAGAGTTCTGATGCAGCACAGGTGCATTGCAAAGATACCAGGCACTGTGGAGGATTGTTTTTACCCATCCTTCTACCCAAGACTGCATCTCCCAGGGCCCCTAAATCCCTGCTCACACCATGCCCTCTCTCCTATCAGAAACGGGGCAGCTGTGCTGCCATCCAGTTGTAGGGAGCACTGCAGTGCACAGCCTGTGGGGATGCCTGCCAACTGGAAGTGGGTGAAATTTACTGACCCCAGCTTTTTCTGACAAAGGGAGTATTTACATTCATTGCCTTTAACATACAAAGCTATTTTAAGCTTCAATGTGAATAAAACTATTTTTGCTAGATGCACACAGTGTTTGCCATTGTTCTATGTACCTCATCACATCTAGTATGTAAAAATGCTCTCAGTGGAAATACCTGGATCAAAACCAATGAGGAAGCTGCACACGTACTTCAAACACCTGCATATCACAAAAATTTAGCAGTGCCAACACCAAATAGTTCTGGTTTATCTCAGAAGAATGTTTGCAGCTAATCCTCTCTTGTGGACATAGATAAACATACTGCAGCTAATACATACTTATCATAATTCAGCGGAGACATTTCAGAGTGCACCACTTAACTGCTTTTCAGTTTCTTTTCCTGTTTTGTCATTATTATTGTTGTGGGGATTTGGTTTTGGTTTTCTTTTTTTTTAATTATGCGTTTTGTTTGTTTGTTTGCTTGCTTTCCAAATCACTTACAGGTGATTGTTTGGTCCTTTCTTGGAACTAAACCTACAGTGCACTTCAACTTTCTCTTACTCTCACTGCTGCTTCTCTTAGCATAGAAATCTGCAGAGCTGTGGAAGGGGTACACAGAGCACCTAGCTGCATTTAAGTTTCTTAGACCTCATGACAGCACTGCTAGAGTCACTTTGAGCATTGCAATTTAAATTGCAGGTGTGTGATCTACATTTATTCTTCTGTGGGACCATTGGTTTTCTTAGTCAGATTTCAATTCTCATTTCCTAAGTATTATATTTTCATTCAAACCAATTAAATACTATTTATTCTTTGTCTTTCTTTTAAATGTATAAAAAGTTCAGATCCAGAGTTTTTATAGATCAAGACATATCTATCTATGTAACAGTTTGCATTAGCTGTTCCAGTACTTTCCTGCCCTTATATTCTTGCTGTAACTTCAAACATGCTTTTCTTTAATTCTCCCTCTTAAGATGGTATTCTTCTTCCCCTGCACGTCTCTCCTGAATTTCTGCTCCAGACTTCAGATTGTCTTAAATGGTTTTGAAGTTTTGCTCATGTATCGTGTCCCAAACTTTCCGTCTGCTCAGTCATATGGTTGTACTGCCTCTGATATGAATCTTCTGTTGTGAAGAACAGATATTTTGTCTCCTGCATCTTCTTCATAACCATATTATCAGAGGGTTGATGCCAACCTCCAGGTGGGTAGCTAGGTCAGAAGGCTGTATTTTAATGTCATTCCTCTAATGGGTCAAGCAGCCCAGTTGCAGAAGTCGATAAAAGAAAATGTGTTTGCCAACAGGTTTAATCTACTTGAGTTTTCTCATCATCTGGAGACTTCTCTGAGACATTGTTATCCTCTTTTGATTCCACAGTGTTTCTCCCCCTTGCACTGAACAAGCTGTTACATGCACTACAGAGATTTTTTTCTTGTCTCTGTTTTCTTCAAGACTATGCTGAAGTTGCAAAATTGGTAAAGACAGAAGCCATTCAGAGAAGCATTGCTTGTTCATTGTGGCAAACTCCTGATTTAAGAAAACAAAGAATTATTGATTCCAGTTCCATAATGTGAAGCTCTCTCTGCTCTGTCTCACTGCTATGGGTTATCTCACCACCATGCTTCAGGGTGGGTGCAAACTGAATGTTATTAATCTTTGATTCCATCTTTTGAACTGAGCATATTGGCATCTTAGGGGTGTGGATGTTGTTAGACCAGGTTGTCCTTGACACCATGCAATTGTTGCTGCCACGCAGCAGGGGTTTGAAGTTGTAGCAGGAGAGAGTTTCCTTTCACTTCCTTCACCAAAGGTCATGAGACAGCTTTCAGGAAAAGAAAGTGTTAATTTGCCACAGTACTTCACCCATCTCCAAAAGAGCTGTATTTCTGTGTTTTCTCAGCCCAAATCTTTCCCTGTTCATGCATACCTGAAATTGGTAGTTTGCCTCTGTGCAAACTCCTTCTGCTGATTGACCTGACCTTTGGATATTTACTCATGTGCCTCCACCTTTAATGTTTCCTGCATGACCTAACCCAACGTGTGCTGTGTGTGAGGCCAAGAATTAAATGCAAGGCTTTTTGTACTCTTCTTTGAAACATGTGCATTTGACAGTATGGGATTCTACCTTTCTTTTGCTTTAGGAATGGTGTTCTTCAATTTAGTGTTTCCACTGAAATCGCTCTAAACCACTCACCAGTTTTTCACTCCCCCCTTCATTACCCCTCCCCTTCCCCTCCATCAGGCTGAAGAGAATTGGAGGCACAAAAGGTAAAAATCACAGGTTGATAAAAGAACAATTTACTCGACCCAGCAATTAGACAAAACTAACAGTAACAGCAATGCTATTCAATAACAAAGGTGTTTAAGAGATGTGAGGGATTCATATGCAAATGCTTACCACTATCCCACAGGGAGCCAGCACCACCTTACCCCTACAGAGAAGGGAGCCCTTCCCCATCTCCAGAACTCCATGCTAGGTGGCATGGAGTAACCTCCAGGTCCTAGCCATGCCCCTCTGCAAAAATTAACCCTGTCCTGGTGAGAACCAGGACAACCTTCTATAAAAATATAAAAATATGTTCAACCTACAGGCTTTCCTTACAGCAAATAAATTCTAATATTTTGTTCCCAGAGTGGTTTGATAACCATTATTCTTTTTGGAGGGGCATAGAAAGCCTGTCAGGATAGAGCATAATTATCAACTGAACAAGGAGGGACTGATTTTACCAACCAGAAATGACATAACAGGATAATCACACACTCTGACAAGATCAATATATGCCTGGCTGTCTGAATCTTGAGAGTGGTTAAGTATCTCAGTGTTCTGGGATGCTACAGACTCTCCTGGTTTTCTCAAACTCTTGTTTGTTGCCTCGATCTTCCATTCGCCTTTTGATTTACAATCCTAGTATAAATTCTTTGTGAACAGAGATTATATGTTTCTATAGTGGTTAGCAAGTGATCCCATTCAGAGCAGGAATTCTCCTCAATAAAAATAAAGACTATAGATGTTGGTGGGTATTCCTTTGCAGATAGGCATAGCATGTAATATCTGAGAGAGGGCACGTGTACATGATTTTACATATTAAGTAGGTTTGAATCATTCATAGGCTTTAGGAAGTGCCTTTAAACCTATTTCACCACCATAGTAGCCTTGGAGCAAATGCAATGCTAATACTCCTGCTTAGTGATTTTAAATAGTTGGTAAGCTGCTGTAAAAAAATGTGTTGTCAAACTCTGCAACTAATTTACTTCTTCCAGTCTATAAAACAAGGAAAGGAAACATCTGTTTAAATAGGAATGTAATGGCAGTGGGGATTATATTTTTCTTGTGTCTCTTGTTATTCATTGTATTTAATCGGTTTAAACATTCAAAAATAATGTCACTGATTAATAAGTAGTAGTATTTATTAGAGCTTGAGACCCTGTACAAGCCTATGCAGATGAAGATTTTTGTGACACTGCTGGCATTTCTGAAACAAATTAAGCAGATGTGGGAACATTCCAGACATTGCTGAAGACATAGTTCACTCCACATGGATGAAGTTATAGCAGAGTTAGCACAGATGACTGGAGCTATCAACACAACATCTTTGTCCGTGAATTCTCTGCAGAAAGGGTTAACATGTTGCAAAAGGCATATCCTGCATGGGAATTTTCATATTCCTCTGTGTGATTCATTTATTTATATGTGCTCTATGTCTGTCTCTCAGATTATTCAGCCCCTGGAATGCTAGAATAAATGCTTTAGAAAGGTCAGCTCTGCTTGCAAGGAGCCAGCCTTGTTGTCCTCCAAACTTCCCAAACCCAGAGACTGTTTTTTGCATGTGCTTTTTAACGCCCCTGAAGAAAATGCACTACAACAATATTCAGTGGAGTGTGAAAAGCACTAAAGGGCTTTACCCTGACCATTGTTTCCTGTGAAATACAAGTCTGCTGCTCTAGCAAAATTTGGACTGAGCTTACAGAAAGGAAATAAATAATTTGATATGAATGTTTTGACATAAACAAGTGAGATGAACAAAAATACTGGGGGCACATTCTATTAATCATTTCTTACTCTGGAGCATGTGGCACTCTGTTGCTGAGCCTTGAGCAGCCTGGAAGAAAACTGGCCAAGGTATGAGTGCTATTTTATAGATTTAGATGTAGAATGTAGATGGCATGGAATATGTAGCAGTGAAATAGTGTGCAAAAGCTTTTTACTGATTCAGGCGCTTCTGTGGTATTCCTAAGGTCATCCTTAGAAAAACATTCAGGAGCAAACCCAGTGGGACAAAACCCAGGTAAACCTCTGCACTGGAATGCAAGGAAAGGAGAGTGATGTAGAGCTGGGATCCTTCAGAGACATGGTCAGCTGTGGCTCAGGGTAGAGGCTCTCCACTAGTGCGTGTAAATCTCATGTGGTAATTTTTAGAAAGACAAGCAAATCCAGATGCATTCACAGTTTTTATCTCCACATAGAAAAGCATGAGTGATCATAGTTCCTTTTAATTTACCTTGGGTAGCTGGAAAGGGCAACTTGAGCTTGGTGAAATTGCATAAATGGATCAAACTCTGGTTATTTAATTTCTAATTTCCCTACCAACATGTTGTCTTTAACTAACATTTTCTCATCATCAAAACAAAACAAAACAAAACAAAACAAGACAAAATTCTCTCCATCAAACCATTCCTAAGACTTCATTTGTGAAGTGTCATTCCCCTTCCATGGTGACTGATTGAACAAAACCAATGGTGGCCCTCCCCTAATAAGCCATGAGGTAAAAAAAGAACAAATGGCTCAGTGAGATGTCAGTACACTAAATTTAAATTTACACAAGGCACAAATAGGGGCCTAATCAATATTTTTGTGGAAAATAAAAATTAGTTAAGAGATACAATTGGATTTTTGGAAACTTGAACTTTCTGAGTGAGAAGTCAGATGTCATTCTATGTTTCATTCCATGGGATTAAAATGAACTTTCTAAGACCAGTATTTCTTTCAGACTAAGCAGGAAAAAGCAGCTTAAAAGCTGTTTAAAACATGGGTTGTGTATTTTGGTTTTGATTTTAGATCTTTGTATACATTTTAATCACTCTTTCTTGAAAGTCAGGTATTTTGAACCTCATAATGTCCAGTGGCTACTCTGGGTCAGAGGATGAAATTCAAGCTTGAAGGCATTCACATCTGAATAAAGTATATTTTTCTAACTCAGTGAAGACACTAAAATGAAAAAAATGATCTTTGATGTCTTGTTTTAAACACTCCTTTATTTCCTTGAAGACTCACCAACCAATTCAATTTTAAAATATTGTCTTATCAACTGGGAAAGGAGAAGCAAATATGTCCTTTCAAATATGGCCTCTTCACATGAGAAATGAAATTAAATAAGAAGCTCAGCATATGCAGTGCCTCATCAGGATATGAATGAGCCTTTTTAATGTCTCTGAAAGGGAACCATCAAGTTTACAAGATCAAATAATGGAAGGGTTTAAAAATCCTGCATGCAGGCTATGTGTAACACCTGAACAATGTCAATCAGAAAGACTTGAACCAGTGGGAAATGATTCCATTGGTTTTCTAGCTTTGATCACAAGAGGGAGTATTTGCAAGTAATCTTTCCTTGTAAAAACAAAAATGCTGCTTAACAGTGCAAGCAGTGGGTTTGGGCCAATAACTGTTTTCTGCAATGTTCTAGCTACATCCAAATCAAACTTGCAACAAGTGCAAATGTTTCTTGTTTGTTTGTAGAAGCATGCACAATGAGACCTTCAGAAACTTTGTGCAGGTTGCATACCAATCATAGTGAACTTTTTCAGAGGAAGAAGTTATAGTCTTACACTCACAGCCAGATTGCTGTGGCATAAATTCTTTGCCACTGTATCAAAGTAATAAATGAATCTTTCTTCTACTGTATCATTCTGCCTAAGAGAGACTTCCATAAAGGAAGTTTTAATTTCTATTAGTTATAATCTTTAATTATAATTTTTTTTTCAGGAGATAGAATGTCAAGAAAAGGAACATATGGAGTGTAAAAATAAAAAATGGCAGTTTTGGACTAGTGTGATTTAAAGGTCACAGTTTAAAGCTATCTGCAAGTTCATAACAGCAACAAAAAATCCTCATTCATTACCAATGACATGGCTTGCAGCTGTGTTTGGTGCTGATCAGTTATCTTGCACTAAATAAAGGAAAGACAACCCAACTGATAGAATTAAAAATAAAGAAAGAGTAATATCGGCATAGTTTGCTACAAGTTCAATCCAAATATCTTGAAACCAACTATGAATTAGTGAAGGTTCATAACTTTCAGTCAAATTAAAAATAATTTTTGCCTCTCTTTGACCTATAAGCAGAATTTGAACCAGAAAAGGAAATACTGCTGATGCAGTGGGAGTGCAATGACACTTAGGGGGTAGGAGGGGGGAGCCCATATTGTTGTAGGAATAGAGACTTGCTTGAGGTTTCAAAGAAAAATGGTAGCAGGCTTCATAATTCCCCAACTGCTGGGTTAACCTTTTCCTTATTTAAAAATGTTGCAGAATTGTTTGGGAATCAGAGGAACGTGGAACAAGGGAAGAAGGATTTGCTTTAAAGTCACATTGTCAGGTTGAATTATGCTCTATATAAATGTGATTTTTTTGAAGACTGCTAGATTGATATAAAATTTCCATGAAATCAAATGTGGAAAATTATTCCACTGGAAAAAAGTCTTCTATTTATATTTAACCATTCCACCACAGAGTCTGCAATCCGAAGGAAGGTTCTTTGTTCGAACCCCTCAGTGCCAATTTCTCTGGCCTTCTGTGAGAGCACTTAATCATTTTGCAGTAAGGAGAGCTGCTCTTTGTGGTCAACACGTACTTTTCCTGACTGCACAGAGGTGTTCTGATGATGGTTGGCAGAGCAGCGTGTCAGGAACTTGCTTACTGACATAAGTGATAGGTGGGAACGTATCAGAGCCAGTGGCAATGTCTGAGTGGCCAAACCATGGAGGGGAAAATGCCAAGGCAGAGCTCAGAGGTGTGAGCAGGGATGGTGCCTCTCTGCCCTTTCCCTCCAACCACACACACACCTGTTGGCTCTGAAAAGTGCTGGCAAAGCCTGTGCTCTCAAGGGTAGCGCGTGGCAGCAGGAGAGGAGAGGAGAGAACAGGACAGGAGAGGACAGGAGGAGGCACCAGCTGGCCATGGCCACATACTCTCCTCTCCGTCCTCGCAGTTGGAAGGAAGCATTGTTGCACTCTTAACAAAGAAAAACTTAAATTGGAGAGATTGAAATGAGTTTTAATAGCTCTGGCTTGCTCAGCTTTGTACATAGGCTTATAATTTTATTTCCCACTCTGTGTGAGTAGTCATTCTTCTTAACACCCGGAGGAAGCACCTAAGTAGCTGTGCTGGAGCCAGCCTTCACCTACTCTGTCCCTCTGATGATATCACTTCATGGAGAAGAGGTGATAGGATGACATCCATTCCTCCTGACAAGTGGAAGTGTTCATCTCTTAGGGTGACTTGGAACTGAATCCATTTAATAGCCCTAAGAGTCAGGATGCAGTGATTTTTTTGGCTTTAACTACACTGGGAAAGCTTTCAGGCAATGATTTAAGAGGGTTTCTATAAAATCATATTTTTTTTTGCCAACTGTTTCTTTATTTTCCCCTGTTCCCAAGCCTGATTTCTATACTGCTTCCTCTTTTAAAGCTACATGTTCTCTTTGTCCCAGGGTTGCCCTTAAAAGCAGGAGTGCAGAGGGAGAGAATATCCTTTCAGCTTGATGTGAATTGCAAAGCAGTGCTCTCTCCTTCCATTCTTAAACACGAAGGGTGGTACAAGTAGCAATGCTGACAGTGTACATTTGCAGATGCCACCATATGGGTCTTGAAAAACTAGTTGCACCGATGATTCCCTGCACATGTAGGAGACAGTTTGCATTGTTGGCATCGTCCCTGCACAGAAACAAGCACAGCTTAGCAAAGCTAAGCAGATGGCACTAGATCTGGTGCCAGGGAAGCACTGAATTAAAGGTTATACCCACCAGGTTTGATGCAGTGCCAGTTTGAATTGGTACAGAAGCTTCGGCCCACCTGCTTATTGGCCCCGTGACATCTGGCATCTTTATTTTTCTTTTTTTTTTTTTTTTTTTCCCCTTGGACTAAGCTAAATGCAGCAAAGAAAAATGTCATTTTAAAAGCTAGTTACCAATAAATGGGATTAAAATTCTCTGAGAAAAAAGAAAGTCTTGCAAATACATTCTGTTTAACACTGCCATATTAGAGATCTTGGGACAGCTTTGTGAAGATTATATGAGGGAAAATATGGATCTGGGTAAACCCACATTTTACAGAAGGCCTAATGGTCAGGGTGGCATACTAATGAGCTCATGGAGTTGTTAGGAGTTCAGGGCTATCAGCAGCCTGCACACAACAGCTCAGTGTCTCAGACTGTCACCCTACATATGTTGTCACTCAGAGCAGGAGAGATATTTTATGTTATGCCACCTGAGTGTGACTGGTGGAGGTGCCTAACAAACAGCAATGCAACTGCTAAACTTACTGCCCATTCCACTTGGATTTCTCACTCTCCTTTCTGCTGTCACCCTTCACCTTCCTTTTTTTTTTTTTTTTTTTTTTTTTTTAACCAGTTTCTCCTTCCTTTCCACACGTTCACATGCTGTATAAAAAATATGCTGCCATGGGGACTGTGCTTGTTGCAGAGACTAAACCTGTTTATATGTCTTCTCCATTAGGGATTTAATCCTTGCTCTCTTGGTGTGAAATGAAAGCATGCAGCTGTATGGCACTCTGGAGATGATTACCAATAGAGCTAAACCTGAGTTTATACACACTGTGAGCTAGATTAATCAACAATTTATTGACTCAAAATTGAATCCATACAGCAGTGGTTTTGACTTTTTTTTTTTCATTTTATTTTTTTAAAAGAGGGTCTAAGACTGCCTGAATAATTTTGGTAGAAAATTGTCAGAAAATCACTGAGCCAGATTTATTAAATATCTGAAAAATAGTGACAGACATTGTGTGATTTCTAAGGCTCCATCACAGAATGGCAAGGAGGTCAATGTGCTTATAAACTGTAGACATACATTTTGAAATCAGTGCTGGTTTGCAATCTTCATTAAAAAAGAAAGAAAAAAATGGTCAGCTTTGGACCTTTTTTCTTGGCTTCTCTATATCTAGTACCAATATTTAGAAAAAACCCAAGAAACAAATGAAAAGCTGATAGGAATGGATAAATAAGGCAATATATATCTGAAGAAATAAAAGTACTGGGGAACCACTTATAATGCATGTGTATTTCACAGCAAAAGACCATTGATCTCCTCCACATTACAACATAAAAAGTGCTGTACACCTGGAAATTTTTAGGCTGAGAATATTTTGTTATAAAAAAGAGACTAATATTAAACACCCAAATTTTCCACTGCTGACCTTTGAGTTAGAAAGTATTTGCAAGGAACCTGATCCAAACCCCACTGAAGTCAGTGGAAAGACTTTGTTGGCTCACACCTGTCTTTTCTTGACCTTGTTGCTGGTGTCTCTGCCTCTCACTTTCTCCAGCACAGGCAACTGTGTGGTGCCCTTTGTTGCAGGAGGCTGCCTCACAAAGCCATTCCCAGCACAGATGCATGTTGAGTTTCAAGTTGGACACTGACTTTTTAAACAGTTCTACAGCACAGCTTTGGTGTCTGCTGTGCCATTGATTTCCAGGGTCAGAATTTTGTGGTTTTCAGCTCTAACCTTCTAGATTTGTTGCTTGCAGACAACAGCCTCATTGCACAAAGGGAAAACACAAGAGCTGGATCTCTTCTGGAAAGGTTTTAAGAAGGATCAAAGTCTTGAAGGTAATTTCCTTCTTCAACTGTCTCTGAAGTAGCTTGATCTGTGAACTCTCCAGATCTTCAGATTTTCAGAGATGAAGGTGAGCAATGGCAACTCTGTTGGTTTTGTTTGAGTGAGGAAAACCAGGCTGGCCTTTTTGTGTCACACTTTACAGGTTGCCAAAGCAATACTTGAGTTTGTATCAATGTCAACACTGAAATAAAAACAATGGATAAGGCTTTGAACCCTTATTCACAACAAATCCTCCTCCTTGTCTTCCCCAAATTTGGGGAATTTATCACTGAGTCCAGTAGCAATACTAGTTGAAAAGTGGTTTGTTTGTTGTTGGCTTCTTTTTTAAATAATTTGATAAATGCTCTATTTACATAACAGATTGGGAAATAGTTTAGAGACAAATTGCTTTTGCTAGCTCCTCAGATTTCCTCATGTAATACTGCTTTCTCAGAATATTGTCTATTAAAAGTTTTCCTAGCATTTTTAAGTTATAGACAATATCTCATCCTATCTGGAGATTATGATGTTAAATTAAAAATAGCATTCCTAAATATAGAGGTTGTAAACAAAGACATTTATTTCATATCTGTAACCAGCATACAACAATTCATTATTTGCCTGAATTTAGTTTATTTTCATCTTTAATGGTTTATTAGTACTGCAGTTTAAATTTTCCATCTAGCATAATCATTTTCATCACTGTCACTCTCTTTACAATCTTCAAATTCTTTCTCACATTTAGTGTCTTCATCTTCCTCTTTGAACTCAAATTGTCATTGGATCTTCTCATGGAATTTGGAATACAGTCTCTCCTAAACCATTCAGTGACAACATCTGGGTTTATCTGATCCCACGTTGTCTTGATCCAATGACAACCTTATGCTGCTCTAGGACTTCATCTTCCCTGTTGGAGTTACAGCAGGATCCCGTGCCAAGAGCCATAAAGGCCACAAGCATTCTTTAAAGAGCTTTCTCTCTGCTACATCAGGCACCTACAGCTGTGACATTCCTACTGGTGCAACTGCAAGGGCTACATTCTTTCCTCCAATGATATTCTCCATCGCTGGTGTTAGATACCCTTTGGATGTACCTAGGACAAGCATTCTCCTTTTGTGTACCGGAACACCTGGCCTCCTGTTCCAAATGATGTTCAGCCAATCCTTCATTAAGTCTGTAGACATCCATCCTTGGGTTTGACACCTAACAATTATTCCAGTAGGCAGCTGGTCCTTCAGCATTGTTTTCCGCTTCAAGATCACATACGGTGGCAATTTTATACCATCTGCTAGCACTGCCAGCATTACTGTAGTGCACATTTTTTCATTCCCCAAAGTTTTGATGATGACGGATTTTGTGCCTATTTCTTCAATGACGTTATTGGATGGCTCATCAAAGGAAACTGGTGTCTCATCTGCATTTCCCATTTGGCTCAGCAGGTAGTCGTGACCTTTATACAATCCAGTCACGTACTGCTGGAATGCAATGACTTTTTTGCTGGAGTTGGAAGGTACATGTTGGCAAAAGTAAGCCCTTCTCTTTAGGCAAAAACCATTATGACACATTATCTTTATGTACAAGTCATTATTGATTTTGAACTTTTGCCATGTAATTTGTCATGCTTGTGCTATTTCATGAGATCTTCATGTAATGATTTCCTGTGCAACAAGGGTTCTATCCTTTTTCCTGTTTTGTTTTTTAGGTGCACATGTTCTGCAACTTTTCTTTCTTCTTGAGCAGGTGGGATGGGTTAGATGACCTCCAGAAGTGCCTTCCAACCTCAACCATTCTGTGTTTCTGGCATTCTGTGTTAGTTCATGAAAGTGCCCTTTTCAGGCACTGAATGATTTCTGCATTGAGTTATTGCATAAGAGTTTCTGTTTTCATTATTTCTGTCTTGTCACATGTGTCTCAGTAGCACTGTATTTCTTCTTGGCTCACAACTGTTAGCTAGTACCCAGCATTCCACCAAGACTTTTAAATCTGCATTGTAACTCCTACTTGCTTTTTTGGTATGTTCCCTGTTGTATTTGTCCCTCTGACCTCCAGATGTTTTGCTATTTCCCAATTTACCTAAAACTATTTTTAAAAAATCACACTGAAATTTTCTGATCCATCCCATGTCTATTCTCTAGCTGCTGAAAAAATCAAATAGAAAATCATTGTGTTGTCTTCTTCAAACTTTGGGCTCTTTTGGGCAAGTTTGTGGAAGTAACTAAGGAACCTTCTGCAATGCATAATTATGGTATCATAATGATACAAAAGGAAGACAATCTCCAATTATTAACTTTTTGGACAAAATCATCTAATCCTATTTCTGTGTAAAGCAAGTATTGGGGTTTTTTTTGATGGAACTGTGGTCAGATTTAGTCAGAAGTTTGTTTTTTTTTAAACTCAGGAAACCATCAACACAATCTGTATATCCACTCCAGAACAGCTAATTTTTTTATTAAATGAGTTAAATGAGGTCTGCATTGCACATGACCTGTGAAATCATATTTTTTGGCCAGCCAGTCCTGCAGCATGTGTGCTCTGGCATGGGCAGAGCTTGGCTGAGCAATGACCCTCAGCCATGGGCAGGCCTCAGGCCCCAGGGGTGCACACATTTCTCTGGTGTTCTGGCCACTCATCCAGTCAGTGTTTGTGCAATCAGAGGGAGAGAGCAGCTCTCCAGCCCAGGGTTCCTTGCTGTGGATTATATGACATTTATACTGGCCTTGTACATAGACTTTTAACCTGAGTAATATACAATAAACACTACACATGAGTCATGTAATGCCAAGTGACAAGTAGAATACTGCTCATAACAACCCAAAATACAAGGTATTTTCAATTCATAAATGAACCTATTCATAAATATTTTTAAAATTAAAGCATACTTACTTGAAGCTTTTTACCATATTTTTATATTTTTAAATATACAGAAGTACAGATAAATTATCTTCATGAACAAAAAGAATCCAATAATCAACTCCTTGTCTTTGCTTACAATTTCTTGAAACTAACGGCTAGTGTGGTTTAAATATAACAACAAAATAAATTGGTAGCATCCTATATTTCCACTACTTTAATACAAAACAGCAAGCATTGAACTTCTTTTTTTTTCACCCAGTGACTAATTCCGGATAATAAATTGTGTATTGCTGTAAAGTGCCTCATAGCAATGGAATGTATTTAACTTCTTTAATTAAGCTACAGCCGGATCTATATTTAAAAGAACGTTGTTCCTTCATTATTTTGGTGAGTTGTATTTAACTCCAGAAGTTACAGAGTAGAACTATTTTATAGACTTTCTTTATTATTTGAATGGTAGACAAATAAAAGTGGACATAAAAAAGGTCGTTTGTATTTGAAAGTTTTATTGCTTCAGTTACAGATAGTACATATGAGTGTAAAAAGACTGTAGCCCATATTAGTTCCGCTATATATTTCTGGGTTTGCTCTTTAAATTAAAAAAGTGTGGAGGCATGAAAAACAGATGCTTTCAACCAATTTTCCTTCTAAGTGAGAAAAAATATGTTTGTTTTGAGGTGCTAGGAAAATTGTATATAGGGATGGAGTATTCTGGAAAGATTGCTTCCTGAGCAATTTCTTTGAAGCTGGCATAGACCACATTGCAGCTCATGGGCTCAGGTCTGAATTTTGAAGATGAGTTCTTGATGCCTAAAAAAACATAGGGTTTTTTAGTGCAAAATCTGCCCCACCATGTAAAGCCTCAAAACAAGACTGCACGTACATCTGTTTCATGTTGCTTTCTGGGAGAAGTCTTGGAGCTGGAGGCCACTGAACGGCTGCAGATCTGCTCCACGCTGAGAACGTCTGCGGTGTAAGAATGCAATGTGCTATGAAGAGGGAAATCACTAGAAGCCTTCACTTGGCAGGTCAGCATAATATGGCTGCTGATGATTCTATTCATACTGCAGTAAAAGTAGGGTTTAGTTTTTTGTGTTCATTAGTCATCCAATATTATCTCTGTATTCATAAGAATAAAAAAAATGTATGACAGCCTGTAAACTCCTTTGTAGGTATTCAGGTTCCTCTTCTTGGTTAGCTTTTCTTTCATTTTTGTTAATATCTCTTTTTTGTTGCATAATTTAATACTTATTTCTTCTTTTATAATTTGACTTTGCACTAAGATTATTTAATTTTCAATTTTATTTCAAGAGACTAAGTAATGCAGTGCTAAAAATGAGTATAAATGTTAAGTGTATCAACTAGAGTAAATGTTAGATCATCATCAGAACATCAAGCTTCTTGTTTAATGTAGTTTTGCATTGGCACACCATGTGCTTATGTCATTTATAAGCACTGGCACAAGTAGACAGTCTATAAAGTATTCAGATACAAAACCTGTATGGTTTCTGCTGGATTTTCTTGTGAAAATGTTCTTGTTTTCGTGCCACTTCATACTCAAGTCTGACCTCTCTCAAAAGGCAAAGGGATTGTAATTTTAAAATTTGGGCTTCACGATCCATGTTCTCACCACTGGTATCAGTGATAGAGTCTCCAAGGGCAGCCTTTGTCTTTGAATTTTATAAAGCTTTGATGAAAATCATACCATGATTTTTATTTTCTGAACAAGAACATTTGAAAACGAGACCTATAGGGAAAGAACTTAGAGGCACATCTCAAACACACCGGCTGAAGAATTAGAAGATAATGCCACAATGTCACATACAGGAGAGCAAATCAATGTATCAGCCTGTATTAAAAATCAGTCTCCCTTCCAGAATGCACAAGCAGTGGTACGACAGCTACCATAGTGAGCTGTTTCTTTGGGTATCTAGAAACAACCCCTGAGGAGGACCAGCACGCCTCTTTGAGATAATCGAAAGCAAATAGCTTTTTGGGAAATCAAGGGGGGAGAATTACAAAAAACAAACAAAATTTAAATAAACAGAAGTTATTTTATAAGAAAATAATTAAAAGAAAGACTTAAAATTATTTCTCTACCTCACATCTTACAATTAAAAAATAATATTGTCTTCAGCAGACATTGCCTACAGCTAAGAAAAAATTATTTTGCTATATCCAGCTCAGTGCTTGAAGGGAAGCAGCAACTCCTGTGATGTGTAGGATAAGTAATGAAGTCCAACAATAACGCTGGGAACATGGGACAAAGGCCAGTCTTCAAATAATGAGTTCCAAGATTATTGGACAAGATATTTGGACACTTACTCATGGAGTCAATAGTTCATTACAGTATCAAAGGCAAACGAAGATAGCAATGTGGAGGAGGGTATTTGTATTATTATTATTATTTCTTCTGTGCTGGGAAGTTTTATGTAACTGGACTGGGGTGAAATAACTTCAAGCTGATGAATTTTTGGTGATTAATTGAATTGGGACAAAATTTCCTTGCTGGTATGTTGTGATGGAGATTTAGGGAAAAGAAGATTTTGTAATATTCAGATAAGTATACAGGAATGGCAGTACTGCAAAATCTCCATTGACAGAAATGGAGATTTTAACCTCTGTCACTTAGGCCGTATATTGCTTGTTTCCCTCTCTAAATATACTTGTGATGTAATAGATGGAAAAGATGACTTGTCAAAGACACATGGAGGAATGTCTCTTAAAATCTGTTTCAGTTTCCAGTGTAGCACTTTGTTCAAAAAACCTGAAGGAACATTAGCAGCAGTGATGGCTTCTCCTTGGCATCCTCAGCCAATGAGTGAGGAGGGTTATGCCATTTGAACAATATTGACTCTCAACTCACATGCTGCTTATTAAATACATGCAACACAATGGCAACAAAGCTGAAAAGAGAAATTATATGATGAATGTTTTGGAGAAAAGATGGCTCCTTTTTATTGTGAAGACATGCAAACAGAATTATATGGTTAATTATTCATATAGCTTTAATAAGAGCAGCAATTCAAAATTCAGAAGAAATGCCTACAGTGTTTCAACAGCAAGATTAAGCAGCATCTAGCTGCTTAGATATAAAACTGTCTGTAAAGATAATTATCTCCAATGTAATTTGACATTGAAGTGATTATAAGAATCCAGGACTTGGCCTGTAGTCAGCAATGGCAACTTTTCCATGGTTCTTTGTGCGACAGTCAAAGCACCAAGTAAAAATGACCACCACAAAATGCTTTTGACATAACTACAGGTAAGAGATAACTAAGCAGTGACTGCCATTATCAGAGTTTTCCATGCAAAAGATTCAGCCTGCTCTTAGAAAGTATCTGCCGTGTGACTACAATGTCGCTAAGTTATGACAAGGAAATATCTGTGATATGACAGTGGCATCGTACAACTGTCAATATAAAGTAAGTGCGATGGGATTGCTCTGTGCTCTAAAGCAACTGTCATGTAATGGGGCTGTGACTAGGCTGTAATAGCAGAGTGACTGCAACGTGCCAGCAGAGTGACTGATAGGTAACTCCTGGAAGAGATGGTTCCCAAGTAAAATTGGCTCTAATAGTTTTGAAGTGCTGTGGACCCCATTTGTAGTGACAGCACTGCCCATCAACTTTGGCGAGCTTTTAGTCAGTACCTCATGAGAGACCAAGGCAATTTATTGCTGTGCTTCTGGAAGCCTTAGAGTTATTCTGAATAAAATATTTCGATATCTCTTGGGAGTTGCACTGTGCCAAGGGAGCTGACTCTAGGTACAACCTCACATGCAAATGCCCCTAAGCCAAAGATGGGCAACACTGGCCAGTGACCAAAACATGGGGTCAGAGTGGGCTCCCTGGATGCCACAGCAAGAAGTCTTACCCCTGCACTGCATGGAGCAGTGTTACCCTATGGTAAGCAGAACAGAGACCTCCCTCTTGGGGAGCTCCCCACCATCTTTGGACCAGACCCTGAGTTCTCGACCTCTCTGCTGGTCAGCCCCTCTGGCTCCCCAGAATTAGACCTCCACAAAGAATGTTATGGGCACTTGGCAAGTAAGGAGAGAAAATATGGCAAATTAATTAAGAAAAAGGGAAGAATTATTATATTCATTTCACAGATGGAGATATTGATGTTCAGATTAATTGATTTGCCCTGAAGCCATGCAGCATGTCATTAGCAGCCTTGTGAATATAGCAGTGTTGCTTGAAAAATGGTTTCTGTGGATAGTCTTCAATTTTCTATTACATTAATGGAGAAACCTATTTCTCTAAAAAAGGAATATATTTTTTGCAAAAAGCAAGCTGTTAGAAAATTTCCACTATTTTCACATTTTGAAATTTTTTGTGTTTTCCCCTCCCTCAGATTTCCTTATCTTTCAGTTTGCCTTAAATAAGATTTGGAACATTACAACTAAAATGAGAAAAAAAAAACAAAACAAAAGAAGCAACAGAAGAAAGGTTAAGAGTGCTGATGTGCAATTTACACTGAAGTCAAAAAAATAATGTAGTCAGATTGCTGCCCCTTTGCATTCCCACCGTCAAGAATCCCAAATATGTTAGTTCATGTAATGGATCATTGGTATGTATGTCATTGTATTCAGGTCACAAATCAAACCAACTGTGTTGGAAAGGAATGCAAACATCACTCAAGTGGAGAATAATATTTCATACTAAACAAAGGAGGACAGGAATAGAAGTTTATCCTATCTGAAAATGGTTCTGTTTCTGCATACCAATGCCTTCTATCAGCAGAAACACCTGCAGCCACCATAAGGTCTACCTTTCAAAAGGAACATTTTCATCTTTTCCCTTTTTCTTTAATATAAAGGAGCAAAATAAGTATACTGATGTGCAATTAATTGTAAAGGCTCACTGCTGAAAAGATTTACTTGTGGTTCAGCAGTGTAATCATCTGTTGGGCATTTGCTATAAATCATGGGTGTCTGCTGTTGTCTCCACTAATTAGTACACTAACTTATTATTAAGTCCCTTAAACATTATACAAGATCTGGGCTGTGCACAGAATTACTGGGGGAAAGAGAACACTTGAAGTTTTATTGCACAGCTACAAAGCATACAGTAAATATCTGGGTGGTGGACAGTTGTAAGGCATAAGACAAGATGGAATATATATCCTTTAGTAAGTGCTGTACCCATCCATAATTATAAAAGCCCTTTATTTTTCAGCCTTCAGTGTGTCTGTTCAGTCACTCAGGCACCAAATAAAGGTCTCAAACACAATAATTCAAAGCAACTGGTACAGTAGTAAGTGAAGTTTTAAACAACAGTAGACAAGTTGATTAGAGCCTTTGGAGATGCATGCCCTGAATAAAGGTTAACCTTTGTGAACTTTGAATACAAAGCTTTCAGATGAATTTTATATGAAATCTGGTGACAAAGAAAAGCACTATTCAGCAAGGGCTGATTAATTGAGTTACACTTCATTGTAAACCCCTGACAATGATGGAAAATAAATTTAGCAATGCGCTTTATAGCCATACATGTTGACGGGATCTCAGTAAAAAGCAAGAATTAGACCACATAAAGGCCCTGTTGAATACCTCTGAAGATAGTCTGGTGAGTGAAATGTAAAGCCAGGATTTACAAATATTACATAAGTGAACACTGTTACTGCACTCAGGCTGAAAAATCCTGTTCAAATCCAATAAGTGGTTTAAGATGTGTAAATAGAGGTTTCTGCAGGGAGTCAGGCATTAGAAGCCACCTGGAGCATGTGGTAAAGATTGTATCCATCAATACAGCAGCTGGGCTGAAATTATAAAGAGAGCTGCTTTCCATCACGCTTGTTTTAATGCATACATTTCTCCTGTCACTAGCACCCCAGGAAAACTACTAACTACAAAAATGAATGGTACCCATTACCTGATATTCATACTTGTGACAACAGAGACAACAATCACAACACAACAGTAAGCAAAAAAACTGATATCCAAATTATTTTTAAGTTGTTGCAGTGGATAGATCTTGAGAACCAGTTGGTAATATTTTAATAACACTGTAGGTTAGAGGAATGAAGCAGGCATCTGGCATTCAATCCAAAGTTTCCTTCTGCTCCACACATTCCATCAAATCATGCACCAAAGCAGTTTAAACAAATCAAGATTAGTAAAAAATTGTTCCAAGAAGGAGAACCCTATGTAAGGTTCAGCTGTATGCCAGTGCCAGGGAAAATTTGACATTGGTTTTCATTGTGACTATTTAAAAATAGCACAGATTTACTCTAAGTGTGTTCCCAATGCATAAAGAGTGCTTTTTTAACCTTACATTAGTGTTGGACTGTCTGAAGAGGCAAAGCAGGCAGCTGCTTGCCTGAGGTAGTAGCTCAGGGCATCAAAAACTCCTCTGCAGTTTCCTTCCCAAACTGGCAAGAGTCATGGGTGAGAGAAACAAGGTCTTCAAATTACCAAAAGCTACAATGAAAGCAACGTGCAAGTGTCACTCCAAAACAGGCAAGGAAACTGTTAAATTGCTCATTGTAAAGTCAATGTTAAAAAATAATAAAAAACAAGCAAGCCATATTGCATGTGCAGGGACAGACTGTGCCACTAAGCCACAGGCCCAAGCCGTGGGTGGTGTGGAGTAGCATTGTTCCCCAGCAATTAAAATGAACATGCTCGCCACACAAAACTGCAATGTGTTCCTTCCTCTGTGAGTTGTGCCCTCCTTCTGCCCTCCTTCTGCTCCCTGACACAACCAGCCACAGCAGTGAGCCGAAACTCTCTTGTGTTCCAGGGAATTTGGGGGACTGCAAGCCTCACTGACATCTCATTGCAAATTAGAAGGTAAACAGTGTTCCCTGAATTATTTCTGTCCTCCTTCCTGTGCATCAATTCAAGCACCAGAACTGCCAGTCCTGTATTCAGGTTATTATCTTATTCCCTGTGGATTTGGAAGGAATACATTAATACTGATTCTGGGTGTAGAGCAAGAAGCAGGTTTGCAGCTGCATGGATGAGGTGTAGGCTGTTTAGTGGTTCCTGTGCACACCTGATATGTAGGGTCAGGCAGCTGGACATCAATCCTCCATCCCAGATCTCACAGGTGAGCAGCAGCCACCTCGGGAGAGAGGACCACATCGATTCCTTACCTTTTTTTCTTGCCTTACTTCTGGGTAATTATATTTCTTTTTAATTGCTTATGAAGAGAACAGCAAGTCTGTTTTTAAACTTTACCAGAGTGTAGCTTTTCCATCAATTAATTCTTCATTGCATATGAGGAGAGCTGATAACAGCCCAAATTCTTTCACTGTTTACTTTGCTGTGCAGATTATTTTCTCAGTAGCCAGCTTGACTTAAATGTGCTAATGAGGGTGCCACAACCTTGCTCTGAATGATTAGTGGGTCAAATCAGCTGAGACGTTTTAGATGTTCTCCAACATACCTGAGCTAATATCAGAGATAGGGATCACTAAATTGCTACATGAATTATCCCCAGCCACATCCTGCATGTGTGCACAGATACACTGATTAACCTCCCTTGGGCTCCCTCCAGGCCTCATGCCTTTTGTCCAGTGGCTCTCACTCACCCCAACCAAAATGATAAAACTTACCGTCCCCATGTCATTTTCTACAATTTCTTTCTGAAATACTGATGGAGGAATGGAGGGAAGAGGGCATTTTTCCCTGTGTCCTTGCTGCCAATCTTTAGATCCTTTCACTCGGTAGAACTCTGTCTCTCTTTCTGCTGCCATGGTGATTCAATGAGTTTGAGATTATTTTGCTAAACCTGCCTCTCCCAAGAGACAGTGGTTTGATTCCTCAATATTCTTAGACAGGTCAAGAATTGCATTAGCTCAGGGCAAAATTGCTCACAGTACAAGGAGGTGAGTTTCTAGATCTTGGGAAAGCAGCAAAAAGGACTTGCTCTTGACTCTTGTGATAGATGTCATGATGCTGCCAAATAAAAGCAGCTTTGCTGAAAGAAAACTCAGAGTGGTGTTCCTGCAGCCAGGGACAAACCAGCAGTGGTGCAAACAGCCCACCCCCAGTGGAAGAATACAGCATGATAGGATCAGGCACAATAAAGGGAGAGATGGCAGGTGAATGACATGCTTATTTGGCATCTTTGGAGCCATTTAATTTGAGACGAATTGTTGTGCGATAGCTACTGAGCAGCCCAAAGGCAGAAGCACATTTAGGCTTCGCCTATCCGTGACTTGTGTTGCACAAACAGCAGTATAAAAGGCCACTGTTCCTGGTTTGCATGTGCACACGATTAGGTCCATTCACAAATCCACTTTATCCTGCCCTGTTATTTATGTATACACCAGTCAGCTACACAATGCAGCACATGGCTCTTTCTGAGCAGGCCGTCTGAAAGTCTTAGCCTTCCTACTTTGAAACAGAACTGGGTAAAAAGAAGAATTTTTAACCACCATGGGAAAGATGATTCAAAAATAATTGTTCTGTTTTGAAATTTAAATGATTACAAAACTACAATAAATAGAATAATTTTCCTAAAAATTATTACATGAGGCTGTGGTAGTTATATCATAGTGATGTCTAATACTGGGAATATTCTATGAATATTTTCAAGATATCCTAAGTTGGAGATTTCATAGAACTGACTTTTGAGGACCTTTGTTTTTCATTATTAAAAGTTCAGTAGAAATTGTTTTACCCATATCTAACTTGAAATGTTCTCAATATGCGAACTTCATGTTGTGGCTTATTTATATTTTAATATCTTACTGATCAAGATTTATCTAACTTCAAAGCACTTTGCAAGCAATAGATAATGCTACAGTCCAGTGGAACTTATTATCTTATCAATTTTATGAAGAGTTTTGACTCTGAAATCAACTGATTTCTAAACTACTTTTTAAATTGAAGTTCATTTGGGTGGTTTTATTCATGGCAGTGATTTTCTACACTTTTATTAGTACCTTTAAATTTTGGCACCAGTTCTCCATAAATCCAGGAAACACCTTACAACAATCAGGGTGTGTAAAAAATTGGTGACCTGATCAGCCACTCATCTTTACTTATATTACTGTACTTGCGTACTACTATGAAAAGAATATTTTGGAATAGGCTGCATTTCAATTTATAATAATAGTTAGTCTACCATATCAGAATGCCCGCAGGCTTTTTCTTCTGTGACCATGAACTTTAACTTCTTCTATATGAGTGCAGAATATTGCAAGGAATTTTATTTCTTAATGTTTTTATTGTGCCCTAACTTGTTCCACATGACTTCTTTCTTCATGTGTTATTTTTAGCTGCCAGCCTTGTAAATGCAGACTTACCAGTAAGCAGAGTTCAAGTTCAATCTCAAAAAAGCAAGGCTTTTAAAAAAGAAATATGTTGTATAAATATGAATTTCAGGAAAGAAAACATTCTCAGATGAAGCAATGTCAGAGTTTTTGATTTCTGTGGCTTAGAAAAACGATAAAGAAAAAAATTGGTGTAATTCTTTTCATGGAAATTTGCAATTTTGTTAGAACAGTTAAAGTCATTAATTTGTGAGTCATTCAGAGCTGCAAACCAGATTTACCTATATATGAGAACACATACCTGAACTCTCAAAGGTAATGGTGTTGTGGGTTGTTTGTCTTGGAATGACATTTTTTGGTCATAATTTTTACTACGTACGTATGTTTTTACAGGAAATTTTGTCTGTTTCTGCTATTCTCAAGGAAAGCTAACAGAGAAAAACTGACACTGCTGTCTAGCCCTGGGAAAGTTATTAAGGGATTAGATCCCCTTGGCTAGGAGCATGATCCAGCCTTCACATTGCAGCCAGGACTGTGGTGGTGTGTCCTGCTATAGAAAGGGAACATCATCATGAGTCCATTCTCCTGCAAATCTTCTGCAGCCCAGCATTAACTGTGGTTGATATCCACTCTGACACAGCTTGGCAAGGTGAAAACCACAAATGCATTTTGCAGTGGAAAAGACAGTTCAGAGATCCATAAAAAGTTCTTGATGGCTCCAGCTTACACACAGGGAGGACCCCAAGCAACCAAGGCCAGATTAGATTCAGAATCCCAAAATCCAGAAAATTTGGCAAAGAGAGGGGAGGTTTTGTGTGTAAAATATGAAAAGGCAAAACTTTAGACTAAACCTGGTGATTTGAGGCTGGAATATTTACTATACCTGAAAGCCAGCTTCTATCACACAAATTATGGTCATTTTACACACCAAACTATGTGAGGAGAGAAATTATTTTCTATCATATGAATAGTCTTTTGGCTGAATATTGAATGCCACAAGCCATTTCCTTTTCTCATCCACTTTCCTTCCTCACTTGCTTAAGTGCCTAAATTAGGCTACATGTGAGCAATTGATGGATGGCTCAGAATCTTGACCAGAAATAAATCATTTCTATGCCTGCTTGTCATCTTCTCCCTGTGTCTCCACTTTAGGAAGCTGTTTGGGGAGGATGGAACAAAAAAGATACTTCCTAAACCTGTAGACTTTCCTTTTAGAAAAGCCCTCTTCTCCTGCTTTGCTGCAGGGATTGACCTAAATTTTTGTTGTTTGATAAAAAGTTAAAGATGGATAGATGTAGATTTCTTGGTCATGAGGGAAATTGTATAAAATTTTCTGTGCCTGGAACAGATCCAAAGCTGCTGTCTCTGGATTAATGGTTCTACCTGAGCTGGAAACAGTTCTTGTAGTGCCAGTAACAGAGGAGCTGGATCAGTATGAACTGTAGCATCAATAGTCCACCACCACCACAACATTTGCAAGTAGTACTAGACACCTTAATACTTGCACCTTTGCCTTGTCATGAAAATGATCTTCAAGAATGTGAATCATCAACTTAATGCACATTTTAAATCAGGAGACATTTCATAACCAAAGGTATGATTCTACTCAGAAATAAAATATTGTGAGCCTTCTTACTAACAGCTGGATTTTTTTTTAGTTTTTGTTTGTAAATAATTTCTGTGTGAGCATAACCAACATGGATATGTGCCTTCTAAAAGCTGTAGTAGATAGGAGGATGGATATTTTTATGTTAGGGATTCTGTTTGTTGGGGGAAGGAGGGTTTTGCCAGCTAAGCAACTTCCATTGAAAAGCTCAAATTCAGTTTAGACACTGGTATTGAAAGTCAGCAGACATATTTGAGCTGTGCTTGAATTGATGGAATTCTGATTTTTCAAAAATAATATTTTTCTTACTCTGTTGCTATGCCAGAAAGAGTCACCAAGAGTGGACTTTCCATGAGAATCACTCTGACATTAAAAGGTCCATTTGTTAGATTTTTTTTGTCTATTGCAGGATTTTACACAAGTTTTTATATGTTGAACTCACTAGAAATGTAATTTTGTGTGCTTTTATAGGTATGTTTTAACTGACCAAACATCCTCTCTCTATCTCAAAGTTCAAGATATTTCTAAGGTATGTGGTTTGCTTTGTGAGTGCAAACTTTCCCTTCTGCCTGGACTCCCTAGTCACTCATAAATAATACAGATCATAGTACACGCTGAATTTTTCCAACAATATCTCCTATTTGAATTTATCCATTTTTATTTTTAGCATTCCCGGTGAATTGGCAAAAATTGAAGCTAAAATAAATACATCCTTTAGTGAAGACAATTTTTTGGAAAAAAAAAGTGCAACTAGGACTGACTAATATAAATTAAAGTTGTGTATCTGATCCATACATTTGGTTTTATATTAAAGTGACAGCTTAATAGGCAGTTGTGGCTGGATCTAATTAAATCTAATAAGAACGATAAGCCTTTTTAGGTTGGCATGTAGATTCCAGAGAGTTACATGTGTACATTACTGTGTCATGTATTAGATATCTTGAAGCAGAGCAAATATAAACGTCTTCACTGTGCATCTGCTACCCATGTAGGAAAAAAACATCCTAAAACATTACAAATGTGAAGAAAACATTCACCTCTTTTTCATATTTATAAATTATATTTTATTAACATAAATATCAGCTTCAATTTTCATATAGAGCTTGGCCAAATTTATGTGTTTTGAATAAAAACTAATCCAAGCAGATGAGGAAGATGCACTTAGAATTCTTTATTTAGAACAATGTTGTTCTCCCGTTGAGGAAGATTCTGTCAGTGTTGCTCCCTGAAAAAGTACATTTTCCATCTGTAGCACTGAATTCATCGAGGCTATCCCTGTATTAACATTGATTTTCTCTTTGCTTATTTATCTGGGAAATATGTAGCCTTTCTTCACTGATGATAAGTACTGCAAAATGCTTGTTGCTGTCTATTGCTGAATTTGCTTCTTCTTCCATCTAATCTGATCCTTTTGTTCACTTAGATATTCACAGGGTAAAAATGCCTCAAGGAGACCAAAGTCAGCTGAAAAAATACAAGGGATATCTTCCAAGAAAGTGATACAAGTATGTTAAAAGAAGCAAACTGAGAATCAGAGAAAAGCTTTATAATTTAAAATTAGCCCAAAGCAACAGTGGTATGCTAAATGTTATGTAGCGTTTTGGTGGTAAATCCTTGCCATCCTTGTTTTCTCTTGTTCTGTACTTATTATCTGTAATAGTGTAATTTACCTCCTTCCTTGGGAAACAAATGAATAAATAAAATGAATGTATATGTACATTTTTGTGTATATGTGTGTGTATATCAATGCACTAATATCTACACACCTATGGAAAGAAGCAGATTCTGTTCTCATCTCTACAACACATACCCAAGTGATTCTGAAGAAGATACACTAAGCACAGTTTCTGCACTAATTTGCCTTTTAAGGGGTTTGATCTGAGACATTTTTCATGTGTGTTCAAAACTCATCACTCCAACTGACATCAACAATAGTTTTGTTTTGAATGTACAAAGAGCAAGATAATGCCAACTAATAAAAAAAGTGGTCTCACAGGCCTTAGGTTGGGTACCCTGCATCAGTAGACATTTTAGGATTACTGTCTATGCCTCATGTCCCCAGCTGAAACATAAAGAGTATCCGCTCCATCACTTCACAAGGCTGTTAGCAAGATAAGTGTGATTAAACAAGATTTGGATAACATTGTGATGAGCACTGGAGAAACATTAATCATTCTGATTTTCGAAAGTTGTTTGAATAGTATGCGTCAGGGGGTTGCAAATGGGACAGGAGGAAGAAGAATGGCTAGTTGTTCATTAACTGAGGAAACATGATATCCTTTGTGCCCTAAATGAAACCAGGATGCCATGCAAAAATGGTTTTTGATGAGGTTATCAGAGACTGTATTACAAAGCTTACAGAAAATGCATTTTCTAACTTTTAAGAACTTGACTTCCTAAGCAATATTGTGATATTCCACTTGGTTTTAAAATATTTTGCTTGCATTAGAAACAGACAATTAAATTGCATTTTCACTTTTTCAAATTTGTGATTTGCATAAGTCATCAAACTATTTTTGTAAGTACCTTGCCCTCTAGACTTCATAGTTTTGCTCAGTGTCTGCTAAGATATCCCAGTCAACAATTTCTTGCCTCATGTATTAGCACAGGTTATCACCGAGGCAATTTTTCTCAATTTGTTCTTGAACTTTACTCTCTTTTGAAGATGAAACAAAGGTTTATTTCCCAAAGTTTGTGTTTCTTCCCTAAGCATCAGCAAGGTTATTAACAGGGACTCAGTCTCCCTGCAAAGCTTCCCTCACCACCCTAGGCCACCCCCCCTATGGTGCTGCCTGTCCTCTCCCATCACCTTTCTTGATGCACCTGGCTGCACCCTGGCTGCTCTGGGGAGTGGCTCCACATGCACACCATCTCTTTTATAGTTTATGGAGGCTTTGAGAAATTAATAGCACGGCCTGGTGAAACTGCTTTGCTCTCTTTCTTTCTGATCCAATCCA
The DNA here is from genome assembly GCA_013397245.1 of Thryothorus ludovicianus. Lineage (NCBI taxonomy): Eukaryota > Metazoa > Chordata > Aves > Passeriformes > Certhiidae > Thryothorus > Thryothorus ludovicianus. The sequence goes on from VZTB01007298.1 coordinate 664,860, forward strand.
GGCTCAAATAAAAGGCCTAGTTTATACATTATAGCACACAGACAGCAAGTGGTTTCTCTTGGCAGAACATTTCATGCAAATGAGCTAAGGAAAACAAGACCCTTACAACTTTATCATTAGATGGAAACACATGCAATGTGACTACAGCCCTATTCCAGCCTGGGATTTTTTTTCCCTGACCCTGTTTTATCAGCTCTGTACTTGGAATTCTGATGGACAGCAACTGGTACATGCTGCAGACTACAGTTCTGTGAGAATGTTTAGTAATGAGCACACCACCACAGGAGAAAATTGGGCCTCCAGAAATCATAGTCTGGAGGCAAAGAGATTTCCCTTTCATTAAACTAACAACAGAAGCTCTACTGAGCTTTTCCCTGCAAGCTGTCACTCTTGGATGTTTCTATAGACTTTCCAAACTGCTAAGTTGCAGTAAATAGCAAATAAAATAATTTGGCCAAGTCATCATTTGGATCTATGAATTTTTTACATCTCAGAAAGCTCCTAACAATCAGACAAGCTCAACAGATTTTTAAGGAAGTGTAATCAAAAGCCTGGAGAATGTGTTAGAAGTATGAGCTCTGCCTGACTGCTAGTGCAGATGAAGCCAACTGACAGTGCATTATAAAGAATATATGTCTCTGTAGCAATGCCTTTCATGGAAGAGCACTTGATACTTTCTGATGATGAGCAAAGGGATTGAACAGTGTGGTTTTAGTACAGCAGTCATGCACTCCCAGCTATGTGAACTGAACTCAGAGATGTAACAGCCAGATGAAATTTTTGACTGATATTTGATAGTTGCTGCTACCGAAAGATCAGTAATTTTTAGACCTTTGTAGCTAATTTTTGAAGGGCTTTTTTTCTGTAACAGGACACTCATTAGAGCAGGTGAATCATTTGCTAATAAGTTGTGATCTCCAGTGATGATAACTTGCAACTGCATATTTGTATTTTTTTACATTTCATTTTTGTGAAGCATGATGTAAAACAGTAATTGTGGACTTCTACTGTACAAGATGGGTTTATTCCAGGGATGATTCTGCATGAGTCAATGCTGATCCTGTAGAGCATGTTTTAAAACTGCTCAGTTGGACTTACCATCAGAGAAGACACAGTGCTGTATGGCAAGGGTGCCTTTGCTGTGTTGCATGTATAGTTCCAAAATCACAGCTTGCTCTTTGGATCATCCAGAAAGACAGAGGGAGAGAAACTGCTGGGTATATAGACTGTGATTGCTTATTTTAACTCAATATAAAACATAAGAATACAAGACTTCTGACAGCTTTAAAGCTCAGCAATCTCCAATATGTTGATTCTGCTATTCTATACATTTAATTTTCTTTTTAAAATGTATCATATTTCTCCAAGCAGTGATTTGCTTTTCAAATTATCGTTGCCTAGCTAAGACTTGTGTACCAGGTGCCATGTAAAAGCATGTTAAAAGTAGATAAAAGCAATTTATCCTGCCCTCTAATTAGAGATGTCTTGTCTTTACCACTGACAATAGCAGCATGCAGCTGTGGCAGAGGAGAGATAATAGCACCAGAGCAGAGAGAAATTAAAGATAGGTTATCATATGCTGGCTGATGTAGAGTGTCATCTCTCCATTGCATTGCTAAGATGGTCCTTAGGAAGAATACTAACTTAGCTCTTGGCCTGACTCAAGCAGATTTATTTTAGTTATTAAATCCAAGGTAAGATTTTATTATAATGAGGCAAAGGGGGCAGAATAATAATGTCTCCATTAAATACACAGAAAGAGAATGTGACTTGCTGTGATTACTGTATCAATAAATACATGCACACCACGTCCCAGCATGTGCTGGATCTTTATGAGGGTGGGACTGAGATTCATTTTGCCCTGCACAGAGTTCCTCTTCAGATGAAGTGAATGAGTACCAGGGGGGTCGTAGAGCAGGATAGATGGCTCAATGGCATGTCTGCTGGATGATATAGAGGGTGCCTTTTAGTTCAACAAGAGGCTTAAAATGAATGGGGAAAGGGTGGCATAAGCCTGTACAGATATTCTCATTTTTATATCTCAATGCCTCAATATGCTATATACAGGGAGTCTGCACTGGAAAAATGATGGAGAGAAAGAAATCTCCACCAGGATTAAGACTGAGCAGTGTCTCAAGAACTGCAAAGGGGTCTGATGTGGAGGACCCAGCAGGGAGAAACTCAGTGACAGCGGAGCTGAATGGAGGATCTGCTTTGGTTTTAGAAAGCAAATTTCTTCATATTGTTACAACATTACTGGGGTAAGACTCCTAAGTCCTTACCATGAAACTATAGTCTACAAATTAGGGAGGAGTTAAAGAACTTGTTCTTTGTCTCCAACAAGATGCTAACAGGGTAGTCATCATCTCTTTGTCCAGGCAAGAAAAGATTAAGACCAAGGCTAAGACTCACTTCTGGGGTAAAGAGTAGTGATGGGGAGAGGCTGTGTTCAAGGCTGTGGTGGAGAATTAAATCACGACTAGGAAATGGGTTAGATCATGCCTCAGTCATCTGCACTCATGTCATCACTGACATATGCCTGCACTTCAGAGTTAACTCACGGTCAGATCTCATGGGCTGGCTGACATGGAACATCATCCTGAGGAAGCTTTTCACATCCTAACTAGTGATTGCAAGAGATGGATATTATGCATCTTTCCAGTGTTCTAGATATAGAACCAAAAGAACACACTTTACCTCCAGTAAGCCCACAGACAACACCAAGGTGGGCAGGAGTGTTGATCTGCTGCAGGGTTGGAAGCCTCTGCAGGGTGAAGGGATCTGGACAGGGTGGAACAATGGGCTGAGGACAATGGTGTGGATTTCAACAAGAAAAAGTGCTGTGTCCTGCACTTGAGTCACAACTTCTTACAGAGCTACAGGTTTGGGAATGATAGGATAAAGAGCTGCCTGGCAGAAGAGGCCTTGGGGATGCTGATTGACAGCAGCTGAACATGAGCCAGCATGTACCCAGGTGGCCAAGAAGGCCAAAGGCAGCCTGGCCTGGATTAGCAATAGTGTGGCCAGCAGGACCAGGGCAGGGATTGTCCCTCTGTGCTGGGCACTGGAGAGGCCACACCTTGGGTACGGTGTCCAGTTCTGGGCCCTTCACCACAAGAAGGACATTGAGGAACTAAAGTGTGTCCAGAGAAGGGCAATGGAGCTAGGGAAGGGTCTGGAGCAAAAGTCCTGTGAGGAGTGGCTGAGGGATCTGGGGGTGTTTAGCCTGGAGAAAAGGAGGCTCAGGGTGACTTTATCACCCTCTTCAACCACCTGAAAGGAGGTCGTAGCCAGGCATGGGCCAACCTTTCCTTCTAGGTAAAAAGCAATAGGGTGAGGTCAAATGACCTCAAATTGCACCAGGGGATGTTTAGATTAGGAAAAACTTCACTGAAAGGGTGGTTGGATATTGATACAAGCTGCCATGGAGAGTAGTGGATTCACCATCCCTGGAAGTGCTCAAAAGATGTGGATTTGGGACTTGAGGACATGCCTTAGTGGTGAACACAGGGGTGGATAGGTTAACAACCAGACTTGATAATAGACATTTTTTCTAGCCCTAATGAGTCTACAATTCTATATCGAGGCACAAAAAGAAAATCAATTTTAGTGTACAGAATTCAGAATCAAGCATGACTTCTTGCAAATCTCAGCACACTTCCAGAATGAGTAGAGCTTGCATTGACATTAAACAAGTTTGGAAGAAAATGTTTGTTTAGAACATAACATGCATAAAATCATGGATTTCCCTCTATTGCTCTTGCAGTGTGACACCTGAGAACAGGGCTTATAACTTGACTCATGCCCATGCCATGGTATTGCAGACAATCTGCACAGAAGTTTTTTTTCCATTCTGACCTGTCTAGCTTTTCATTTAAGTGAAAAGAAATCAAGATATATCCCTCTACTTCCCTGGCTATATCAGATAGAGACATAGATGGTTTGTTTACTTGTTTAATTGTTTTAATATGCTAGTAATGCCACTTGATAATCTTGAAATTTTCTCCAAAGATCTAACAAATAATATTTTAGTGGTAGTGAGCAGAGCTGGAGGACAAACTGCAGCCAAAAATCAGTTTAACTGATTTGATATACACTGGTACATTTCTCTAGATCTTTCACCTGTCTAGATCCTATCAGGGATTGACAGAGATCAGATTCATTCTATATTAATTAAATTGTTGACATTACTGCTGAGTATAAGTAATTCCTTTATAAGGGATATTGCCTCTGAAGGGGACTGGAGATAAATCTGGCATACATGCTCTCAACTGTGGTACATACAGCTACAGAGAATTATCTCCTTGGATTAAATCTGAGGTCTGTTTTCTGTTTTGAGGGAACATGAATTTAAGCACTGAAATCAATGAGTTCATCCATTCCTACATTGATAGTGCAATGCAGAGAATAGGATCAAAGGTCTTCAAACTATTTATATAGTATCTGAAGTATTGCAAAATTTTATCCTATGATTTTATATTCATATCCTGTGGTTCTGAGCTTTTCAAATCCTTTCCTGACTTTATAAAAATAATTTTACATGATGCCTAATAGGATTACAATGTGTACTGCAGAACCATAGCTAGGCTTTCAATTAGTGGCCTCGTGCTGCTGTGTGCTCTTACTGGGGAATTGTTTCATTTCTGCAGGGCCACAGAATCTTCATGGTTTAAATAGCAGTAAGGTCACTGATGCTGGTATACCTATAAGGTTACATTGCTTAATAGATACAAATATTTTTAGGCTCCTGTTATATCGTTTTGTTTCCCTAGGAAATTTGTGTTTGTAAAGGTTTATGATGCTGGCAGCATTGGGAAAAAGAGTTAGTGTCTCTAAGACACTAACACTGTGAATTGCTGTGGACCGCCAAGATATCACACTTTCCATAGGATCTCTGCCTCCTAAAATCTATTGAGCATATGAGGTAACTGCAGCTCATCTTCTCACCCAACCAATGTAATGATTGCTGGTGTGACTATGTTTCCTCTTGCAACCAACATGCCTCTATAGTGCAGGTCAATTGCTGATGCAGCAGGGGAAGAAGGAAGAAAAGGAGTGTATCCCATAAGCTAAGAGAATGTTAATGCATACAGCTGCCTCTTGCATGGGGAGCTGGGAAGCCTCCATGAGTCTAACCTGGGAGGACTGAAATCCCATGAAACAGATGGAGAGTGAATGAATGAGCTCACAGGGCAGGGGACAGTGACCAGAGGTAGGGAGCTTACATGGACGTCCAATGTAGAGCAAATATGTCAAGGTGGAGAAGAGAGGAAAATAGACCTGTGATAGAGTGGAAACACAATGGTAAAGCAAAGGCAAAAATGAGAGATAGGGAAGAAAAGGAGAAAAGTATTCAGTCAACTCAGTAGCTGAGAAAGGGAAAGGAAACTAAGTCTGTATTCTTAGGCTGGAACAAATGAACCTTGGTACACAACAAGGACAGTGATAGCTTTCTGCCACCTCAACAATTTTTTTAAAGCATGGTGTTACTCAAACGTGAACTGGCTTCCAAAGATGTCAGCAGATGTTTGACTAAGGCTGTATCCACCTTCTGTTCACTTCAAACTTGCCAAAGAAACACAGTAGGCAACTGCCTACAGTAAATGATTGCTGAAGCAGTAAAATAGCCACGACCTTCCTGACTTCACTTCTAGACCTGCCATGGGTGCTGCCACCAGTAAAGTGCCTGGATGTGTGGGGTTGTGATGACTACTGAAGGTGAAGGCACTTTCCTGCTAATATCAATCCATATCCTTTCCCTTGTTCATACTAGTGGCAAGAATGGCAAATTTTCTTCCATGTTGGCCTGAGTCTACTGCTTCTAGTCCTAGAATCCTTGGTTAGTACAGATCCTTGAAAAGTCCTATCTAAGGAACGAAACCAAATTTTCATACATTCTGTAAAGAAGTAATCCAGTTTCTGCCCTCTTCCATGCTTCTTACATTGGCTGTGGGATAATGTTACTCAGTCTGAGAAAGAAACCTTCTGTGAGCAGAGAAGCTGCCTTTGTGATTACTTCATGTCGTTGAAGTGGCACAGACAGAAGGAGCTGAGCTAGTTCAAAGGGGCTATCATCAACAGGGTCTATGGTTTTGTAATTGTCAGCAATTTCTTTTCTGCTGTCTAGAAGTCAAAAGCAGATCATTTTAGATGTGAGAGAAGATGACACTGCCAGTATCATGTATATATTTATACTTTTAATGTGTATGTTGGGTCTGGCAATGAGGAGTCTGAACTGGTGACGCCAGCTCCAGCCCTGGTTTGTGTTGTGAGTTTGCATTCATCTTTGAAATCTGGTCTTTTAGAATGGAGTGTGTGCAAACTGAAGCACCTTTGTGGGGCTAATTTGGCTTAAAAATAGGGTAACAGCTGACCAGAAATATATGGATCTGGTTGGCTTCATGAACAAGCAGCTAACTTGTACTTACAATTCCATCAGCTGCACACTTGCCAGGAATAAGGCACCATTTTCTGTAAGTGAGAGGCATGACTTTTGAAAGAGGATACTTAATACTGTGGATTAAAAGTAATGAGAAAATAAGATAGCAACTAATTTTCTGCAATGGTGGGCTTTGAGGGTAAAACAATTCCTATTCATAAAATATTTTATACTTTTGCACAGAAGTGTAAATGTTATAAAGCAAAGAGATAGAGATATATAGATGTAATTGGTGAAGTGCAGTATTTTTGTACACAGAATATTTTATTGAGCTCTCTAATGGACTAGGTAAATGGATTGCCCCATAAAAAGTTTACCAAGGCAATAAAAAGATCAAAGACATTTTTCACATTGCATCTCCAAACATCTAAACCACTGAAGTTTAAGAGTTGTAATGTGACCTTCCAGCCTTGGAAAACTTGTTACAATGACTAATTGTCCTGCTTTGCACTTTCAAAAGGTGATGACTGTATATAGAAGTTGAGATCTAAAGGAGAATAAGAGTGAAGTGTGTGTACGAGAGGCAGAAAACCAATTCTGTAAACAGCCAAAGGCAGAAAGTTATAGTCACAGGCTACAATTAAGGTCTAATGAAAGAAAAATAGGCATGGCATAAACAAAGGGCAGAAGACTTGATTATAACAGGAGGGTGGAGAACATAACAATAAAAGGCAATGTCCTAACACAAATAGAATAAAGAGAACAAATAGAATGAGAAGTGAAATCTTGTGAAGAAAGCCAAATATGTGTGCAACTCATTTACATTGCAGGAATTGAAATCAGAAATCACATATATATTTTTCTCCTTGGTGATGAAAATTTCATCATCTAAGAGATAAACAAATATTCCAGTTGCATGTAGATCAAAGCACTATTTTGTCCTCCCCAGTACTGTTATGCGTTCATGTGAGAAGAGTCTATGAGCTGACAGTGCTTGCTTGGAGCAGCCTGAGCAGCTGTACAGAGGAACAAAGCTTTGGACTGGGACAGCTCACACAGACAGCAGCTTTCCTCTGCCATGCCTCTGGAAGGAAGCCACCAACATCAGGATGCTCCACCACCAGTCCATCTGCCTGGTCCATAGCATGTTCATGCACAGGACACTGGCACAGGCTGCAGGGCTCCTCTGAAGCAGCCCACAGGAGAGCAAGCTGATGGGCTGGGGCTCACTGGCAGAACGGGGCACATCACTGCACACCACCAGCTGATGACACTGCACTGGGAGCCCTGAGAACAGAGGAGCTCTTGGGGTACTTGTCAGACTCTGCTTTTCCTCCACAGCAAACACCAAGCTGCAGCATGGGCACAGAAGGATGTTAAAGCTGCTCCCAGATAGTGTGGGAAAAGTGAAACCATTTTTCTTGAGGCTCCCAGGGAGAGAAGGCATCACCCAAAGTTTGGTCCACTGTTCCCAGAGCTCTTAAGTGCTGAGCATCTTCTGCAATGCTCTGTACACCTTCTGCAAGCTCTGAGCCTCCTCAGCTTCCCAGGGTTTCAGTGAAAGCCAAGAATACTCAGTACCTCTTCACACAAAGCACCCTGAAAAGTCAGGCTCCTGGATGAAGTGTGTGCCCCTTGGGCAGTTGTAGGTGTTCCTTCTGTCTGCTCAAGCGTGCTTGTGTGTTCAACAAATCATACATAATAATGTCAAATTATTAATAACTTGTGAAATTTCTGGAGTGCTTTGGGAATATTTTCCTAATGTTTTATGCAAACTACTTTGCTTGTTTCTTTGAGAGCCTTTATTTGCTTATTGAGCCACTGATAACTTCCAGGACAAAATGAGCCTATTTAACATAAAAAAATCTATTAGTCCATGCAGTAGAAGTTGTAATTTTTTTCAAAAAATTGAGAGTATTTCTTTGTACTGGAGAAAAGACCACACAGGCTTTAACCAAGTGAAAACAGCTGTGTACAATCTCTGGTACTTGCTTTGCAGGATCACATCTGTGTGGTCAGCATGTGCTGCAATACTGTGAGCAGACTATTTATAGATCAGCTGTTTAGATGTGGTGATCTGTCTGAAAGTGTCAGTAGCTGCTCTGTTTGTTCACTTGATTTTCATATTATATGTGGTCTGATTTTTAAAAAGAGTTGGAAATGCCGATATGACTTTTGTTTATTCTTTGTCTTTCAGTGTTCAGTAAATATTCAGCCAGAGTATTTTCTGAATATCCAGTCCTACTCTGGGAATGACATGAAGGGCACACACTCTGCTTTGCTTGTGAAATTCATTATACAGAAGGTCTGTATAATGCCTGTTTCCTACTTTATTTCCATTTAGACTGTGTCAGGCTTTTTGTGTTGTGTAGGGGCTGTGTTCCTGCAGAGGATAATGCTTAGCATGTGTATCCAAGGTGAGTTTCCATTGTAGTCTATCAGATTGCATCAGACTTTCAAACAAATTCAGTCCTGGGACTGAGTATTTCCAGAGCCTTGGCTGCCTCCTCCTATCTAATGAGAATACCTCATGTATTTTATTAGATAACTGCCTTGAGAAATATATAATTTTGCAGGATCTTATTCTTTAATATGCGTTATACTGCTGAGGTTGTGCTATAAAAAGTTTTAAATGGATAATGGATAGCATAGGTTTGTAAAATAGCCCCTGAAAAAGCATTATTTTCTCAGGTCCATTCAGGGAAGAAATATTGGATGTAAAGACATCTGTTTTTCTGTCTTCGTATTAAAAAAGACATGAAAAGGCCAAGTAGAAGAGTTGCACCATTGCTACAGTTTGCAAATGGCTGTGGTCACTCTGTTGTTTCCCACACTGGGGTTAGAAGGCAAACACATGGAGGAGTGTCACACAAGAAGGGTGAAGGCACAGGTCAAACACATGCATAGAAGTGCTTAGAAGTAACTTGAATGTTTCTTCATTAATTGAAAGACCAGTATAACATGAGGATGAAATTATGAAGGTATCCTAGCAACTGTATTTTCAGAACAGCCATGGCCTGTAATATTGCAGTGAATGCCAGCCACATTTTATTAATTCAAGAGGGTGAGAGAAGATAATTTTAATTAATAAAACTTAATGGCAAGCTCCTAATGCAGAAATTTGATAAGCCCCCTATTGTGGACACCATTGCTACAGTTCTGTAGAGCTTTTAGAGTTTCCTAAATCTGAAATCATGAGCTAGTCCTAGACATGTTAAAATGATCCTTATGCTATTCTTATTTTGGAACATAAGCATGGTTGCAGACCAGGACCTCCTGCCCTTGCTATAATAACATGAAAAATAGGAACAAGAGAGGGAAATGTTTCCTGTTCAAGGGCGCTCTGCAGTGACACCTGAGTGCTGCCTGCTGAGCACGGCCAGTGAGGCGCTGGGGCAGGGCACAGGCTGGCCAGGAGCGGGTGGGGTGGAGCTGGGGGACTGAGCTGCTGTGCCAGCAGCACACACGGGTGTTGCACAGTGGCAGCCAAGTTTGTTCCTGGGCCAAGCAGCTGTCATTTAAAGAGCAACAAATGGTTTGCTGTAGAGCAGATGGAATAGAGAGCTGACCCTTTAATTTATTTGCATGCATGTGTATATAAAGACAAGATTCATATAAAAATCAAAAGTAAAAAATCCCCAAAACTCAGAACAAGAAAGGCTTAATTACCCAGGTTATTCCATGTGCACAATGGCAGAAAAAATAAACTAAGTCTTTTAGTTGGCGTAATTCAGGTTAGTTTTACAAAACTTATGCAGCTATAGTGGATTTCTGCCAACTTCTACCAGCTGATGATCTGGCTGATTATGCCTGGTAATTTGTTTGTAACGTCCATAATGCCTTCTTAGACATTTTAACTCTGGAGATGATTTGTTGGATTCCACATGCTCTGGGATGATTATGAATTTTTGTGTTGTGAGTGAGCCAGGTTAAGCCACTGCTGCTGCCTTTCCCTGTCAGTGTGTTCCATTAAGACATTTCCATTTGCAGTTCAGCCAGGGTGTATAGGCATGAAAGTGCCAGCCAAATTTGGAGGAGGCACATCCCTCAGGTCTCTGGAAAACATCTTTCTGAGATGAAACCCAGCACTGTGTTCTGGTGTGAGTCCCTTAGATCCATTTATCAGCACAGACAAGGGGACTGTTCTTGTAGGAGAGTAGGAGTGGAGGGCTTCTAGACCCATGCCAAAACCACATCTTTTCCACAAATTCTCCTGCACGTTTACTTAAAAACAAGACAAAATTGACATCACTCTAGAGACCAGATAATCAGGTCACTGGCTGAATGTGGACTATAGTTTGGGAACAGCTGTTGTAAACTTATTTATGAACCAGTGGAAAGTTGGGGGATTGCCTGCAGGCTTGGTTCTTTTTCATCAGATTCTCTCTGAATTTACATGTTTCGTAAACACTTAGCAAAGATCATTTAATTGAGGGAGGTCTAAATGGGCCACTGTTTTTGAAACTGCTTTGTGAATGAGGCAGATACATGGAGATATCCCTTACTGTTGTGCTAAGGTTCCACATGGATCATATGCACGTCTCTGAGAGCCTGTAGAAAGCATTACACACACACAAGGAACCTTTCCAGTGGTGAGAAATATATGCCTCAGTCTATGCTGGCATGGTATTGCCACTGTCACAGGCTAGCCAATCCAAGAGGTGTTGGTTGGGTTTTTTTACAAAACATCCATGATAGTTTTTTCAGTATGCTGCATGAACACTGGAGGCAGCTTCCTCACATGGCAGGAGGATTCACCGCATTTCTTCTTTTATTTTCCACAAATATATTCTTAACATAAAACACAGTTCACACAGAAATGCACAAAAGGGAGGATTTGAACCCAACCTAAAGGTGAGGTTCTGCCCCATGCAGTAGGTGAGATGGGATTTCATAAAGGTATGAAACTCTTACAATGTACAGATACAGTGCAAGGCATGGAGCTCCTACTTTTTCATTGGGTGAGGCAAGGGCTGTTGATCAGTTGAGGCTCCACATGGTATCCTATGAAACTGAACATTCCACAATTGCTATTAGGGATTTCTGGTTAATTAAAGAAGTCAAAGCAACATTTCCTTGAATTAAAATAAATATTGTCTGTATGGAAATTACTCATTCTCAATGTAGAACGGCCAGCTATGAAAATTTTCACAGGCAAGATTGACAAACACACAGTAATTTGAAAGTCTTGTAAGCTAAATCATGGAAAACTTTCTACACTTAATGATTTGCCTTTACATCATTGTAATTTGATGTTACCTACTTTCCTGGTTTTCTTTTGCTATTCTTTGCTATAATGAAAAATTAATTATCATATGCATTTTAAGAGTTGAAACATATTTTTGAGAAGTCCTTCTTTATTGTTATATTTCTGTACATTTTGGGACACAGCTTTTGTTTTCGCTGAACCTTATTATGCCTCAGAATATTTATCTCATAAAACATTTTGTCCAACTCTTTTTTTTTTTACCTTCTATTACTTCTGCAGGAAAACTGTAGAGTACGACTCTATTTTCTGCACTATTTTGAGCTTGATGGAATCCAGTCTGCAGTGCTTAGACCACTGTCCAAAGCGATGGCTGAGCCACTGGAGAGGATGGTTGAGAATTTGTTGAGGATTAATATCTTCCAGAGGATGGAACAGGGCCAGGGCTTACCATGGGAAATTAGACCCATCAGCACATCTTCATATCCTAGGTAAAGAGCTCAAGACTACAGGAAAGAAAATGCAAGGGTTGATTTGCCACATTTTTCATTTTTTCAGACTGCAGTCATTTTATTTGAATAAATTCTCTTCAAGTATATTAGATTTTAATTGTTTTTTTAATATTTGTTTGTATGTGTGTGGTGTTTTATTTCAGGCTTTTCTTGGGGGAAGGAAGGAACACTGGGGAGAATAACTAACTTGTCTTTCTTCCTAAAGGAGACTTTTGGAGCCCTTGGCTCCTACTCAGATGCTATTGTTTAAAAGTTGCTGTTGTCCAGTAATATTTGTATTTCGTTATACAAAAATATTAATATAAACGATCTCCTTTCCAACTGCTGTTCCAATTAAGTAACTCCAGTTGATTTTATTGTCAGAAACTTTTCAGCCCTAATTTTGTGGGTAAACCCTGAGCCCTCCTTCTTCCCCAAGTATTTGTGATACCTTGTTTTATTAAAGAATACAATTTATTATTTATTTTTATTATGTATAAACAATGCAATATTTTATTTGGAAATTAATTATAGTAGGAATATGTAACACTTATGTCTAATGCTTACAAGGTTGTGTTTTGTAACTGTTAAATTGTTTCCTAAATATAATTTTTAATGCTAGATCAACCCACCAAATGTTTTTGTGAGGCTGAGCGTCCTTATCTTTTAATCTGAAAGATTTTATAAGTCAGTTTTATTTTGTTGATTTGTAAAATGAACAAATAAAGTTTATTAACATTTGAAAAATGTGAATGGAATAATAATATTGATCTGTTTACAATACATTTCATCACAAAGAGCTAAACAGAGAAAGAAAATAAGAAATTAGAGGGAAAGATTGTACATATATTAGCAAGTATAGATTATTCCTTCCTGTTTTATCAAACCTGTTTTTAAAATTCCTACATATTTTGATATTTATTGACATAATATAAATGTCTAACAGGTCTATTGCCAAAGAACTGTATAGATCTTGGCGTGGAATTCTAGCAAATGCCAATTTCCAGTAAAATTGTAATCAGCAGCGATGCAGTACTGGCTGAGAGACACTGTCTCTGAAAACCATTCTGACCAGAAGAAGAAAATTCCTAAAGATAAGAATAAAAGCACAAAGATTGAAAGATTTGCTCACAGCTATAAAGGCGCCAGCTGAGCCAAAATGCAAAAGCTGATCTGTCCCCTGCACTTTTAGCACAATGCTCTATGGATTTTTTGTCTTTATAGCTCCTTTGGTACCTACTTAGATATGGTTGAGAAGCTGATGGGTTAATTTCTGCCACAAAGCAGTTTTCCTTCAGAATTTGCTGAAGGACTGAGCCATGCAGCCCTTTCCAAGCACAGTCTTGGGTAAAAATGAGCTTGTGCCTTAGTTAACTATTTCTGTAGGTGGCAGTGGTTTCTCACCTCTGTCTCTCCCCCCTTTGAAGACAGTTTCAAACAACAGTGTGGACTGAGAGAGACAAGAGCCCTGTGAGAGGGCTGCACTCAGAGAGGGGTGCTTGCCATAGCAACTATCTTTATTTCCCACTGAAACAATGGAACATGAAATGAAATTGTGTCAGCAGCAAGAAGTGAAGCATTTTGCCCTTGGATGGCTGCAGTCCAAGGCAGATGGCCTTCTCCTGAAATGGGTGGCAGGCCTCCAGCCCCAGAAAGCACAGGGGAACCTGAGACCCCCATTGCTGCCTTGAATCTTCACCCTGAGAGGCCACACCAGAGCTGGTTCTGACTGTCTAATGCTGATAAAGGTCCCCATGAAACAAACAGACATTATTGGTGACAAAGTCATCAAAAACCAAGACAAAATGCCGGTATGTTTTCTCTGTTTCCCAAATCTCCCATGTCTGTCTGGCCTAGGTTTTATGCTTATTTCTTCTGAAGAGGCACCTGGCTTGTTTGGGCACTGGAATGGCAATAATTATGACGTGAAGCCTTGACATCCCTGTGTAACTCAGCCGCTGGTGGATATCTCTTTGCAAATTGTCCAGATCATGAGACCTTGAAATTAATTTATATTTTGAGCTGTAACTACTATGTAACATGATGCACTTCAGCTGTCAGATGAAGTAGATGCTGGTGTGCCTCTAAGAAGTATCTGAATATAAAGGTAATGTAGAGAAAGACCAAGCTGGATTGTCATAATCTCATTGTTCATGAGTCTCTGGTCCTTTGCTTTTTAGCATTGCTTTTAAAAACACAAGATATGTATCTCAGAGGTATATATTCCCCCTCCCTCCTTCCATGATCTTCCCATGTGATCTAGGATATGTTTCTGGGTGGCAGGGACTATCTTCCCTTCACTTTGTTCTTTACAATTACAATATTTTGCAATGTTTTATGTTGAAAGGAAAGAGAAAAAAAAGGCACAGCAAAACTGGAAATGTCTGATCAGCTTCCAAAATCATTTGGCAGCTGGTAAGTATTTTTTTCCCTCACACTTTTCTATAGTCTTTGCTTTAGATACAGTATTAATAACAAAAATAGCAGAGAAAAGCCTCTAGAGGTTTTGATTGCATTCATCTTTTTTCAATGCTCACTGGCACTGTAAATATATTTTAACTTCTGACTTGGGAGTAAACTTTCTGGGATATAACATCTTTGCATTCTGTGTTTGAATCTACACCATACTATAAAGCCTTTCAGAAGGCACCGAGACATAAGGTTTTTATAGATTGATTGGTCTTTTTTCAACTGTGTATGATACTACAAACTCTAGTGTGCTGTCTGAATGGCCACTGGGAATACACATTTGAGTAAGTGTCACTTTTTTCCAAAATACTAAGGCCATTTGCTCCTAATGCAAAGAATACTGACTAAAATTTCCAAATATTTTGGGAACCTACATCTCATTAAGAGTAGCTCACCTTAAAACACTTGTGTTATTCTGTCCCAACTTGTGGCTTGTGACAGAATTATGATAGACTGAATTTAAAAAATGCAAATTTCTGAAGCAATCTTGAAAGAATTCTTGGAACTGCAAGCATATTTAATACTCATGTTTAACTTTCAACAATGTCTTATATGATGCTAAAAAACAGCAGTGGAACTACTTGCTTTAGCCCAAAATACCATCAATGTATTTCTGCTGTCTGTGGATTTTGACGTAAACTTTACCTGAAACTTTAGTTTCTGGGTCTGTTGCAGTGCCAAAAGAGGTGTGGGTGAGTTTCCTGCACCAAGGAGACCTCCCTTCTGTCCTGCACCAAGCAAAATTTGTGACTTGTGGCTTTGGTGAGAGCACTCATACCAGGGACCCTGCAGCTGAATCTGTGCAGATCTGAAATGTGTCTGAAAATAATGGAGTGAAAAGAAATCAAGTCCTAATAAGAAGGCAAATGAAGTTTGCTTCTGAAGTGTATTGAAAATAATAGGAAAAACTCCTGCTTGCTTCAGACTGGTTTTTTTCTCCAAGGTTTGCAGGTTTTTTTTCTCTTGGTGGTGTTTTAAAACAGTAAGAAACTCAGTGACTAACCCAAAGAAGTGATAATAGATTTTCTTGCATTATAAAAGTGTAAAGCATAATGCCAATACTGAGAACCAACTTTATATTTGGACAAAGTTTGTTTTTAGAATTTCTTGACAGGAAATTAAAAAAATGTTAATTTCCATTATTTCCATTTTACAAATATTTAAAAGTATTTCTTTTTTTCATTTTCAATAATATTGTTTAAAAGTTGTCCTATTCATATGTTCTGTTCACTGTGTATAAATTTTTCCTTCTAATAATTCCTTTACAGCTTATATTTACTGTTATTCAATCAGCTGTATTCTTACAACAGTGCTGCTGTAAATCACTCTGCACTTGTGACAATTTCCTACAAAATCATCAAATACTCGCAGTTCAGAGTTATGACACTCTTGAGGGATTTGCAACCATCTCAAGACTGCAGAGAACCAAAAGTAGTCAAAGATGACAGTCCTGCTTAGGTGATGAAGCGTAAAGAAGTTTCTCAATTCTGCAGCCTTATTAATCACAAATAACACTTCCTAAATCAAATGTATTTTAAGATAAGAAAAAAAATGCTGCTAACAATTTCTTCTTCTCTCATGGTGTCCAGCACAGGCAAATAGTAATACTTAATAAAAAACAAAGATATTTTGAATGCTCTTTTGTGTACTGTAGTTGAATTCTAAGTCCTGTCCAAAGTAACATGAACAAATCATGTGTAAAGATTGTCATCTGGCAAATACTGTCAGTCTCTATCTTCCAATAGAATAAATATATTTAAAGAACATGGATGTTAGATGTGTGCTATGTTCTAATTCTACTTAAATAATATATGTACTTTACTTAAATAATATATGTACACACATATTAAATTCTTCCCAGCAGCAACAAAAAAACTAAATGAAAATGTAAATGTTATTTTTACTTCTACATAAAATGCTATAGTGCTAAAATATGATAAATTATTGCCAGTTAATGAAATTGAGCATCTCATTATAATAACAATTTCAAAAAAGTCCAAAATGTAAATTCACACACTTTGTTTTTATCTAGTATCTTTCTCTGCTTGTGCATTTAGTTTCATTTATTTGTTTTTCATTTACTGTCAAGAAGGTAAATAGGATGACCTGGAAAATGTTGATCCAGGCAATCCAGCTGAAAATAAAATAAAAAAATTCTAAAAATGTAATTATTAATGACATTCAGCAAGCCTTGCATGAAAATAGTTCTGTCAATAATTGTACAGTTAAATTCACAAAGTGGATTGATAAGAAAAGTGTGCTGAAATCACAAATACCCTCATAGAATCTAGTCTCCCACAATATTTTGGTACAATACAGTATGTGCAATACACAGAGCAAATATTGTACAGGCTAAGCCTAGTTACCAACAGAATGTAAAAGGTAATTGTATACTGAAATCATTGTCCAACAGGAAGTTTCTAGTGGGTCCCTCTGGGATTTATTCTCTGTCTACACACACTGTCCTTGGTGGTGGTAGGAAAAACAGTATAAAATCATTGCTGGTAACAAATGATTAAAAAAATAAAAAAGAAGGTAAATGGAAAATAATGACAGGGACTGAAAAGATATGCTAGGAAAATAAGCTTATTGTAACACAAGTGAATATCAGGTCATGCTTCTAGGAATAAAGAAACCAATCTTAAAATAGGTTTTTCTCCTGCAAACGTGTCCTCTAGGACTAGGAAAGATGGAGGGGATATTAGTATAAACAGCCAGATCTGCATGAAATAACAGCATGATGTAAAGCCACTTTAGGGTATATGAGCTTGGAGACAATGCTACCATATTGATAACAATACTGTGATTAATGCTGGACATGTCACTCCACTGCTGTTGACTGTACTTCATAAAGGAAACTTGAAGATATGCAGAGAACCAGTGCAAAATTAGTCTGGTAGCAGGAATAGTTCTATAGTGCACTGATTCTTAAAAATATAGAACACCTTAGTGTAGTCAAGGGAATTTTAAGGAATAACTTGGTTTCTTACTCTAATGAATATAAAACATGATGCAACTACTGCTATTCTTTGGACAGTAACTAAGTTAGAAGTACAGCTTTTAAGTAAGAAAACACCCTATAGAATGGGTTTTGTCTTCACATTTTCATTTACACACCTGTTTTTAAAACAGCTTTAAAAAGTGCGCTTCTCAATGTATCTAAAAAGGGGGGAAGGTCTGACTCAAGACTTCACCAATAGGATTGTTTCGTTCCTGCAAGGCTTCCTCTGACTGCAGACTCAATAGTTGTTTCCTTGAGAAAGGAGCTCAGACACAGGACTGTGCTGATGCACTGCTCTGCACTTCTGCCCCCTCCTTGGTCCTGCTGCATTAAAACTTGGCTCCCTGGTTTTGCACTCTTAGTTCCTGGGAGACTACACTGGACTGCTGGGTTCAGTTCAAAGGGACATCAATTCAAATACATTCCTATCTTAACATCCTGAAAATGAATTAATTATAAAAGAATGCACTTTGTACATTTTTTTAAAAATCTGTATTTTAAGTCTTTGTTCTTTGATCTGATTTTGTTGGTTTGGGGTTGTTTTTTTTAATATTTAGTGAGATTGACAAAAGCCTAACCTATTTTCAAGCTGCATGAAACACAGAGTTCCATACCAGGTACAGTAAAGTCTTGGGAGAGCAGTGATAAGAAAGAAATGTAAATGACTGGTAAAACTGTGACTGTACCTGGTGACTATACATGAAGTCATGGAAACACAATCAAGTAACATATGTAAGCATGCACTTAAGTCCCTAAGGTGTTTTCACAACGAGACCATTCTGTAAAAGCCTTTTTTAATAGGTTTCTTCATGATTCTGTCTTCGAATGCCATCTGACCTTAATAAAACTGCTCTGGCTGCTTTACAGGGCAAAACATACTGTTCCTAGTGGTCTCTTGCAAACAGCAGCACTTTTATAGTGTTCTCTGATAATCTTTCAGAGCTGAGCCCAGTTCCTGATAAATTTGTGTTATTCTCCCAGGTTGATTGTGGGCAGTTATTAAACAGGTAACATGGTGTAAAACATGGCCAGTTTATGTATGGAAAATTTTAGGCAAAGTGTGTAAATTTATATTTGAGTAGAGAAAAATTATTCTTCATGTGATTTTTTTTTTTATAGGAATCACTAATCCTAAGGAGGATAAAATGTTGTGTGTATTCCAAATATTCTGCTCTGCAAATGCACAGACTTTAGCAAATATTTGCAATACTGATGTTTATACATTTTTTTGTCACCAATTAAAAGATAGTTTTGCACTATTTTTCTCTGATTCCTGGGCTTTTTTTATTATTTATTGTTCTCTGTTGTTTGATGTTTCTTTCAGAAGGTGTTGTGCTTTACATAAAAAAATTCCGTATGAAATTTTATTGTATTGCTGTGTATTTTCCCAAGAACTAGCATTCAAAATAATATTCAAACTCCACCACCAAATACTGCTGCTTGATAGTGTTCAAATGCAAGGATATTGTTTTAGCCTGTTATAGATGCTCAAATAAAAATTAGTAATTAGCACCCCCCATGCTGTGCTAAGTCCATAGAACAGACTGTATCTGTGATGTTTCTATTTGTATGCAGCTCAGTATTTTTCTCTTCCATGTTTACTGATTGCTAAATTCTTCAGTGAAGTAGGGAGGCCATTGTACAGAAATTTAACCCCAAATTCTTGGTTCCTTCTGCAGATTTCACATTTGTGCTTGTAGAGGGATCTGAGGCAAGGCTTGCATGGGTACCTGGAAGATGCTGCGGAACCGAGTAGTCAGCAAGAGTGAGCAGCCTCTCACTAGGTTACACAAAACTCTGCTCACACACACACACACATCACAGATCATCTCCTTTCTCTCAATGTCTTTTTGCTGCTAATTCATATGGAAAAGGTTTACTAATTCCACAATTGTGAGCTAAGGCCTGTGAAAGCTAACAGCTCATCTGGCTTTTGTTGTTGTCTTTCCCTGTTGTGAGCGTACGTCTAATATTCTGCTCAACTTCAGCCCTTGCATTATTGCTTTTTCCTTTCCACTAAATCTCACATTGGAGTGTTTTCTCACAGGTATATCTTGCAATTTTCCATTCTTAATCTTATTTTCTTGCTTCTCTTCCTAGCCGCTTGATGTCATATTAAATTTTTTCTCCTCTCTAGCATTAGCAGTTCCTCCTACCTTAGTGAAATCTTTGATTTTCATTTATATGCTACATCATGAATGATAACATCAAATATGCCTAGACTGAGTACTTATCCCTGCAGTACCTCAGATGAAACCTCTCCCTCCCCTGAACTGATACATGGTCATTTATCATTCCCCTTTGTAATTCTCCTGGAAAGGTTAGATCTAATGGGTTTCTAAGCAAACACATAAAACCTTAACTTCCCTATCAGAAGTGAAGTGGTGGAAGACAGAGTTAGGACTGTCTTTCATCAACGTAATATTTATAGCCTAGCAAATGAACACTTCAGCTCCGCAAATCCTAAATTTGTTGCCAGACAGTATCTGGAGATTGTTTTGCATGTTTTGATTAAATGCAGGTTCCTTAAACTTTTTTTTTTTTTTTTGACAAAGCCAGGGTCCTGTTTTTGTTCTTGTTCTTTGTTTTCTCTGGTAAGGGTCTGTGATGAATGAGATGTCCAATTAATGACCCACGTCACTGAGTGTAAAAAGTCTCTTTGTTCATGAATATAGCAGTTCACTTAAATTAACTTTTACAATAGTTCTGAGGCAAAATCTAACCCTCTGTTTAATCCAGGCACCTAGGGAGACATGAAAAAATTATTTTCAAGCTTTAAAACAATTTTACTTTTTGGATATGTGATTTTTTTTTAATTTTTCAGTCTGCTAGAAACTGGACACACAGAAAAGAGTTAATATTTGAATAAACAAGATTTACCCTTTAATATGTCCAGATTGATTTACTGATGTCTGTTTCCATGCTTACCATACTTGAAAAGAAGATGCTTGATTCATAACCATGTGAAAAAGGAGCTGGCCATTTGCAATTCGTGTGCAATTGTATTATCAAAATTTCAGTGGAAAACTAAGTACTCTACTGCTCTCAGAAATGGGTAGGAGTTTTGTGGATTTGTGACAAATATAAGGATGAAAAGAAATCTGCATCAGGAAAAGGGAGCAAACTGAAAAAATATTTTAGTCTTCTCAAGCTGAAACTTCTTGCTGAATTGGAAACACCCTTTGGTGCTCCTCAGAGAACCTCTGGGATACACCTGGCTCATGGGAAAGTGCCTTGTGTCCCCTGAAGCAGCTCTTGACCCATGCAAGGAAGCCAGAAATGAAACTTTGATTGAAACCACAGGTTTCATCAGGCTTGAAAAGACAAAATAATTTTACAATTCAATAGCTCTCACCACTGTAGCCTGCCGTTCTTCCAGTAACCCTTTCATATGACTCTTGCAGTCAAATGTTGAGAATGGATATTTGCTATGAAATACTGGAGCTTTTAGAGCTCCATTGATGCTTTTTGGTGTTGTAGTGTTTAATCAAAATCAAATGACAATCTATTGTGAATCACTACAAAAAAGACCTTATGTTAAAGAAAAAAATAGAAATTCTAAGTTTTCTTGGAAGATCCCACAGATGAGATTAGTGTTGGAGAACAAAGCGGCTCAGCTGCCTCTGGAAGTGTTTGTGCCCATGTTGGCTCTGTTCAGCTGTGAAGGGTTTTGCTGTTTTGTGCCTAAAGGGACCCCAGTTGTCCCCACCCTGCCATAGCAGGGCACAGTCCTGGCTGCGGGGGCAGAGCTTAACGCAGTGTGGGCGTGGCTAACAGGTATGGTATACCAGCAATGCCCCACTGGGGGCGTGGCTAACAGGTATGGTATACCAGCAATGTCCCACTGGGGGCGTGGCCTCGGGAAGAAAATGAGCCTGCCCCCTCAGCAGCCGCCATTTTGCCTCTTTCTCTCTCCAGCAGTTGGAGGTTTGGGATTTACTCCTGTGGATCTGGTCCCACTGCTGCCCTGCAGGTCCCTCTGCACTTTTCTCCATGATGCTGTTAGGAGTTGAGGTGCTGAAAGGAAAGTGGTGAAACGCAAATCGATGGATGTTGGATGGCAGTGCCAGCAGGGAATGGACTGCTGGAGGTGACTCCCAGTCCAGCTGAAGGGAACCCAGCCCACAGGAGCTGAGCTAAGACAAATCCAGCCAAGCAGAGCTGAAGGGGTGCAGCAGAGCAGTAGGAAAGGAGTGGTCACTGGTGGGACTGACCTCCAGCATAGTGAAGCTATAAAACTGTGGAACAGGCACCTGTGCAAAACTGAGTCCAGCAGAGCAGCAACGTGTCCTGACTTGTAAGATATAGCTTTTGGTGGTTTGTCTTTTTTTTTTGCTGTTTTGGGCTGGGAGGGGCAGAACACTGGCTGTGCAAGCCCCCTCACCCCCTCACCATGTCATCTTTGGTGCTGATGGCCATGTGCCAGTGTGGACAGGAGCGGTCCCTAAAGTGCCTTTGTTCCTGGCTGCCCTTTGCCACAGTGTGCAGGAGTGGTTGCCATCATACCTTTATTTGGGGAGGACTACCTTCCAGGGAGTGTCCATCATTTTGTTTTTGTTCCTGGTGGTGAACACCCTTTTTGAGGATAAAACACTTTCTGTATACTTTTGTAATTAATATTGCTGGTGTTACTGTGAGTTTTTTATTCCACTGGTCTTTACTTTCAGTAAATTATCTCAACCCATAGCCTCTGCTTCTGTCTCTTCCTTACTGAAAGGAGTGGGGAGAAGGGGAGTGGCTTATTTGGAGGTTAAATTTCTGCTGGTGTTAAACCATCACACCTCCATCTCACTCCCTGCAAGGATGCACTGCCTTCTGTGCTCCTGCCAAGAGGCACTCGGCCTCCAGCCAGCTCCTGCCATCCTCACTGTGGAGGGCACACGATGGGTGTCTTCATCACTCCCAGATGGGTCAGACAAAGCCCTGTTGAGGCACTGATGATTTCAAGACAGCTTTTCCTTTGTACAGCAGCAGACTCTAGAGCAAGATGTGTAACATAGGACCCCAGAAACAGATTAAAGTCAGGAGTGGCACCTGAATTTGAAAGGGTTTAATGATTAATTTGGACACTTAGAGGACAAAATCTGATTGTTACCTCTGATTGATGATTTCATCTTTCCAAATGCATTCACATGCATGATACCTATTACAAATAATAGGTATTAATTATACTCCCTTATGATAATTCCTTAATAATTACTTAAGATCCATTACAATTTTAACACTAATCAGAGCAGGGATTGTATCACAGTTATCCTTCTTGTGGCTGAGTGGTATAATCAGTCTGATTTTCTTTCTTCCCTTTTCTGTTTCAGAAAGTGTTCTCTGAGTGGTCACTCCTGAAAAAATCCTGGAGCAGCACATCCTTGCTTGTCTGACCACAGTCCTTCAAGGAGATCAAGGGCTGAACCTTGGTTTCCCACTTTCTCTTCCTGTTTTTTTTTTATTTTCCAGACCAGTTTGAATCCTTTCTAGTAGATAACAAGACAACTGAAAGTCATGTGCTCAAATAATTTGATCAACCATGATTTTTTCCTGTGAAAACTCTTATTAATGTTCTGAAAAGTTCTAAAGAGTTTATAATCTTGTATTTCTCCTGTGTTGTGTATTTTGGTTTTGCAGTTGCACTGGGAGGAGATGAGCTGCTGTGAAATATTTGCTACACAGTATCTGTTTTGTCTAAGCAAAAGCTGAGAAGCAATATGCAAGAACAGAAACATACCCATGGTTGCATTTTCTCAAACAGCAGTGCAGAGAGAGGAAGATGAAGCTTAATAAAAGTGTATGAGCTTAGAGTGGGAGATGGTTGGATTGAAGATAAAATACTTATATTCTGGATATTGGTCTTGCCTTCCACTCTGTTACTGTATTATACACCAGATTGCAGAACAATAGATGAGCTTAAAGGGGAAGTAGATGGAGAATGAAGATACTCCAGAGGAGAATGTTGCAAATGCTTCTATATAGTGCTGTCACTAGAAGCAACAATACAAACCATCTTGGTACCTCACCAAGCCACAGATTCTGAAAGGTTGGTTGTCTGTGTCTTCTTTTGCAAGATTTTATTTAACCCATTGTCCCAGGCTGCAAGCAACAGAACACCATTTAAATATGAATCTCACTAGCAAACTGCTGACTGTGGCTTTCTAGTTCATGTAGGCAGGCATGGGCAGTGTTATAAAGCATTCTTGACAAATAATATAATACTTCACTAATAAGTCTATATTAGCCAGAGGAAAGTTTTTCGTAACTTGAGAATCCTGTTAGCTAGTAGTGCTTGAAATATGATGATTGCTCTAAAAGTTGCTTTATTCTGCTTCCCATAAGACCTTTCCTGTCCATAGGAGTCATTGGGAGGTTGAAATATCAAAATATTCATGAGAACTCTCATCAAATATCAAAAGCTCTGCATTTCCCTAGAGAGGCTATTTTCCCTATCAAAGGATGTGAGAAATTATCCAGAATCAGAGTTGCCAGAGTAGACCCTCCTGCTTCCTCCTCGCTCCCTACCCTCCTCCTTCAGCTCCCTCTGAGGCTGAAGCTCTCAGCAGCTCTTTCTCCATCCGAGTGCAAGAGTCAGGGTGAAAAACAACAGGTCATCATAACCCAGCCAGCTCTGTCTTCCCCTGTCAGCACGTTCCACCAGCACCTTTAAAACTTTGCTGCTGTTTTGTTTACTTTGCCCTTTTTCACATTCCTTTCTCTCAGGGTGAAGCTGGGGTGGTTTAACAACTCACTGCTGCCAAGAGGGAGGTCCTCTTTTTGCTGGCTCCTCTCCTTTTTTTGGGCCATGTCTGATGCTCATCAGGTCTTTCACTGGTTCAGCTTGTGAAGCCAGCAGGAAAATTGTCACTTTTTTTGGTCACCTTAGCTGTCTTGCCAGGGAGCTTAACTAGCCCAATACAGGGCTGAATTTCAGAGCTTGTGCAAGGAAAAGGAGTGAAGATGAGGGAAGGTAAGGGAAGGCAGCAGACTACCATTTAACACTGGTCTACTACTAATTTATTTTAGGTGGTGAGGTGTAACTTTGTTCTAAAATTCATTATTAACTTGAGTGAAATTAAAAAAGAGCAAATAAAAGAGCCACATGCCAATTTGTTGTCCATGCACTGAACTAATCTTTATAAGGAAGAAACATTTTTGTGCACTAAGTTTTGTGATCCCTAAGAGACTAGTTTTTCAAGTGGACACCCATGTGTTGTGACTCCTTAGGCTCCTGAAAAACTCTTTTCTTTCCATTCTATTTAATTTTGCCACTTCCTTTGCCTTAGATGCCTCAGGGTTTGGCCACAAGAAAGAAGTTTTGAACTTTCAGTGCTTATCTGTTAATGGTATAAAACCATTGCAGAAGAATAAGAACACAAGCTTTTAGGCCTGGAAAATCCTAGTTCTTTTCTCCATTGTTGAGAAAAGCTCGTGTTTCCCATCTCCCATGCAGTGCCTTCTGAAGTTGATGTGACTGCAGTTACCATCACATTAAAGACAATGTGACTGAGAGATGAGTTTTCTTCTGTAGGGGTGTGTAGCAAGATTAATTTCTGCTGTCTGGAGAAATCAGAGTGCCAAGCTGTGCTGCAGAAGTGCTGGCTTGTGTAACAAATCATATGGTCATTAATTCCTGAGGAAAAAAGGCAGCCCATCCCAATCAGTCTGCTACATAAAATATATGGGAGACACATCCCTTATGAGAAATGCTTTACTTGAAGGCACAACCCTTTCCTATACAAAATCATCCATAGATCTCTGCTGATCCACCTAGGTTTTTACATTTGCTCATTCCTAGTTTATGTGAGGTTTGGATCCTCCAGATATACCTTCAGCCTCCTGGATCATATCCCAAAACCACAGCTTCTAGTGAGAGGGGGGCAAAGGAGAAAAAAAAAATCAAATATTCCACTAAACTCAGTTGAGGACAAGCTATGTCGAACTGAGAGCAATAAGCAGTTTTGTCCCACAACAGAACCTAACACAGGCAGATGATAGATGCTTAAGTAGAAGAACATATTTACACATTCATTTGTATATAAAAGCCAAAAAACATCCACAGTCCAAAGCCATTCTGGCATATGAAGTCTCTGCAACTGGTGTCACTGGGATCAGATCCAGTTGTATGTAGAAAGAGGGGGGATATTCTCAAAATATTGAGCAGCATTTCTTGTTTGTTGCTGTTTCTCCCATGAACAAATTTCTTCTCAATTTCAGAGAACAAAGTCTTCAACTAAAGGTCCTCAGGCAAAAGATCTAGGATGTTGGATAAAAGCTGAAACAGTGACGCATCAGTCACCGAAGCAGACACTTCATCTTCTCCCCTGTCTTTCCCTCCCCTGAACATTTTCCATACTGGAGAAGTTACTCCAGAAGGCATTGTTTGGGTGCTGGACAGCTTTGGTCATGCCTGAAATGTTATTAAAAGCTCAGTGGGAAAACAGAGCTAGCTCTTCACCAGTGTCCAGAGCTCCTTGCTCTCTGAGCGCCCTTCCCTGGGACTGTGCACCAATCTGCCATGGGTGTCACAAGCCTAGTTTGCTAAACTTCCTTGAAATACTCCTGCAGAGAAAGCATTTAGCCTTCCTCACACAGAGGATGAAGGGAAGTATGAGGGCTGAGCAGCTGGAAGGAGAGGCCATATTTAACATTGCAGGAGGGATGCAGTGTCGGGGAATTAGGCACCACAGCTGCCCCTGAAGAGGTTTTTGGTGAAAGTTAGTAACATTTCAGGTGCTAAGTCAAATGAAGGGAAATGCTCAGATTTGGTTGCAGTGTTAGCTTGGATGGAGATGGAATAATATTAGCTTTCTGCATGCCTCCAAATCCATGGGACAACAATAAATCCACAGCTGGATGCCACAGAGAAGATCTTTACTTGTGCTCTCTTTAGCTCTGTTTTAGTGTATACTTCTCAGATCTGGCTTAGCAGGAATCTGGATTTTATGTGGTATTTTTGCTGCTTTACTATTGTGTTGCTTTGATACAGATATTTTCTTAAGCTGTAAAAATAGCCTGTATTTCACAGTAGTGCTAAAGCAGCAGATAAAGGCAGATACCCATATCTAGATGGGACTGACTATTATTTTTCTGTACCTTATTTCATCCCTAGAGACCAAATATGTCTATAAAACATGAGAAAACTGTGAAAGCAATGTGAGCTCCTAGGGGTGATAATGCTATATAAACTAAACAGGATGAAAGACATCCTGGTAAGTACACAGGCTTGCCTGTATGAGTTACAATGGTACAGATATAATTGCTTACAGTTCTAGCCTCAAACATGAAAAAGGCCTGCCGTTTGGCCATTCCACATTAAATAAACTAGAGATAATGCTTTGATGTACTGATCTCCTTTTCCTTTGAGGGTACCTATTTAAATCTGGTAACACCTTGCCTGTAATGATGAACAGTGAGGATCTGAGTCTGCCTTCAGATTGGTGAGCAAGGTCAGATAGTAATCCCAGCACTAATGAAGTTGCATGAAGCCTTAGTGCTCCTTGCTTCTCAGAGAAAAAACACACAGCTCTGCCTAGCACCAGGTCACAGCTCTTGAAGTCTGCTTAGTTTCACCTGAAGTTATCTCAAAAGCTTCTCCTGCCCCTGCTCAAATGATCCTTTGCTCTGCCCAGGCCAGATCTTCTCTTAACAACTTTTGTTAATACAGTTGTGTGAGCCGGTAGTGTAATTTATTTTTTATGACACTTTTACTAGGACAGATTCCCTAGCATGCTCTTAGTTGAAACATCAAATCCTCCTGCCAGCAGAGTTTGTTTCATCCAAGGGACGGGTGAGGCATTCCTGTCGATAACATTGCATCTGTACCGGAAGGATCTCTGAGGAGAAGGAGCTTCACCAGCAAATCTTTTTATTTCCTAAGAGTGGGTCTTAAGCCAGGTTTGCATTTGGCTCTGTCAGGATTCTAGCAAGTCCTGTTGACAGTTCAAGAGATACAATAGATATCTGCAAAAGTCAGCTTTCAAGTTGGTAAAAATTCTTTCTCTGAAAGTGACTGCCCATAAACTGAATGCATAAGACCTGCTGTTCAGAAGTTTGGGCATCACTCCATCATGGTACTTTAGAAAAATTTACTTGTAAGAATTTGTTTCAGACAAGCTATTTTCAAGTCAGCATTTCTATGTGATACCTTAAGAATGAAGCTTTCAAATTTGTGAGCAATGGTTTTCCTAGTGTACAAATGTTTTTGAAAAATTTGCCCTTACCTATGAATTACTAGCTAGGGATAAGAAATAATGTTTTGGGGTTTCAAGCTTTTGCTATTATTACTTTGATAATAGATTTGAAAATTTAGGAACAGAACTTTGGTTTAGATCAAATAAAAGGAAACCTTAGGCATTTCAGCAAATAAAAATAATTATATCCATTAAACCTATTAGTAATAAAATAATGTTGCCATATATCAAGTGAGGTGAACTGAAAAATCTAGTTATTTCAAAATACTAGCCAAACCTGTAAAATTGGGGGGGGAACATTAAATTTCAATTAATTTTATTTTTTCATCATATTCTTTTTCAGAATGACATTTAAATCAGAAGTTAAAAATAATTTCAGTCTCTTCTTATAGTGAGTATATTACTTATCAATAAATTTATATTACTTACCAATAAATTTATTCCATACAGTGTTCTTGCTTTGTTCTTCTGGTTTTCTAAACAGAAATAGAATCAAACCCAGAAATACTGCTAGAGGTTTTTTGCTTGGTGTGTGTTTTTTTGTTGGTTTTTTAAAATGAAGGGTTTTGTATGGTGATATGTATCCAATCAACAAAGAGAATGACAATAGAAATGACATTTTCATTCTTTTGACCATGTAAGGCCTTATGCAGAAGTCTTTTGTCATTGACCTTCCTTACAGCAATGCTCCACAAAGCTTTAGTTGCCGTTTACTCCTCCAGATGAGAGAGCTGCATTGTTATTTGGTCTAGGTTTTAACTTAAATAACAAATAATTTATTAAGAATAACTATTTGACATGGCGGCAGTATGATTTGCTTCAGCCCTATGCCTGGCACTGAACTGTCCAATACTTTATTCTCAGTGCATGCAAGCAGAATATTCCAAGTGCATCCAAAAGGCAGAGAGCAGTGAACTTTTTTAAATACTCTGTATTGTTTTATTTAACAATCATTGACATTAGAGACTTGGCATAGGGTTCAACCCTATTGCATTTAGCCATTGGAAAGGTTGCCTGTCACTGGAAAATAACATTTGAGTATTGATTGAGTATTGATTTCAGTGGGACTGACTTCAGTCCCATTGATTTAAGTGGTGCTTGGGCATTTCTGGAAATCCCACTCGACATCTACCTACAGTGTTAAATGCCAAATTGCCTTAGAAAAACCTGTCTCTTGGACACTAATATCACATTTTTTAAAATGCAGTGTAAGTTCCTGTGTGATTTAAGCAGTTTTGAAAGTTCAGTCCATCTGACAGCTCATTTAGGGGAAGTATATATGTTGTTATATGTTCTTGGACTTCAAACCCGTAGGGTGGGACAATATTTGATTCATTTTCATTACCAGAAATTATCTAGTATAGATCTTGTTCTTTGGTCTACTTTCTTATTTATATGCATAGTTTAAAAATCATCTTTGGAAAACAGAGTTGATATCACAGCACAAGTACCTACAAGTCAGGAGAGATGAATAAACTATGTGAATAGTCTCTATGTACACAGGCCACAGGGAGTGCAAAGTTATAGGAATTATTTTAAGCCTCTTCAAACTGTTTCACATTTGGTGAAGAATGAAAACACATGTATAACTTGGCAGAGTTAATATGTAGTGATTTGGTGTCCCACAGTTACCTGAGGATTTCTTAGCTCTTAAGATGCACTCAAACTTATATCTTGTTTCCAAATACTTCCAAAAGGTGTGCTGTCACATCTAGAATCTGACCCAATAATGATTTGTGGATATTTGGAAAAGTTCACAGTAATTTGTGCTTTCCAAAGTCTAACATATCCTAGAATCTGAGAATGTCTTACTTTTTTTGTCTTTGTTTGAAGTTTTCCTTTTTAGGCTGCAGTATTTATTCAATTAATTATTTGTGTTGCATAAAGCCACAGGTCTGAAGAAAAATGGACAAGAGTGTGATGGCTGATGACTTCCTATGTTTTATTTCTATGCTAATTAATGTTATTACAATAATATTTGCACGTGGTGGATATTGGATTTTAGGCATGTAGGTGCACTATCTTGCAATGGAAGGCAGTTTTACTGCTTTTCACAGCTCTTGATGTGTAAAATATCCAGCACAATATTGACAGATGATCTCATATTGGATTTCATCTGTGCATCAGTTCAATAGGAAGGGTGAGAAAACACTAGTACACCAGCTGGATTGGATTCTACCCTTTTAAACTATCTATTCTTGATCCAACACTATGGAAGAATGCACATCATATATACAGATATTACTCCTGAGGTATCTCAAAAAGAAATTTTTGTTAATCTTTTTATTCTTGAGAAGTGAACTAAAAGGATCCATCCAGTATATACCATTTTTTCATGTCAGGAAAGGATAAGAAAGAGGGAACAAGGCTGGTAGAAACATTGAATAGAAAACAAGGTATGGTCAGGGAAGGAGTTGGTGTTCTCTGTTTCCTTTGGTAACACGGTAACAATCATTCCACCTGTGCAATGGCTTCTGAAAACCACAGCAGCCTGCAAAAACAACCAAATAATAAACTTCTTACAAAGAAATTAGCAAATGTATTTATTTTTTTCTCCTCTTCTTTTGCTGCCACTCAATCCAACTTTCCTTTCCACTTGCCTGGAAGCAGCTGTGCTTCCACTTTTTAATTGGAGAAGCAGTACTGCTTCATATGAGTAGCATTGGCTTTTGGCAGCTTGAGATGTGTTAAATTCAATCAAAATACCCATGAGCAGCAGAGAAATCAGAAATTTCTTCCTTCCCACTCATTACTTGTGAAACCTGAATCTTTTCCCAGGTAGCAAGCCTTTCAATTTTTAATTCACTTTTTAATATTATTTTTTTTGCATTTAACTAGGTTAAATTGAAGAAAGATAATATGTTATATATCTATATGTATATATAGATATATATGAATTTGTGTAGATGAATGAGATTATTTTAAGCAAACCAGTTATTTCCCACCACTCATTTTCCAGGCTGGTATGTCATTGTTATGAAATGTCATGTCTCTTTGCAGACTGCCTGAAACTGATTGACATAACTGGAGAGGATGCCTTGGAACTATTTCATGGGAGTTGAGGGCATTTGGAAAAAAACCTCACTTGTCTAAAAAATCACAGTTTGAAAGAGGGGAGGGAATTAAATGTCTCGGCACAAAAAAAAAATATGAGTTTGAGGCATGTAAGGTTTTTTAAAAACAGTTTCATTTCCAATTCAAGATGATCTTTCAAATTAAGGGAGGAAGCAGAATGCCCTTATTTCGCATTTTGACACTGTTTTCATGAATAAAATAGAGGATAAGTCTAGTCATTGGCTAAATTGGAAAATATTTTAACTGCCTGGAGAAAACAGGTTGCATGATTTTGTTAAGGCCTTGTGCATACTTTTATGAGCAACATCTCTATACATCAATCTAAATATTCTACTCTGCACACATTTAAGTTAACAAGTCTTGTCTCTCTAACTAATGTTGAATAATGGAGAAGGGACTGGCAGAAAGAAGCAAAATCTGTGTCATGGATTTGTATGTTAAAGAAAAAAGTTGAAAAAGCAAAGTTAAATCATAAAGCCTGTCTTGTTCATCTGATGTCAGAAGAACGTGAGACTGAGACAGATCATGGAAGGGATGTAGTTAAAAGACGTATGGCTTATTAATTATTATTTAGGTGTTGTCAGTTGCAACATCCTGCACTCAGTTTGAATAGCTCTTCTGTAATCTATATCATATCTGTGCCATCCTCCCTGTGGAATGTCTTGACATGCAGAATGGTTTAATTCTCAGAAAAATAATCCCTAGCGATAGTGGGGAGAGCTGGGGGCACGTGAGTGGAAGGGAGCGCTTGTGTGACCACCCAGAGCAATGAGAAGTGTGGTGATGCAGCTGGGCAAGGACGATGCAAACAGATACCCTGGCACAAGGAGAAGGGGAAGTGGAGATGCAGGCTGCTCTGCAAGGAGTGTCCTTGGCAGCACACAGGGCAGTGTCAATCCTTCAGTAGCTTTGAAGCTGACTGTCCTTGGGAGAGGATATGGAGCAATGACACTTGCAGCCCTAGAATATTATTTAGCAAAATCAGTTTTGTTTTCTCCTCCAGACTGGAACACCCGTCCATGCATCAGAAAGATGCTCTTAGTGCTGTTCAGATCGTCTACATAAATACACACTTAAATAATTTATTGAAATATATATTATGTAGCTGTTATACAGGAACACTTTGGTTTGTCACTGAATATGTATAAGGCAAACATTTTCCTTTAAATGATTGCCTGTGGATCTGCTTGAGTTTGTTGTACCAATTTGTATATAGAACATGCTCTCCTGGAGCCAAAAAAAAATTCCATGCTACAAAAAACTAACAAACAAAAATATTTTATGAAAATGTATAAGAAATAATAAGTAGTTTCCTAGTACAACATAAATTTTTGCATTTTTAATTTTGTTGAGGCTTTTTTAATTTGGAATGCTAACTTTAATTAGAGGAATAAAACAATCCCCATGCAATTTTCCTGTGTATATATTCAAAACATCTCAAAACAGAACGCAAGGAAAAGGTGGAAGAGGGAGAATGCAGAAGGAAAGATGCAGATGTGGTCTTTATGACTCAATGTTTTAAATTCTTTTCTATTATAGCTGTAAAATCTCATGGGACCCAGCTTGTCTGCCAAGGGTGTAAAGGAGGTGCGAACTTGATCCACATACTTCTCAAACTGATGAAGGAATCTTTTGGGATTGTATTCATCAGTGTCTCTATTCTAGAGGACAATGATTGATTTAGATTTCTTCCCTAGACTAACAGAGCCTGGCTCCCTCTAGAATCAATGGAAGTAGTAAGACTGCCATTATAATTATTTAACTCAAATGTTGTGTCTACCCCTCTCTGAGTGTTTAAGGGGTCATAGGCTAACTGGTCTGGCAGACCTTGAATTAATTGCTCTGACTCATTCAATGCTTTCTTGAATTTCAATTTAAGTACCCACTATTCATTCATCTTAGATGTCACAGATGTCACAGGAGATAATCCCTCTACATATATGTTTAGTCCCCTTAAGCATATTCTTTAAAGAGAAGAACAGTCACCTACAAGACAAGACAGCTGGAGTGAGGTGTTTGGACATATTTGTTCTTGGTGTAGCTCTGTCTTCAGTAAAACCTGTAAAATTCACTTTTGCTTCGTTGGGAATAGAGGCTGCCAAGCCAGAATGCTTGTCTTAAAAGTGTTCTTTATGTCTGCCTTCAAGTGTCTCAGCTGAATTGTAACACAAAACCACCTTGATGCCCAGCAGAAACTAGCATAAAATGAGGAGACTAACTCTGCAAGCCAGGGTCTGGTACCTGTGAAGATGTCTTTGGTCAGGACAGTGTGTTCTAAAGGGGATGAGGCTGCTGGTGAACTGATAAGGTTGATGAGCACTTTGGCACCAATTTGCTTGCCCAAGATGGGAATGGCTGTGTGCAGAGTGTGAGGGGAGTGGATTGGGGAAGTTCAGCTTTCTAAGCTAAGGCAAACAGGCTCAATCTCTTCAGATCTGACAGAAATAAAGTGTCTTCTAGCAACTAACATCCCAGTAGTTTCTCAGGCACAGTATTTTAAAATGTTGGCAACTACATCTCTGCCTAGAAATTCTTAGGCAGTCAATGTGTGTTACTGAGCTCTCCAATATTTGAAATCCTGTTGAAGCACAGAGACAGAACACAGATGCCTGATCTGCTCAGGTACCTGGATGGTCCATAATTTGCCTAACAAAGACAATTTAGCAAGAGTCAGTACCACAGAGATTAAATAGGTCCTGATGAGAATGTGGGTCCACAAAGCAAAGAACACAATGAAACTTGTAGCAAATATGAGAGGCCTCTAGAAATATCAGTCCACTACTTGCCTACAGGACAAGAAGATAAGTAGGTGTGATAGATTTGATGGCTGTTCTGGAACTGGCACCTCCATTTTCCACCAGGTGAAAAACCTGACTGTGAGACATTTCTCAGGTGCCCAATAAAACTTTTAAGAATCTTGTTTTGGAATAATCTAAGCAGGAGTGAACTTGATTTTTTCCAGATGCTTGTTCTTTTCCTTGTTCTTTTGATATATTCATATGCAGTTCACTTTCTCGCTTTAATCTCAGAGGTTAATTTCTTACTCCAAAACAGTCCAATGGGGCAAAAGTTCTCTTAGGTGATGATCAAGAAGTAGACCTAATTCAAAAGTGTTGTTTCCTCAGACTGAAAATACTAATTTATATTCCTACTGTGTGTATGAGGTGCTAGTGACCTGCCTTAACTACTGTACCCTAGACCAGAGGCATGAATTCACACCTTGTACAGACCTGTTCTGAGGTTTCCTCCTTGTCAGTGGAGCTGTAACCAACATTTGACAGCATGGTTCAGGCTGAGGAACAACAGGCCATCAGATGTTAAAACTCACACATTTGTGCTTTTAGTTAGAGAAGTTGGCATGCCTCTGATGCCTTGAGAGGCTACCTAGAACAGTGTCAAAGCTAGACAGTGGTAAAGGAATAAAGTAGGTATTTATTAAAAGGCCTTTGACGAATACACATTGGGCAGTACAAGAGCCCAGCGGTGGCTACACCCAAGATGGACATGAGGTCACGAATTTTCACACTTTTATAAGTTTTGGTCCATTTACATATTGGGATTAATTGTCCAATTACAGCTTCAGGTTATGAAGTCCCATCCTCCCAATTTACTCTCTTCAATCTGCTGTTGTTTATGCTTTTTGGACTTGAAGCTGCAACAGTGTCCTTGGTTCTCAGGCTGGAAAAGGATTGTTTTGTCCAATTAAACTGAGAGGAGAACTTGCTAACACTTTATATGAAGTTCAGTTATATAATGCAGTACAGGATCTGGAAAATATGAAAGCTAAAACTTAAGGCATCACCTCAAGTACAGTGGTAGGCAAAATGTGCTCTTCCCAGCCACATACTATATCAAACTCTTAAAATTGTCACTTCTGCAGATACTTGGCTTTCAAATAAACAGCTTTCAGATTAGTCTTTGGAGTGCTTTCTTTGCTGTGGGTTTATGCTATAAGTCAGATATTTGAACAACAAATGAATTGTGTGTACACAAAGACCCTGGAAATGTTCTGCATACTGTGGAGAGTTCAATATTGCGCCCAGTTACTGAAAATAGTGAATTTAGTGTGAGATGAGTCATTGTCTTCTACAGAAAAAGATTTATGTATGATTTCTTTGATATGAGAGATCATATGACAAAAGCATTTAAAGTAGTCAGGTAAGGCTCTGACCATACCCTACCTATCTAGAACTGTATATGCATATATTACTTTGTGTGACTGTAATGACAGAAAATTACGCTTCAACACTGCATGCAGCCTAGATATTCTAGGAATGATACCGCAGACAAAACAAAGGTAGCTCAGGAGGGAAGAAAAATTATTTCTAAAATTCCATAATCCTTTTTATCTTCTATCCTAAAATGACGCATTACCTCCCTACAAGAGATATTTCTTTTCTCGTTCTTTATGTGAATTCACAGATCCAAAAGAGAACAGAATTAATTCCTTCAGAGTTTATTCCAAATAGTTATTGAAGAAAAAAAACCCTCATTTTTCTTTGCAATAAGGTCTTCACTACACTGAGTCAAATGCATCTCTTCACTGACATCTATATAAATATATATAAAATAGCCATAATCATAAACAATGGTATCAGTTACTGGTGATGGAAGAAATAAGGCACTAAGTTCAGCAAATACATGTTTGACACAATACAAAGAGTCAAAGTTGATTTCAGAACTAGAAGAGCCCCAGAAACTATTCTTCATCTACTGTTACTAATCTGGAACAAACAGAGATGACTGTTCTGTATGGGCAGCCATCAAAATCTGCCTCTGGTGGTGTTGTTGAAGGTTTGAGGTAGCCTTAAACAGTAGCAGATAAAATGTCATTTAAATATACCCAGAAGTGTTTTAAAAACTGCAGTATGATCATATCAAAATGGTGTGATGTTACCATAACATGTGCTGAAAGGGCTTCTGACTGGATTCCTGAGTGGAAATTGATGGTACCACTGCCTGGCTACTAGAAGTGTCCCCCTAGGCAACCACACAGTCCAGCTGTCCTTCTCTGCTAGCAAGAAACCCTGGATGCATGAGTTAAGATATAGCTGTGATGTGGTCTTTGGAGAACGTGAGACCATGGTTAGCAAAGCCCAGTTCTTTCTAAAGTGCATGGCTTTCCTAGAGAGGATGTGGGGTGAAAGACTAGTGAGAAACAGAGCAAGACAAGTTTGAAGGCAGATTTCTGCCCAAGTAGACATGCCTGGATGCTGTTGAAACACTGTATTAATATTTTAGCCTCTATATAGGAGCTAACACTATCTCATATTATGGTTTGAAAGTTTTCCTGGCTTCATGAGTGAAACAAATTGTCACTTGGACTCAACAGAGGACCTTTGGAAAGCTCACACAACAGTCTCATGCAAGAACTTGAGGTGAAATACAGGCTTATGTTCTGTCCAGCCCCAAACTACCAGGAAATAACTTCCCAGCTTCCTCTTGAGATGTTTTTCCATGTCAGGATTTTCCACACTGCTCATTGCCACCATGCATGACCTTAACCTATGTCTGCTCACTGAGACAAGGAGGCACAAATATGTGGCTTTCTCAAGAAGTTTAAAGCACCACTTTGAATCAAGCTCAAGGCTTGAAACTCTTATGTATTACCCATTAGGTTTTCCTTCCTCACCTTACCTCTGGGAACGGAAACAGACCACAAACCCCACACTTCTTAGAGCAAATTACCTGCTTTGTTATTCCATCTTTCAACCTTTGCCATAAATTCCACTTCATTAACATTGGCTGAAACACCTCACTGAGTTGCACTGCTTGGCCTATAAAACGTGTCTGGTGAGTAGGCCAGAGAATATCTTTAGCCTCAACTATAGAAAAGAGCAGGATGGGGAGGCTCTGTATGTTCTGTCATAAATTGTCAGTGAATATTAGCCAATACAGACTATTTATTTTCTTAGTTGCTTACCAGTGTGTTGCAGTGTCAATGTGTCTCACCACACACTGTAAAAAATGTTTTTTCACTCGAAGCTGGTGGGCAATAATTTTGAATGGACAGCCTGTGAAACACACTGCAGGTTAAATCCCATCTGGATTAAGTCTTTCCTCCCTGAGTCAAGCCTTGGAGTGAACTAGCCAGCAGTTCAGCCCATCTGCAGATCATTAATGGTCCATGTGACAAAGAAAACACCTGAGTGGGGAAGCAGACTTCACAAGCAGGTGTTGCTGTCTAGGGAACAGGTTGAGTTCTCTAAGGCACCTGGAAAGCCTCAGACTAGCAATGTTTTTAGCAGAGCATGGCAATGCACCTCCTGTGAAGTGCTCTGATAGCCTAAGGTCAGGTGCAACAGGGGAGAGATGCTGAACTTTTGTGAAGAATGTAAGAAAATGGATTAATCTTTCTCCTGTTTTGAAAGGTGTGTGATAGCTGAATCCTGAAGTATCTCAGCTCAAGCTGAAGGTACTGGAGAATGAAATTTTTCCCACTTTGATATCCCAAGAGCAGTAAGGTACTTCAGCAGTGTTCCAGTGAGGCTTGCTCTATTCTACTGGTGAGCCAGTTCCACATAACTGGAGATAGAAGGATCTGCTGGATTTCTATTAACTTTAAAGAGAGCCCATATCAGACCAGCAAAACAAGTAGACCACGTTAATGAAGGTGGTGTTGTTTTGAGTTTTTATATAAATACTTGCAGCTTTCTATAGGAATATGTTGAAATGAACATTCACCAACTCCACACAGCTGTTATTTACAAAAATAGATAAACACTTTCCTTCAGTGAGAGGTTGTATTTGCTGCTTTATTTATCAAGACACTTAGGAGGAAACAAATGGTAGATTGTGTCTGAAAGCATCAGAGAGAGCTGGAAGGACGGATGTGAGAGCAGAGACTGGGAAGGTGGTGGGTAACTGGCAGAGCTGGGGAAACAGCTCTTAGCTTCTGCTTGTGCTACAAGATGAGCTAAGCAGAGCCCTGGCAGGGTGTGAGCTCTCTTTGCAGCTGATTCAGACATCTTCCACTGCTATTGTTTCAGGAAAATCTCGGCTTCTCAGGAGGCCTGTATAGAATGGATAAAATGAAATTTTATCAATTTTATCCATATTAGAGCCTATTCCTCTGAGTCACAGGCTCAGAGGAATAGTATTAGTTCGAAGCACCTTCAAGCTAATGGGAAAGTTCAAGTTACTGTTTGCCTTATGATTTCAAAGTTTTATTTTACTTGCTTTGTTTTTCCAGGGTGGAGGCCATCTAAAATCCAGTGCCACAAAACCACTCTTCCAAGACACTATGGTTTTGCAGAGGTCAAAACAGGTCTCTGATTTTTCTTTCATCCCTCTCTGTACACTGTAACAATAATACATTTGCATTTTTATTCCTCAGCAAGTGGGAAATGAGGCGAGTAAAGGCATTATCAAGGGCAATAGACAATGGAAGGTTGACCTAGGTATATGTTTAGCTAAATTAAGGAAAGGGAATGTGAGAGAGATTAACAAGCATCCAGGAAGACAGCTACTGAATTTTGCCACTAGTAACATCTCTTGAAAGCTGCTATCAGCACCACTCAAATCTCTTTGATCTGAGGAAAGACAAGGCAGAGTGCACAGCTTTTTTATGCTCTTAAGCAGCTTTCCCCTCAGAGACAACCGTGTGATCTACTGTTCCTAAGGATATTTGAATGTGAAAATCAGGAATTAGGTGAATTAATCTTTGTACTAAAACACCTCAAATAATGTGGGTTCAAAAGCTTAAATTACGCTTGAATGTTGTTGAACTACATTTCCATTTATCAGTCAGAAAAGGGACAGCAAGAAAGAACTGAAGGAGAAAATAGGCTGGGATGGAGCAAGTACCATGAGGAAAGAGATAAACAAATAAATTATGACAGGAGACCCAAGCAGGAACGGGAAGATATAACACAAAGGGAATATGGTCTTCAAGACTATATGGAGTAAGTTATTGCTTTAAAATACTCTGCTAAACATAAACTTCATTATTTTCTTTTAAAAAGTGGGGAAAATAGAAACAAAAACTGTATGAAAAATAATTTTCACTTAAAAATAAAGGTGGACAAATGGAATTAAAAGTCAATAAGACTAATTTCCTCTGCAGAAAAAACACAAACATCTAACGAGACTCCTACAAGATTGCAGAGCAATAAATTACCAAGTGGAAGAAAGTAAAACATGCCAGATAACACTACAGAAGGAATTAATGTTAATAGGACTTCTGGATAAAGCAAAGAAGGTGTCATGTATCTTGACTTCATTAAGATTTTTGACATTGTCTCACATGATGTTCATAAAAATAAGTGAAGGATACACTGTCAGAATATAACTGTGTGGGAAATTGTACACAAAGAGTAGTTACCACCAGTTCACAATCTGAGTGGAAGGGTGGATTCTTCAAGCTTTTGCTTGGGCCCCGTTCTATAATTTAGTTTAATTAACAACCTACATAGTAGACTACACGTGATACCAAGTCAGGATGCACTGCAAAAGCTTTGGAGGATGAAAATTATTTTGAAAAACTGGGGCAATGGACCAAAGCAGACAGGGTGCAATGCAGTGTGGAAGAGCAGGCAATGTGCTTGGGCTTCGATGGGGGCTGCAAGGGGATGGAGTGGATGACAAATTATTTTTTTTTTCAGTGAAGGAGTTGAGGCCCAGAACAGACACAAAAGGAACATGAGTTAGGAAGGCCGGGCTGTTACCAAACCCCCAAACTTCATACTGTGCTGTATAAACAGTGTTGGCATATGTAAGAAACATGAAATAGTCTTTCTGCTTTCTCACCTCATCTGCATCACTGGGTCCAGTTTGGGGCAGTGCATTTCAAGGAAGATGTGAATCAATTGGAAAGAGTCCAAGGAGACAAGCATGAGTGATTGAGGGTCTGGAAAACATGACCTGTGAGGAAAGACTCAAGGCAGTGAGGTTGTTTAGTCTAGAAGGAGGCAAACTGAAGGGGTATATGATAAGTCTTCAAATGTTTAAAAGGTAGCTGCAAAGAGGAAAGTAATAAACTGTTGTGAATGTCCAAGAGAAGTAGCAGGCTTAACTTTCAGGAAAAGAGATTAAGGGTAGACACAAGGAAATATTTTCTGTGATAGTATCAGAATTGATTGGGTAGGAAGCCTGTACAAACTTCACTGTATGAGGGCTGATAAACAGGTTGGACAAACATCTGTCAAGAATAATTTAGGAACAGCTGATCTTGACTTGGTGGAGGGGATGGCCTAAATGATCCCTTGGGATGCCTTCCAGGCTTATTTCTACAACATTATAGTGAATGGGTAGGAGAAAGCTATGGGTTATTATCATTAGGACAGGTGATGCATTAAAGAGTCTGGGAAAAAAATATTCACTCATAGAACTTACAAAATAAGTTACATGTGCACGATCTTCCCTTCTTAGAAACAAGATGTTCTCACAGGGATAGGGGCCAATCTCTGACCCAATTACCATTTCGAGCACAGTGGAATTTGGGGATGTAGCCTCTCTGTTGGACTGTACCAGCTAACCTTTCTGCAAAATTAGTATGTCTTGGACGCTCTGTATGACAAACTGATTAACTACTTGTTTGGGTTTTTTGATTGGTGGGTTGGTTGTTTTTTTCTCTTGGCAGTGAGATAGTTGTGTTTAGTCAAATATGCTTCTGGATAGGTCAGGACTGCTATAAGTGAGCTTACTTACCAGTACATATATGTTCAAAATCTGGTTCCAAAGCAGGGCTTATTTTAAATTGTGAATCTAAAAATACTTTGAAAAATTTTCCCTTCTTTTCATCCAGTAATTTTTTTCATAAAAGGACAATAATATGTACCTGTTTTATCTTATCTAAGATAATTTGTAGTAGACCCATGATATGTGACCATCATTCTGTATCTTTACTTGTC
Organism: Thryothorus ludovicianus; assembly: GCA_013397245.1. Taxonomy (NCBI): domain Eukaryota; kingdom Metazoa; phylum Chordata; class Aves; order Passeriformes; family Certhiidae; genus Thryothorus; species Thryothorus ludovicianus. The sequence continues at coordinate 705,510 of VZTB01007298.1, forward strand.
CTTGTGGTTTGTGTTTTCCTTGCTGTGTTCCCTAATCTCTAAAGCAGCTCCTGACTGCCTTTCATCTAATCAATTTAAATGGAGTTTGTGAAAATAATGCAAGCTTTTTCAGTATTTTTATAGGCCTACTGGTTGGCATTACCTCAAAGTCATTTGATCTTTAGAAAAAAAGTCCTGAAAATTGTAGAAATGAAATGTGTATAAGACCTTCTGATTCAGATCCCTGCAAATGACTGCATGCTATAGATCTCTGTGTATGGCTCATGTTGGATGCTTGTGAAATGCTTCTATCAGCTACAGACAGTTACCTTAAAAGGGATCTGCATCCAGGTAGATGGTTTATAGACTGTCAGGCCACACTGCTGGTTTAGATTTGAGGAATTGCTTTGGAAGAACAAGGCGTGTTCTATTTTTGACATTTCAGCAATGAGACCACTTGTACATTATGACCCAATTTGATTTACTGTAAGAAAATAAGAGTGCTGTAATTTGTAAAAGACATTTATTACATGAGTCAAAAAAAGTAAAAAAGGGGAGGGAAGGGGGAGAGAAAGCAGCTTAACGTCTCTGTCCATCCCCATCTGGTTTTATTTTAATCTCACTCTAGTCACATATGAAATTTTGCTTAGCTGTCTTCATTTTCTTAGTCAATCTTGATTAATGGCCTTCAAAGTAAAAATAATTGGACTGCATCAGGCTTGTTTTATAACTCTTGTTCACAAAGAATGTGAAAGGCTGGAAAATGAGCCTAAACAGAAGGAATGCATTACGTTAGCCTTTGAGAAAGAGCAGTCCTCCAGTTGTGTTTCACTGTGTATTTTTATAACAGGCGCCTCCTTGACTGTCCGTGATATTGCAGATATGCAGTGCCAAAAGCTTTTGTGTGCTTCCTGGGCTGACCATGTCAGTGGCCATCTCCCGCGGCCGCCGTGCCGGGGCCGGAGGCAGAGCCAGCCCGGCCGGGCACCGCGAGCAGCTGGTGCTCCCGGGGCCCAGGGGAGGATTTTGGGCAAGGGCTCTGCTCCCACTCTGCAGCAGGGCTGCCCTGCAATGTGGGCAGCACAGAAGGGTAGTCATAAGTTCATTTTAGCTGAGGTGAATGTGGCCCTGTGGCTTTAGTATTACCTTTATTCCCCTCCAGTCAGTCCTGATGGAACAATACACTAAACTGATTACAAATTTGATATTTTTAAAAATCTGCTACATTATTGAAGACTGTAGCAATTTACTAAGCTCAATTAACTTTTAAATAAACAGAATCTACACTTACATTTAAGGAAACAAAAAAGAAACAAAAGAACCAACCACCACCAACAACAAAAATTTCACACAAGACGAACAAACAAACAAAAGCCTTTTTCTTTGGTGTAATAGGAAAGGACCTGATGCAGGAAGTTTTTTTCTGTTGGGACAAGCATTTGTTTCAAACTTGCACTCTTGCTGTCAGAAAGTTCAGGAGATTGAGTGTAGTCCTTCCTTTGTGTAATGCACAAAACAGATTATTGTTGTGCTTGCTTGCTTATGGCAAGATTCAGTATTATGTCCTGCTCACCGAAAAGGAAGTCAGCTTTCTGTTGCACAGCTCAGGGGTGAAAACTATTACTTTGATGTTAACCAAAGAGAAAGAAAATTTCTTCTTTTGAATTATGTATGTTAAGAATATTTCAGTAATTCATGACAGTCCTGTGAAGTTATACCATATACTATTTCCCTGAACAATTTTGAAATAGGAGCAGTTTATGCTTTTCCTGATGCTTTTCATGTAACAGCCTCAACATATGAACTGAACTTCCATTAAGCTTCCTAAGATTTCTCTGGAGTATGCATGTGATATAGTTATAATACTTTTGCCAGATATGGCTGGATCCAAACTTGGTCTGGAGACGAACATTTTCCCAGAGTAGCTGAGACCAGCTGCTGAGTCCTGTATCTTCTCTTCTCCCAGCAAGGCAAGTCAGGGTTATGCAGATGGTATTTTCATGTCAGTGCAGATCAAGCTGTGCATTAACCTCATGGCATGGACCAAAATCAATCTGCAGGGCTGCCTGTATTCAGTGGGAGAAGAATGCATATTTTCTTCTCTTCACAAAGTGGCACTCAAAATACAGATATCAGGAGATCCCCTTGCCTACACCACAACATTTTATGTGCTGTTCTTTTAAAAAGTTAGCAGTGTGTTTTAACCCAGACTTATGACCCTCAACAAAGCACAGCTCCACCATAACATTCCTTCTCCATAATGTGTCACCAGCTTTTGGGAAGTTGGTCTTAGACCTTATAACTTCTGTTGGGCCCAGGGTAAGTAACCAAGATCCGTGAAAAGCACAAAAACCTCCACCATCTTCCTCCCCACTACTGGAAGATGTTGCATTTTTCAGCTGCAAAATCTCCTCAGACCCCTAAATCTTTTCTTCAGCAGAATTCTTGACGTATCTGAAGAGAGGAGAGACCTTTGCCAGGCACAAAATTGGGAAAATATCACCAGCTGAAGAAAAAGAAGTACTAACTCCAGAAAGTTGAAAACTTCAGAATTATGTCATTGCCCTCTTGTTTTGTGGACATACTTTTTGAAAATCATTTGTTCCCACTATTTAAACCTTTGTTTTAGTTTTGGCTTGGGCTACATTATATCATTGTTCCATTAGACAGCTATAGGATGCATCTACCTACTATGAAACTTCTGTGTCAATCTCTTACAGCAGCTGCATTTTTCACATGGGAGAAATGAGAAGCTTCAACACTTAGACAGTTACTGTCCACATTACAGCAACAGTCTGAGCAACTCATGTTTTCCCTATACTCTATTTGCTTTTTATTGAGTCCACCATGATACCTCCTCTGTTCATTCTTTGTCTTGGAAAGACTTGGCCACTAGATGCTGTTGTGTTTGTGGATGATGCTGTGTTTGATGATTTTTGCCCAAGTGCTACATTTAAATCATACAGGCATACGAAGTGGTCTGAGCTCCAACAGCACAATATTGTGTGAGCAGCCCAATGCTGGCTTTAATGACCTGGACTCCTAAAGTTAAATGTCAGTGGAAATCTGCCATGTACATGTCCTAACTGGCTACATCAAAGCAAAAAGAATAACAAATATATTGATAGTGATGCTTAGATTAGAGAGGAAAACATAGAGCATTCTGGTCTGAGTTATAAAGTCCTGCTTATATCTATTTGCTCATATTGCTCTTTCTTTTCATGATTCACTCCAGCCACCTGTTTTGCCTTAAATTTAAAAAAAAGTAAGCTTTTTGGGGAAACTTTTCTTTAAGTTTTCTTTAAAAACTGCTGAAGTTACTAGAATAAAAGAAAGTTTTACATTTCATCTGGAAATGATTGGGTGTTTTAGAACTAGTTTTCTTGCTCTGCAGAAATAAGTTATCTTTTGGTGTTGTTTGCTTCCCCTTGACTTGAAATGATTTTTTCATTTGGATTACTTGCTTCCACTCAATCAGCAACTCTCCCAGTCAACTATTTGCATAGTTCAAGTTGTGACTGCCTATGTGAGACTGAGTTTTCTGTTCCACTTGTAGTGGAAAATGACTGAAAATATCACTGGACTATCTTATAAATCAGCAGTATATTATGTCTTATATTGTGTGCAGAAGGTGTGGTAGAAGTAGGAAAGGTAGAGAAGGGTAGCAGATATCCATAGGTATGGTATGGCTTTCATGTACAAAGAGACTGAACAGAATAGGACTTTTCAGCTTAAAAAAAATGTTCAGATATTAAAGAGGTACATGAAGTCATGCATATTTCAGAGGATATAAACAGGGAGCTCACTGTTTCTCTCAATAGAAGACTAAGGAGAATCCAGTGGAGCTGCTAAACAACCGGTCTAAAAGACAGAGAAATGTTTCTTCTATAGCAGCCACAGTCTCATTTTGTAGCACACTTTGCTGAGGAGGCTTAAGTTTGGAGAAGATCAGTAAGAAATTAGACTTTCCCATGGTTTAATCAGTTTGAAACAAAATTGAAACAAACATCCAAGGGATATGGGAAATTCTTCCCTGCTGCTGCCTCCTTCCTCTCAACTGGTTTGGTTTCACAGGTAGGACCCAGCTGGGAGCTGTCGATCCAGTGGACTGGCCAGGACATGTGCAGGTCCCACCTGGCCAGAGACACTGGGCAGCCCAACATCAGCAGCTGTTTTCAGATGTCAGAGAAGAAAACCACTGACCCAGTGACAACGCGTGCTTCCATTCTGTGCATAAACACTTTACACGCCTGTGTGGTGAACACAAGTGTATCAGAAGCTTTGAAGTAAAAAGGGAATAGAAATGCCAGAGAAAAGTAGTTTGTACTTTGTTATGCTTCCACAATATTTGCCCGAAGATGCAAAACAATTATCTAATTATTGGTGTTGGGAAAGGAGAAATCACCATGCACAATCTCTGTGAGAGTCCTCAAAGGCTATCCTCCTTATCTAATTTTTCCCAGGAAAAGGTTTCTGAAGGGAGCTGGTGCATAATGAAGAATGCTGAGAGTCATATGCTTATTTTCATAAAAAATTTTCACTTTCCAATATGATATGTGGTAGAAGTGGGCAGCAGAACACTGGGAATGTGGCCATTATGTATTTTTTAATTTATAAATTAGTTTCCTTTCTTCTGTTTTGTTTTGATTTTTTTTTTATTCTAATTGGCATATCTTCCTTTCTGAAAATTGATTTTTCAGTTCAAAGCAGCATTCAAAGGAATGAGAAGAATCTGAAGACATTTTGAATGCATTTACATACTTCTAAATAACTAATCCACTTTTTCAGGGAAAATGAGAGACGAGTATTTACATTTACTCACCTCAAAAGAAGCTGCGGAAATATTAACACTTTCATCTAATTTTACTTATGCCAGCAATTCTGGTTTTTTCTGTAAGAAGCCAGCACTTATTTACTTCAGTCTAGGACGCACATATATCTAATTCTCAGGAAATAGCATGAGGTATGTAGGTATGCACAAGTAGCTTGCAACTGCTGGACTTAGGAGTTGGCCTTGCCTTACTCTTTGATCACAAGAACTTTTTGAATTATTAAAACTTAAGTATTTGGGTTATGCAGTTCTGATATACTTACCTGTGCTTCAGCAATGGGCTTCATGTAAACACTGTTAACAGCGCCAGCAGCCTGTGACATGCAGTCATTTCTAGTTCATTTAAGGTTCAGAAATGAAGTCACCTTCATGCTAACAGTAGATCATTCACCTCAGACAATTTAAAATGTTATTGCTTATGGTGTTGTTGGTATAAAATGTCAATATGATGCTCACCTTGGATGTGGGAATGAATATTAGTCTGAAAATGCTTTCTGTTGTTTACTCAGGCTCAACACTACCATGTAAAACTGCATTTGTTTGTTAGTCCAAAAAGATTTAGGATTGAACATCATCTTTATCCATGGTAAACATTTTGTTATGTACAGTACACTAATTATTGTTGAACTGAAGTGTTTTTCAGCCCCAGTGGCATAATGGAAATTATATTTCAAACTACATAATATTCTTGGAAAGGGAATATAGACTTAGTAAAGAACATCATCATTTTGCTATAATGATAACATACCTATTTACATAATGATAATGTACATATTTACTGCCAAGAATGTTTGTTCTGCATTAGTGTTCATAGTGTGGCAGGGAGAATTGCAAAATGGAACTTCAGTGTGTGTGCCTGGTGGCTGTTGTCTTGCAGGGGAGCAGACAAGGGAGAGCAGGCAACAGCATGTTTCTGGAAAAGAGAAAGAAAAAGGAGTAAGGCTCTGTTCTAGGCTTGCATTGTGTACAGGATCTGATCTGCACATGTCCATTTGCTTTCCTTTCTTCCTTTTTTTTCTAAGGGACCTTGTCTGTTAAGTAAGTGAAAATCCTTTGTGAGATTCCTGGCAGCAGGCATCAAAAAGATGCTAAAAATCTGTGTTAGCTATGTGCTCTTTCTTTGAACACATTCTCTAGTAGTGCCACTGTTGGAATCATTTAATCTGATAGATAAAAAAAAAAAATCTACATTTTTGGTTTCATTTCAAAACCTGTAAATCTTTGTATACATCTAAAGAAGCAGGAAATCTTAGTCTTGGAGGAGACAGGAAAAAAAGTTAGGAGACTCTGTTTGGTGTGCTGTCATATGTTTTCTGAACTTTTTGTAATAGGAAGAAGTCTCTAAAGAGCCCTTTTCTTCACTCCTCTAACAAAGGCATGTCCCAGTTTATTAAAAAATCATACACAACAATGCTGCCTGCCAGGTTTTACAGCCCTAATGAAAATTTGGTTGAGAGCGCAAAAATAAAAAAATAAAAAAATAAGAAAAAAAAATCTGGAAAAATGCCTGAAATTTCCCTGTCGCAGATGTTTCAACAGAAGGTGCTTGCATGCCATTCGTTAATGTAGCGCCATACGGGACTCGGTATGACCACTGCAATAACCAGTAAGTAACACACGCAGTGTGCGCATCGCTGCGCCAAATTTTCCGTCTGTTGTGTGGGGCTTGCATCCTGCGGATTGAGACGTACCTTGATAAAACTGTATTGTCATTGAATGATAATATTTGTGGATCACTCTGCTAGAAAACACCCTATCAAGAATGTGGGAGGTCTGTTGTAAAGTCGGCGCTGCTCGTCGGTGTTGCAGTCAGTCAGGAAGGATGGGAATGTTCGTATTTATGCCCCTTTTTTAGCCTATCTTTGAGATGCCAATTTGCAGGAGCGGCACTTCAGATATTAAAGCACTTTCTCTTTGAGAGAGGCTGTTGAATTTTAATCTCCGACATTAGGTAATTAAAAGGGGCATGTGAAATATAGTAATTATCGATACAGTGGAAAAATTATACAGATATAATATTCTCCTGGGATAATTATTTTTTATTTTGTAAGTTTAAAAGAGGCATGGACTAAAAGGAAAAAGAAAAAAATTCTGGAGTACTCTGTACTTCATCAGCTTGGTTTTGTATCCAGAAAGGCAGAGAAGCACCTAAATAATTGGATACATACACTTCCCTGCACACACAGCTGAATATTGTCTTCTTCTCTTGGAAGGGAAGATGTGGAGTGTACTGCTTTGATTTTTGTATGTCTGAGGGAGGTGATGTGGAGGTGATCCTACCAGCAGAAGTGGGAGTTATGTGTACAAATCATCCGTGCTGTGGTGGGGATGTACATGAGTGCTTCCCATGGATCAAACCAACACCCTTAGAAACACTTCTGCAAGAGTTAAATCTGCTAATGACAAGGGGTTTGAAATGCTTCTATGAACTTTCATAGTCTTTTCCTCTGTTTAACAGTAGAGTTTCCTGGACTGTTTGGTGGCTCTTTTGTGCCACAATGATCAAAACAGGAAATAGTGCTGAGTCTGACTTACCTAGAAACTGAGTTTGGGTTCAAGATTGAGGAAGGGCTGAGATTCAATAGAAATCAGACTTTTCCTGTCAGCTAAGAGAATCATAAAGGTGTCAGCAGGTGTCAGCATATTTGGTTAAACGTGTCTCTGGGAGATTTCATTCACATTTGAAATGAATCTGGAAAACAGTTAAGGGTCACTGAAACAGATCCTAGGGTTGTGAAGCAACGTTCAGAGAGCTTGAGCTTACACTTCATATGAAAGACAAGGCTTTGCTCTGCAGTGGTCTTACTGGACTAATATTTCACTCCAGTAAAACCAGTTAGGCTATTTATGCTCCTCCTTTGCTACAAATGTCACTTCTTTTCTTGGATAGAACTAAATATAGATGTTTCTAAGAACATGTAAACCATAATACCTGGAAGTCATATCTCTAGACTATATCATAATAGACTGTACTTTTCATTTGTCAAGCACTGTTTATAGGATAGTGCTACTGGTTTGTTTGGTTTTTTTTCATTTTATTTCCTATGTGCTTTCAAGTATAATTTTCATTCATAGTTCAAATGAATGAAAAAATGCTTCAAATTAGGTTTTGACCAGTGGGTTTTCATGACATTATGGATTCAGAAGAATGACAAGGGCATTCCTGTTCAGGAGAGTAATCTATCTTTAACTGTTCCATAGCCAAGTTCACAGTCAGAGGTTTGCTGCTGTTGCCAGAGAAGGAAGAGTTGGGGTGCCTCCAGTTTCAGCTCCTTGAGGTGTCATCAGCTGCCCCTGCTGTGATCTCAGCAGCAAAAAAAAACAAGCAGCCCAACTCTCTAATGCTAGTCCCAGATCACCTTTTTCAGACCATTCTTCCTGTGGTAGGGGTATCCTGACCACTCTCAAGTTTCTGCCATGCCAATGTTGAAAGACCTTGAGTCTGCTTCACCACCAAAGATGAGGTTTATAGAATTTAGGCATTCCAAATGCACAGAACATTCCTGTGACTTCTGCATGAAAATTACATAGAAGCCAACATAATCTCGTCATGTGGAAAATTTGCTTAATATTTTCTCAGGAAGAGTGGGCAAGTAAGGCACACAGAACTACCTCTAAAGTCTTTGCAAACTAAACCTCAAGAAACTTGCAAGCAAAATGTAATTGTATAAATGGAAAAAAATGTAATTATTCAACCTTTTCTTTGATCTGGAAGGAGATCAGCATTATTAGAATGGATTAATTTCAGTAAGTCAGTGGTATCTGTTGGTTCTACAATCATTATTATCTATTTTTCCTGGATATAGAATTGATTGAATTTGCAAATCAAATTTCCCTACACTCTATAAACCTTTTTTCTGGAAGTTAAAGTAAGTGGCTATTATAGACTTGTTCTGAGGAAAATAAAAGTATGGGGAGGTAGAGCAAGAGGAATAAAAGAAAAGAATAGGAAGTACTTTGATTAAGGCTCACCAGGCTAAAACATGCTGTGAGGGTTGTGTTCTGGCCTGGTGTGTTAGAAAAGAGGTATGCTGTTTTATTTATCTAACCATATATTTATTTGTAATTTGTTTTGCCTTTTGTAAGATTTCTTTTTGCTTTTGTAAGCTGTGTACCTGCTCTATTTTCTCACTGGCTTCAGCAGGTAGATTCCTTTTTATATTGCCTCTGGAAGTACATAATTTTCTTTGGGACTTTTAATGAACTTAGACAACATTAAGGGATCAGAGAAATCAGAGTTGAAAATGACACACACCATCCACCCTCACTCCCCAGGAATTCCTTGGCAAGCAGGATGATATCTTATATCCCTGCCCAAAACTGCAGAGCTACTACCTACATCTTTATCTCCCAACATTGCTTGCAACTAAAGTGTTTCAGGACCTGAGAATGATCCTCTGTGGAATTAGGTCCCCTTTATGGCAGAATATGCACCCTTGAAGGTGATGAATCCTTAACAGAGGGAATTTGCAAAGCAGTTACAGGAGCCTGCACAGCCCAGCCATTTGCAAAGGAGCATAAACAAGGGTAGTGCAGGGAGGAAAAGCAAAATCATCACGTAAAGTATGAAATTTCCAGCCTGGGTGGTAAAAAGAGGACCCAGATACCTGCAAAAGAAGTTTCACCTTGCAAGATTTCAAGTAAAATCTTTCTATGAGCAGAGATGTTAAGGCCATACACCAAAGCAAAGGCCTTTCCCTCCTCTCAGGAACTGGGTTATTCCTGAGCTCAGGAATCATTTGTTATTCAATGATTTCCTTTCTCTTGGGAGTCAGTCTTCTCCCCAATGTCTCTTTCATTCATTTGCATTTTTTTATAGTCATGCACAACTTCTAATAGTGATAAGGCAGACTATTACATGTGATACAGCAGTGTAGTTCACTAGAATGTGGTTTTTTGAAGGAATGAGTCTCCTGAAGCCTCTGTAGTTTTCTTTGGTACCTGTGTAGTGCAGGTATGTTGATTTGCTTGGATGTTTCTTATTAGCAACAACATAAGTGAGATTTTTTTTGTACAAACTTGGTGTACATTTGTGCATGTGTGTGAAAGTAAAACAAGGAAAGAGTAAGAGAGGATTAGTTTCATTCATTAACCCTGAAATTTCCATTAAATTTGCAAAATCAGAGACCAGCTGTGTTACTGTTAATCAACATAAAGAATATTTACTCTGTGGCAGCAATTTTCTCAAACACACTGCACTGTGGCAAAGTCCCTATGAGTCATTTTGACACATCATAATTCATTTGCTGAAAGACCATTTTGTATATAAGAACGACCATATACACACTGCAAATTTTCAGTTTTATGGGACACTCATCTTCAAGAGAGTATAAAGAACCTCATCCATCTCTTTGCTAGCACAAGGCTGTTCCTTTTACAGTAATCAATACTGTCCTGTACATTTCTGCAGAATTCAAGATATGATGCTTTTGCTATTTATTATGAAACTGGAGATGAGAGCATTTATAGATTTTTATTCCGTTTCCTCTACCCTACCCTCAAAAATGTCCACAAAGAGTGTTTTGTGTCTGTATTTTGCCTACTTCACTCTCTGCACCCAACAAGATTTCTTTTAAAACTCATCATAGCTCAGAACTCCCATCTGCAAGAATGTCTTGTTTTTCTACAAACAGGTGGTCAACTTCTCTAATTTAGCCAAACTAAACATCTAAAGCTGTTATTCTTGGAAAATAATATGGAATGCAAAGGGTTTACTTTTTGGACAAGGAATTGCTGGCAAGGGGATTAAAAAATCAAATTAGTTTTACCTCACCAACCCTCCGAAACCAATATAGAGTGATACTGCTCATCTTTGCCTTCATTCTGCACAGGACAGTGGTAAAATCCTATTTGTATTGGTTATTATGAAATGGCTTTATAGAACAAGCAGATTTTTCAGACTTGCTCATAATTATCTATTAACAAATCACATAATCATTTGTCATTACCATCTATGTGTATTTTCCTTCCACTGTCTCATTTTATACATTTTTTATTTTATAATTTCACTTTGAAGCATCTCGCTGTAGTTAGAAACTATCTGGGAACCATAGTATTACCTATTTGTTGTAGATCCAAGGCCTTGGAAAGCATAATTTTTAAGTAATTTTCCTAAAATCCTTTTGAAATATCTTCTTTGCTGTTCAAATACTGTTTTTAAAAGATTGGTAACTGAAAGGTAAAATATGAGAAAGTATGAGGGAAGAAGCAATCGAAAAATGAACTCTTCAAGTACAGTGTATAAATATATATATGGTAAAAATATGAACAAGTTCTTTCTATAGGATAGGAAACAAGACAGTAAAAATACTTTTTAAGAGCAAGAAAAGTTGTGAAGGTTGTGTGTACTGTCTGAACAGTCAAGAGTTTTTATTTGCAATTTTCCAGATGACATTATCTATCTGATCTAGCAGCATTGCCATTATTTTGTGAGTGTTTCACTGCTGGAAGGGAGCAGTTCAGAACTTCTCTGTTCATTTGGCTTCTCAAACATAAGGTAATACAACATGCACAACTGCTCAGCATATTTACCCCATCAGCATATTGTATTCCAGCTTGCTAGTTAGGCACATAGGATGTCACAGAATCACAGAACAAGCTGGGTTGGAAGGGACCCACAAGGATCAACAGATCCAAGTCTTTGCCCTGCCCAGGACACCCCAAGAGTCACACCATGTGACTGAGAACATTGTCCAAAGCTTCCTGAACTCTGTCAGGCTGGTGCTGTGACCACTTCCCTGGGGAGCCTGTTCCAGTGACCAGCCACCCTCTGGCTGAAAAACCTTTCCCTAATATCCTACTTAAACCTCCACTGGCACAACTTCAGGCCATTTCCTCAAGTCCTGTCACTGGTGATAATTAGATACCATTTCATACCATAGTAGAAAAAGTTACACTTCTTAAAGAAATTTATACAGAATACTAAAGTTTGACCTGTTAGTATTTCTGTATTTGTTGTAAGGTTGTACAGCTCTGTAAGCAACCAAAATGTTTTTAAAAATTTAAGACTGATTGATGGAACTGTAACTTAGGTAGCCTTCATTTCTTTGGGATAGGTACTCTGGGGCTGCATGTATTTCCTGGAGATGTGAGTTACGTTGCACTGGTAAAAAAGGCTATCAAGTCTTTGTGCTGCAATACACCAATGGTCCATATAGGCAAGTGTTTTTACTCTTCTTATTTGCCTTTCTGAGGTAGCCATGCACCAATATACCAGAGAGATATATGATAATACCCTCATACAGAATTTGCCTCCTTTTTTATATTGTTGTTTTTCTTCAGGATCATATTGATAGCTCACAGTCATCTGTGGCTGACTGACATTGCCAAGTCCATTTCTTCTGTCATCTCCTGCCGGTGACTTTACATGTCCTAGCAAGCTGTTGTCAGAGGCAGATGAGCTGCTGTGGATTCAGACCTGTGCAAACATGTTGGTTATTGCTGCGTGCCTGCCTCCTTCCATCCGGCATCAGAGATCACTGATCTTACAACACAAATTAGCTTTATGTCTGCAACTGAATGGAGCCCTAAATGAGACACCATGAAACACCACCTTGCCCTCATATCAAAAATGGAGATGAGCCTTTCTTGAAGAGGTGGACAAGGTGTGCTTCGTTTACTTCTGAGAAGTGCTGTACCGTAAGTGACAATGTGTACCAGTGGAAACCAGCCACCCAGTGCTGGCAGTGTCCCAAACTGTTCCTATTCCAACCAGCCACACGCCTTACTTGTCACTGACGGATTCACGGTGTGTGTGCAGGGGATGACTAGTGGTGGCTTTGTGTTGCCAGGGCACGATGCCACCGAGCTGCATTTCCCCTCCGCATGGCCTCCATTTGCCTTTTTCCGCATGATTATCACCCATCTGTTGCCCTCTGCCATGTGTGGGAGGGCAGCAGATGGGCCAGAAAACTGGAACACAGGAAAGCAAGTTCTTCTGAGAGACAAGGAGAGAAAGCGTAAGGTCAGAAAAGAAATCTTAGACTAGCTCCAGGAAAAGGAGCACTCCAAAGAGGGTACTTACCATTGATGGAAACTCTAGGAAGAGAAATGAGGCAGCATTTCCAGTCAGAAGGAAACAATGCAGATTTTGCTTCTCACCTACAGAACCATCAGTTTCATTCAGTTTGTTGACTTACCTGTAAGGACCATAGCATTTATTTACCTATGTAATACATCATTGCAAACCCATGGTTCATAGACATGGGAACAATACAGCTCTTTCCAGGTTCCAGCTGTGGCACTTAAGCTTAAAATCTACATGATATGAGTAAGAGACCAAGATGATCTTTACAGGGCCATCACAGCGCCCTCAGCATTTGCAGCCTCTCTAATAGATTGGTAAGAAAAGTAACAAAGTATTTCCTAACTAATGTTTTCTTTACCTGCAGGAAAAATAACATTTCATAAATGCATTTCACCAATGTAACAGAGATCCTACAGGTAGTAAACCAAGTCATATTTCTTCAACACTAATTCTACTAGGTTCTCATCAACAGATGCTTGTTGATGTTCCCATTGGTCATAAACATACTCATTAGGTTTTCTCTTTTAATTTATTTATTTTTAACTGACAAGAATACCAAGAATTACTTTGAAGTAATTGATGTTTTTAGCAAGGGTAGCTTGTGACTCTGTATCTCTTTTATTTGTAGTTGTCAGTGTCATTCCATTTGATTCCAGTGAGAAATTAAAGTTTATGCTCTCAAATGCACTGATGTTAGATGCTGATTAAATGAATATTTCAATGTCCCTCCAGCATCAGGTAGAAATAATGTATGCAACTCCCATACCCCCTCAGAAAAAGTCTCAGGAAGTTTTTCTCAGAATATGCAAACACTATGCTTTACCTCCACCTCTTCCACTTGCCCAGCCACAATGCAGATAGAAGTGTAAAAAATTGTGCCTTAAACAGTATTTCTGAGTTTTCTCCCTAATTGTCATGATTTCCCAAATACCATAATATTCGATACTCTGTGAAGCTGAGCATCACTAAATTGTGGAGAGCTGAGTATTGAGCAAGTGTTCAGCACATATACAGCATTTCAGATATTTAGGCCCTCATTCAAATGAAAGCAAATGCAAGAGGATTATGATCTTAAGGGGATCTTAAGGTACAGGTGGCAGGAATCTAATGAGGAGAAATAAAGCAATGTTCAATGAAAGAAAAGAAGGTGCAATTTTAATATGTTTAGAAGCATCCAATTAAAATTAGTGATATTTTTCTTGAATGGCTACATGTGTATGAGTATGATATTTCTAATTAGTGTTGATTAATGCTTAACACTTATTTGTGCTTAAGGATCTGAGGCCTTTAGCATCGTACAGGATCACGCATCTTCAGGTGCAAATGAACTGCATGCCACCTTCAAATAATATCAGATGATAAACTCAAAGTATGCCCTGATTTATTCCCACAAAAAGCTTTATTCTTTCATCATGAGCAATAACCAGTGGTACAACACTAAGCTACAACAGAGCTCTGGGTGATTTGGGGAGAGGAGAACAAAGGGAAATCCTAGTAATGTCTCAGGAGGGCAGAGTAATGGCTCATATTTAATACTCTGAATCTGGCAGAACAGAATTTAGGTCTTCCTTGTTCACGGCTAACCAGTCCTGTATGTCCTCTCAGGTAGGAGCCAAGAAGAACATTTTCAGTGAGGTGTCACTACCAGACGTGTTGGAATTGGACTCAGAGTCTCCAGGCATAAGAGGTGAAGAAAGACATGAAGCAAATGTTGGCAGTCAGCTGGGCAGGGGCCTCGTTTCTGGTTTTAGGGTCACTTCAGTTTGTTGACACAAACCATTTTTATGTTATTGAAAAATCTATTTTTCCACTGCAAAAAAAGGGGAAAAAATGAAACTCTGAAGGCTGTGAGAAAGTGTAACTACTGTTCCCTCCTCAGCTCCTTGAGTGATTTCTGGTTCACACAGAACATTGACCATCCTTTGGGCCATCTTGCCATGTAAGCCTCTGCTGTAGCAAGTGCCCTGTTTATAATCAGTACTAAGATACAAAAGAGGAATCTCTGGCTTCTTCCCATGCTCTGTAGTTAACAAAAATCTATTCAGAGGCTTGAATTTCCGTGCAAATAACCCTCTCATCTGCAATAGTCAAAGGAGTGGAAAATACAGGAGAGTCTTTGGAGAGTTAACACCCAGACCCTGTGAACATGAAGATGATTATTTTCCTCTACAAGGCTTTTTCACATGTGATAAGCTTGGCATGTTGCCTTGGTTAAGTGTCAAGCCCTGAATGTTTTTGGTTTTGCCCTGGTGGTCCTGAGGAGTTACTGGAATACTTGTTGGACCTGTTTTATATCACTGTGTGCACTGATAGTGACATTGAGAAGAAACAGGTAGAGGAGTGGAAGGGGGATCTGGATTTTCTCTTGTTCAATTCTGATAGCAGTCTCCCTGTCTGCCCATGCAGCCCTACAGCTTCATCCAGTCTTTCTTTGGCTCTTTGACTGTGCTTTTTTACATTATTACATTGTAATCTCTTCTTGGGGGTTTTTTTTTGGTTGGTTTTTTTTTTTTTTTTCCTCTCTTGCTCCCAAGGGATAGTTGTCAAAACTCCTTATCTGTTGATGAATGAAAGGAATTTTTGTCTCCACTGCCTGGAACTGGTTAATGCAATTCTGGACAATACCACCGGGTCACTGAGTCAAGTGAACAGCAAGAGTTTAAATACATAGAAAGATTTTGTTTGGTGCCAGTTTGTATCGTCATTCGAAGATATTTTCTGCCATCCAAGGAAGTAAAAAAGACAAGACTGAAGGCAGTTGCAAAGAGTTTCTAGAATTGAAGAATAAACATTACCAAATTCTGCAACTGAAATGTTGGCAGTGGAAATCAAAAGAGAGATGCTTTAACATTTGCACTAAAAGGCATTTTCATTCTGTTGTTGGAACACTTTTTCTCATTACTGTTCATTAGAGTCTGATGCCAATCATGTTGTTGTGTGTCTGGTGTGAGAAACGGTACTCCTGGCCAAAACCTGCTTATCTGGGTAAAGACAATAGACATTGTCTATGAATACAAGACCAAACAATAACAGCCATGCTTTCTGGCAGTGACCCAAACCCAATTCTATAAGGTCCTGTGAGTTTAACATCCGTTGAAATGAAACCTTGCAGAACTGAAATTTATAGTAAGAAAATACTTAAAAACTCTGAAAACTAAAGCCCAACTTTATTTCTATTTTCAGCATTTTTCTTAAGTTACAGTACTGAGAACAATCTTGAACCTGCCTTTGTTGAAGCCAAATGTGCTATTGCTTTCAGGCAACACGAGGCCAAGCTCTACCTGTTTGTTCCAAGCACAGTACTACTGTGTCCCAGTCTTGGACTGACAGCTCTGTTTGGGACAGGAAAATCTTTGTTTGGAAAACTAGATAAAATGCATGTGTCTGTGACTCCTGAACTCTCCATAGTTCATTGAAATCATTATTAAAAATGATTACTCATAGATTCTTGTGTTGATAACACTTCCATATGACCATATGTAGTCATAGAGAAAATTCATGTATTTGTGCAGAAATGTGCGTTACTCCGAGTAGAAGCTTCATCCCAGTATTTGCACAAACAAAGCTCTGCCTGGATAAACATGAGCAACAGACAATCAGCAAGCAAGTATTCCTTTGAATGGAAAGTCTTGGCTTGGAGCTTGAGCCAGACTCCTGGAAGCCAACAGGAGTCATCCCATGGATTGCAATGAGCTTTGTATCATGCCCTTTATTCATAGCAGTGTTTGCAAATCATCTTTTGCAGTATTCACCCAGCTGAAATCATACTGCAAGCATATTCATATGGTATATTCACATAAATATGTGCTGTGATTCATAAACAAATTACATTTGCATCTGTCGACTATGGCTGAGGAGCAACAATGAAGAAAATAACAACGGAGAGGAATGGGAGAAAAAAGTGGTAATTGTGTGACAGTGAAAGGAAGAAACTCAACTACATTTCCATATCATCCCAGGTGTCAGGTAGCAAAAGCTTAAAAGGTTCCCATAGAACTTTCAAGAGAGTTCTATGCAGAAAAAAGGACATTTCAGGAAAATGTTTATACAATAACTCTTGCACTTTTAATCTCATCTCTTGCAGTTCCAACCCTGTCTTGAATTTTCAGGAATTTCCTTTTTATACATCTGAATTTTAGTTTGAAAAACCAGTATGAGTGACAGAAGGATTCAACACCAAATTTAAGGTTCTCTGGGGACAGCTGTTGCATTTCAGTAAAAAATTGCATTTTAGGAAAAGTAAAAGGCTTTCTTTGGTGTGTGTATGTACATGTATGCTCACACTCTAAAAAAGCCAGTTTTAACTTGAAAACAATAGCCAGTCTTAACTTTAAAACAATAATTTTTACTTTTGTTTCCTTAGGAGTGCCAGCATTTGTTTTTATTAATTCTTTTTATAACACTTTATTCTAAGCTGAGAAAATGACCTCTCAGCTGATTCTACCACCTCTGGTTTATGAAAAAGTGTCAGTACATATGATTAAAGAAACACCTAATTAATCATCCTCCTAGGTATGCCAGGACTTGTAGGGAGCCAAGTAAGGTCCTTGTCACCCCCACACCCAGACGTGTGTCTGTGCAATCCACTGAGCTGGCTTATGTGCAGTGTTATAATGCTCTTTCTTTCCAAGCTTTGAGCCAGGCTTTGAAATGCATTACATTTTCCCTTGTTCTTGTTCTGAATCCCATCCCCTCTGTACAGACTATCTATAAAAGAAGGAACCAGCGTTCTCAGAGCAGACTAATTGTGTTGGATGCCCAATTAAAGACAAATTTAATGGGCCTGATTTCATTTCAGAAGGTGTGGAAACACACTGTGGTGAGATATCTTGGTTTAGATTTCCAAAACTAATCTTATCTTCTGAAAATTTTATTCCAGATTTTTATAAGCCCTTGGCTGTAAGGACTGAAGAAACCTTCACTTTAAGATGTATTCTCACAACGCAATGAGAAGTCTGTGTGAAACCTCATGTTGCCTGTCTTTGGTTTAAGAAATAAATGAGTTAATCATGAAAACACATATCTGGGGAGTTTCAAACTATAGAATCATGCACGCTTTGTACAGCTGGGCACTCATAATCAGTTATAGCGCAAAAAGCAGAAAGGTCCTTATTACTTTCCGTATAATTTTTTATTTCTCTCCAAATATCAATGTTATATTGACTGTTAATCTGAAAAACCTCATTTAATGTCAGCTTGCTCACAGTTATGAAAATTCAGGTAATGTATTCCTGCTACTAATTGTATTTGAGAAAGTGTTATTAATTTCATATATCAAGTTCGTAGTGGCCATCTGTTCCCTCCGAACTGCTGCGTCTCCCTCCATCTGCCCTGTTTTTCTTCTGCTAATCGGGTGGCAAGGGCTCAGATGATTGGGAAGTTTCACTCTGACTTTTGATTTGTCACTCATCATCAAGCCAGCTGTGCATTTTTAAACAGACTCTTGCAACGGGTGGTGCTGAATTTAAATCTTACTGTCTGAATTTTTTTTTTAAATAAAACTTTTTTTATTTAAAAAAAAATCAAAAGGAAGACAGATTGTATTTTCTACTGTGTAAAATGTGCTTTGCTGCCACTAATTTGGCTGCATCTGCACTCTCATGAATAAAGATGACGGTACATGTCCAGGATATTATTAGGGACTGTGGAGAGCGGGGAAGAATTTCAAGTGTAGAAAGACACCACAAGTTTCTAGCACTCAGAGCAGTGAGCAAACACATGTCAAGGTTCTGGCTTCAGCTGGCACTGACTGAGGTTAGTGCAGACTTTTGCAGATACAAATAGTAGAAAATGTTCATGCTTTAAATAGAGAAAATTATTAAAGAAAGGTAGAATAGCCTTTAAATGCTTTTCCCTCCTTTATTCCTCATGAATCCAGACACAACTAATAAGGGTTACTGGTGATCAGTGGAAAACTTTTAGGATCTGTTTGGTATTGCTGTGAAATTCACATTTTCCCTTTTTTAAGAATTAGGGAAATGTCAGACAGTCACAGGCTTTGAAGTTCTTGCGAACCCCAAATTCCCAGAATACTCTAAGCACTCCATCCCCACGGATGGCCTATAGCAGATGACAGGAACCTATAGAAGAGACCTGTAGAAGATCAGATCAGTCAGACAAGATGAATTTCATGCTCAAGAAAGTAATTTTATAATTTCTGGTAGTAAAAAGGTGGTCAAAATTCTCAAACATATCTTTTATCTCCTTTCCAAAATCCACATTGTTTTTAGCTATAATGATTCCAGATATTTCTGTTTTTCATGTAAATGCTCAATTCCTTTTGACTGTTGTTGAAACGATTCAAACCTCATGTGAAAGATTAAATATTTATGCCTAGCACAGAGGGGATATTGCAAGAAATGATTGGCTAAAATTAAAGCAGACAAACATCAAGCTGTACAAGAGGAGGAAATTCCCAGACAATGAGATGTATTAAAGTATGGAATAAAATTGTAAGGGATATTATGAAAGCCTCACCACTTGGCCCATTTGAAACAAGAGCTGACGAAACAACCTTAGACATGCAGCAGTGGAAACGAGGTGAACAGGATGGTTTATCAGGCTCCTTCTACATAAAATTTCTATTGTTCTGCAATCTGATTTATGAAACCCAGACAGCACAAGGACATTTGCAAGTGGGATTTTATCATAGTACCTGAAGCATATGATACTGTTTTACAACTAAGAGGTGAAGTTTGATGGTTTCTCTTTGCAGGGGTTCATGAGAACATTTCCTCTGCTTTGTATTTATGAGAGGTCTGAAAAAAAGATCACATGTGGAATCCTGTTTGCATTAGGCAGAGACAAAAAAGAGAGACTTGCCAAATCTATCACATACTCTTTACAATGTATTCTCCACACGGAGATATGCGTACCTTGGATCTTTGGGGCGGTTCTGTACAAGAATAGGAATATTTTCTGTACTGAAAATTATTTGTGTCAAAGCTTCTTCTGAATAAAAATACATGAAAATTGTATGTGTATCTATAGCAATATTACAAACATCTCTGCTTTGTTGGATTTTCTTATTTCAGCAATCCCAGTATTCTAGTATTTTGGTAAAAATATATATTTGAAATTGTTGTGTTTCTCCTGGGTCTTATCTGCTGCCAAGGAATGCCACAAATATTACCTGTTCCTGTTGTGAAAAGGTACGTGCAGGCCAACCTGCTCTGAAGTTTTGAGAGCCTTATCAAACATCTCTCTTATCTTGCTAGCAAAATCTAGTATATAAAATGTTCTACCCGGTTTCGATGGGTGGGAACAGAACGGGGAAGGAGCAAGAGGAGGGTTGTCACAATGTCCCCTGTCTGACAGTATTACCAGGATTTTACAATCCTGTATGCATCCTTTTATCTCATTTTATTCATAGCAAACATAGTTTGGTACATCATTATAATGCATTGTATTCACAGGTCACAGCATTTGTATGCGCAGGGGACCAGTGAAGCTTGTGGTTGATCATTTCCAGGTAGACTTGATACACTTGTGGGTGTAACCGTGGTAACTGAGTGTCACTTTTTTGGAACTTTTCCAAAGACATGTACCCAAATAGTAGATTGGCAGTATGGAATGAATCTCTAATTAATTTAAAAATAAACCGAGTTACAGTCCAAGTTTTGCAAGGTAGCAAAAACTCCTTTTGGATTTCAATTCTTGCCAAAAGGGCCCTGTAAACTAAAACTGAAACTTGACTTTCTTTTATCACTAAACATTTTTACATTACCAGTGATTTTTTCTCTAAAAAGACATTATTTAGAAAGAAAAATCAGAAGTCAAAGCACAATAAAACCATCCAGTTTTAATAAGTATCATAATGTAACTCCTTAATTGCTTTGTATTTGTCTGTTCCACTGCACAGCATTTTAATGCATACCATGAAGAGACGCATTTTACTGTTGATACAAAATCATGGAAAAAAGCCACATCATGTTGCTGTTTCCTGGTTCCTCTGCAATATGAGGTCTAACTTGCTCTTATTCTTGAATTTTTCAAGTTGCAAATGTGTCTTTTGTAAGGTCTTACATGTGTTTGCTTTTGCTGGAATGAACTCTGTAATTGCTATTGTTAATAGTAGTGACAAAATATTTACCTGGCATCATTACTTTGACTGCAGTCCACATGTCTCATTCTTCTGTTTTTCAGGTAAACAACCCTGAGACAATTAGTGCCATAACAAGTAAAAAGCTGGAGTAAGATCAATATCTCCTGTAACAGCTCCCAGCTCATTACGCTTCAGCAGAGCTATACCTTCTTGTGCGAAAGGAGTCCATCTGTCTTTCCAAAAATGCAGTTAGAAGTCACAAATGCAATGATTACACAACATATTAATACAACTACTGACATGCAAAAGTAGGGAGAAGCAGCAGATGAAAAACGTTGGGTAAGAATGCTTGTAATAAAATTAGTCCTTGTAGAGCGCACTAACTCCTATCTTGTGGAAATTTTCAAAACAGCAAAACAACCCACATATAAACCTGTCACAGAAAAAGTGTTTTTGCTTTTCATATTTGACTTGAAATCCAGAAAGGAAGAGGTTGCAGTACTCATCAAGGCATGTCTCAAGGTAATTTGAATGTAGGTGGTGCTCAGGAAGAGAGGGTTAAATAAAAACCAATATATTTACTTTCTTTCAGGGTCACATACCAATCTCAGAACTGCTGTAATTGCCCTAAATATTCTAAGTGGCACAATGTTCTAGACAAGATGAGGCCACTACATCACTGGTCTGCCCTGAGGAGACCCACTTTGCAGTAGAAGAGTCATGTCAACGTGCAGTGATGTTCAGCTGTCCTGGGGGTGCTGACAAACACCCAGTGCATCAGGATTCAGAGCTTTTCACCAGGAGAAAAAGAAAACTTCCCTGAATTAATTAAATACTTCCAGTCCATGATTTTTCACTGTTTTTATCTGTGATTTGTCATTGTTGAATCCCTGAAGGTGATCAGATGGGGATGGAGACCAGATAAAAGCAAGCCATGTCCTAACCCTTTCAAAAGTTACAAGGATAAGAGTCAGAATCTTAAAGGAATTAAATTAATTGATGTCAATGAATATTCAATGTCTAAACACCTTTAAATATCCAATTCCAAAGGACTAGCCTAGAGGTCATTTGTCTGTAAAGAATATTTTTGCCACAGGAATAAGCTGATACCTCCTCTAAGAGGTCTTGATTAATCCAATCCCATGCTTTCCAAAGGAGCACAGCACTACTTTCCTTTCCAGTATCTATGGCTGAGGACAACTGACAAATCTGGCACCAACACTAATGTGGCATACAATCTGTAAAATTCTTATGTAGAAGAAATCTATGCTCCAAATGGCTCTTTCACATACAGCCCACAGATTATCTTAGACTGCTATTAAAAAAGCACCGTAGGACACTGAGCCTGAGAAACAACCCAGTCAAGGCAAGAGGCCTATATAATTAATGACTAATCAGAGCTATTAGTGGCCAGAACATTCAGATTCCTCTTCTTGAAGTCCTCCTGTGGGAAAGAGAATGTCCAATGTCTACAGAGACAAGACAGAAGTGTACAAAGCCTTTACATAAACTTCTTTATCCCTATTTTACAAGAAGATAATTCCTGAGGAAGAGTTCTTCATTTTCCAGACAGGAACACTGAAGTACAGTATATGCTAGGTTAAATTACAGACCAAAGTAATTGTACAGTTTTTGTAATGCCAAAAATTGAAAGAGAAGTTGGGCTCTGGCCATGTACATACCAGCACAGTAATAATTTCTTTTCCAAGTCTAGTCCTATGCTTTTTGAAATCAATTGTTAAGCTACTAGATCAGATAATTGATGAGTAAGAATAAAACATGTTTCCCTCTTCTGATTTTTTTTCCTATCCTTGTGACCAATGGGAAAAAAAAAACAGTTATGCTATATTTTGGGAATTTATATGTACATTTGTCAATAAAAGCAGACTTAAGTAAAAAGTCATGTCCCCAAGCTAAAATACCACTATCCCCTCTCTGCATGGGTAATGGAACAGATTCACCTTCACCGTAACATTGGACTGAATTACATGTTATAGTCCTTGACATGCTTTGACATGACTAATGTGACCCAGCTGGTCTCTGCAGTAGAAAAATGTGAACATAGAATGTGTGTTTTATGAGACACACATATAAGTTGACAACAAAAAATACCCATGGTTTTGTTTGTGTGATTCAACAAAAAAAAAAAAAAGAAGAGAAAAATCCATGAGCTTATAAGGCTCTGCAAATACACAAGCTGTCATATTTCAGTATTTACAAGTATTGAAAGGTAGTGGGTAATGGTGTGTTTGTAGACAGTGGGTTTCCAAGAGTACGTGTGTAAACTGTTCCCTCTGTCGTTTAGAGGATGACCATATAGCCAGCTTTTTTTTTACTGCAGTATTTAAGCAGGAACCATATGATACCATGTTTTATTTAAAATTGGACTTGTACCACTGAGGCTGGAAACTTGTATCTTTAGAACAATTTCATATTGCACAGTGCCACCATATGTTGCCTACTTTAGTGTTTTTAGAGAGATTGCTTACTGCCTAAAGGTAGCATGTCTCAAATTTACAAATCACATATTGCTTGAGGGCACAAGTGAAACCATTGATTTAAGAGAATGCAATATGCTTAGTTTAAAGGTGTTAATTCAACTCTATCATCTTCCAGCTTTCCTTACATTGAAATATATATTAGTATGGGGCCAGAGAAATTAAAAATTGGGACTGCAGGTTCAGTAATTGTGTTTCAGTCTTTAAAGGAAAGAAGAAACTGGCTGATTAGGTAGACAGACACTTTTAGCATAAGAGTTCTTGGAAACTCTTGAAGTGAACACCCTGAATTATGAAGCTGGCATTTTACATTTCTCATCATTAGTGTAAATGGAAAAGTAGCCACTGGTATCTTGCAACTAATTTAGCAGATGGACTTGTTCTAACATTTTCTCTGAATTACCTTGTGCATATTTTAAAGGGGAAACTTGTCATTTATCAATGTATTTTAACATTTAACTTCCTTAAAAAATTTGGATTGCTCACAGTAATTTAATATATTTCTATTCAGTGTTTGCCTTCAGATAGCTGCTGCAAATTTGAAGATAGAAAAGTCCCAGTCCCTCCAGAGGTAAAATCATTACCCTATTCTCTACCGCTTTATCAATTCTAAATTAAAACATTTCAAGTGATGAAACGTCAAATATTTTCTTTAAATATATACCATAACAAAATAATTCTCTCTGGCTTCATAGCCTAAGGGTGATGAGCAGCTCTTACAATACTGTCATTATTATTTTATTTTGCTATATTTCTATTAATGTACCTGATGGGAACTGATGACAAAAGAAAAAAAATTGTAGTCCCATTGTAGTGCAGTGACCCATAACAAAAATGAGTCTGTCTCCAAGAGCTCACTGTGTAGTCCTCAGGCATAAATACACAGGTGGACAAAAAAGCAAACAAACAGTACAGAGTTCTAATGGAACACAGGAAGTATCTGAGCTCAGGAGTTCAGATACACGGGGTCTTGCTTTCCTACTGCTTTTAAGGAGGGAGATAGGGTGAAAACCTGCCCTGCCCTCAGTTTCCAGCATCACCTGTGCAGATCTGGACCAGCGATCCTGTCCAGCGCAGAGTGAGCTCGTGCATTAGCAGTGTGGAGTGTTGGAGAGTTTGAGCTATTATAAAATGAAATCCCAGAACTGTGGAACCAGGGGGTCCTCTAAGAGAGAGTAAGATGCCAACTTTCTACATTTTATGGGGAAAAACACTCAGAAAAAGCTCAGACATGTTTCTTAAAGAAGCCAACGTCTGATGCTGCTGCTACTGTGGCCTGATGAAAAAAAGGGGACGCTGCAAGAAGGGCTCAGGAAAAGGGGCAGTGTTGGCAGGTTGTCTTTTCATCCCTTTTATCACCTCAGTTTTAAATGGGATCCTGGTAAATACACCAAAAATGAACACTGAAACAGAGCCTGGATAGGTCATGCAATTATGTGTCCTGGTTTCTGCAGCATTTCATTGTGACCAAAAGATTGGAAGGCAAAGTTTCAGAAATAATATTTTTTTTTTTTTGCATAAATCCTGTCTATGTTTCATGTATTTCTTGGTTTCTTATAAATTTGATAATACAGGCACTTCTAAGTACTTTGGTGACAGGTTCCAGATAGAGTGTATTTTTGGGAAGTGCTGACACCAGCTGCTGGGACTCACACCAGCAAGTCAGGTAATACTTTACAGGAGCTGACTGTGGCATGCGCTGAACAGAGTCTCCAGTTTTCAAAGCAAGCGTTCAGTCTCGGCAGCGCACAAGTCATCCCCATCAGTAAGGACCAGCACTGGTGGATTCATTACAATGCTTACACATCACTAAACGGTCTTCAAAAATACCACTGTGGCTTAATTTACTTAATATTAGTATACATGTTAACTTAATACCTTTCTTTCTTTTTAAAAAAGGGGCATTTTGCGGACGCTTTCTTGTCAGGTAATAGCTCTACGGATTAATTTGGAGAGCCCTTTCTTGTCAGCGCAGGCGGCAGCCCCCCGCCATGGCCAGAGATTAGGTGCCCCCCAAGGCTGAGCCGAGCCTGTTGGCGCCTTTATGCAGGCGACCTTTGTGTGGCCCGTGCTGTGGCTGCCGGCTGGAAGCCTGTGAGGAGGAGATTAGGCCGTCCCCAGCCGGCCAGCCGGCGCTGGGTGTGGCTCGTTCCCATTTTGGCGAGCAGATGGTGGCAGCCCAACAGGTGCACCCTGATGGCGGCAGCGGCCCGGCGCATCTGCCGGCCGGGCCAGGGGGAGGCTGCGCCCCAGCCCCGCGCCAGCTGCACCGCACAGGGCAGGGCACGGGCAAGGTGCTGAGGGATGGAGGCTGGTGACCTTCAACTATTAACCTTTCTACGTTACACTCTGGAAAGGGATGGTATGGTAAGAATGCTTTGATCTGGATATTATGGGATGAAAAATGACCGGAGACTAGGAGGTGATTGATTGCCGGGGGTAGGAAGCGGTGGGCAGTTTGATTTTAGGCTCTCCAGCAAGTGGCAGGGTCTCTCAGCCACTAAAACCCACCGTCTCCTCCTTTATTGCAGTTGTTTCTCAGGGCATCAATGGATGGAGAATGCGCCGGCTCCACATTATTTTGATTTTCT
Organism: Thryothorus ludovicianus; assembly: GCA_013397245.1. NCBI lineage: Eukaryota > Metazoa > Chordata > Aves > Passeriformes > Certhiidae > Thryothorus > Thryothorus ludovicianus. The sequence continues at coordinate 731,479 of VZTB01007298.1, forward strand.
ACTCAGAAATAAGTAGGACAATCAGACTGGGATTTCTGAAGTCCTTCATGCTCAATTTCCCTTCTCTCTCCACCAAAGAATCCCAGCCTCTTTTATGCAAAGAACACAGTCCTTACACTTGGGGCAACATCATATATTAACCTGTTAGTTTACTTACAAGCAGCACAAGAAGGAAGTAATACTCCATTTCTAAGAAATGCTTGTCTTAGCTTCTGAAGTTTATGCTCTGTATTACCTTCTCACTTTATACATGTCTGTGTTAAACCCTTTCCTTCCCAACTTGACCAGATTTGTAGTCTTCTTCTTCACATTTGCTTTAATCCAGTCCCAGACCACCTCACCTATCACCCTTGCACAAACAAAGCAGCTCTCCAGCTGATCTTCTTGGCTCAGATTTAGACTTTTTAGCAATTCTTACTTTAACTCTTCTCCCTTCCTGTTTCCCCTTTTGCTCTGCTTTTGGTCTGACTTGAGGTAAGGTCTGCTCTTCCCCCAGGGCCCTTTAATTTTGCTGATGTTCTGGGTCCCTTGCAAGGTCTTCACAAACCTGGCAGTTTCTGCTAGACTAACAGCTGTCTCCATCTCTTGTAGCTCTGGGGCTTTCCAGGGTCAGAAGCACATCATGAAGTAATGAATTTCACGACTCTGATGTGGAAAAAATATTGGCTCATATAAGCTTAGAAGAAGCCTTTTGGTCCAGAGGATGCAAGACAACTTGATGGAATCTCACAAAAAGGAGCTGCTAAAATTCAGCCAAAGATTAGAAAGTGCACTGGGTGTATTTAGATGGGGTAAAAGGGTGGGTTATTGCTCTACACCTTCATGCATTCAGAAAGTCTTAATGACTGGGCTGAGCTGCAAGCAGCTGCTTATTTCTGTGGGTCAGCCTCAGTTCTTCCCATGGCAGGAGAAGGGAGACACAGATGCAGCAAGAAGTGTTTCCATCAAAGCAAAAGTTGAACTACATAATGTCTGGAAAGATGAGTGGTCAAGTCCAGACTTGTCTGGGTGCCTATTTGGGGAACTGGAGAACAGCTCCAGTTGCAATTACATGAATCTTGAGTGTCCTTTAGAGGGTTCATTTGGAAGACAATATAACTAATATTAAGCAGATTGCAGTCTCACACCAGAATTGCCGGGAAAGGGTACTACAGCCTTCCAAAGAGAAAATTCTTTGGTGGAAGCAGGAGCTGGCTACAGTGATGGAGAAATAACTTCATTAATTGAAACCAACCTGAAGGAATGGGAGACAACAGGTTACTGGATCTATTATTAGAGTAAATTCTTAAGTTCATAGGTCTCAGTTCTTTAAACTCCATTATCCATTTTTCATCTTTGCAAGGTAGTGGTAGTTGCCCTGTACTTAAAGATATCAAAAATCTCTTTATTTTGGAAGAGAGAAAGCTTCTTCTCAAACATATACAAACACGTAAACTCCTAATTTCAAACAATTATTCAGAAGTTTAGATTGGTGAAAAAAATAGTCAGTGTAAAATTTTTTAAGACATTCTTATTGCAAATATAACTAAATTCATACAAAGACATTTTCAATGGAATCATATATAATTTTTGTGATTTTGTCCAGCAGGTAATAAATACTTCAGCCATCACAAATACCTATATAATATTGACCTCATGCTTCTGAGGATTTCACAAGCCCTAAGAATAAACCCTTGTGAATATGGGCTCTGTATAAATGCTTTTTAACCACTACACAACATGCTTGAAAAGTGACAGCACACCAGTAGAGTATTTTACAAAATAATTAGGGTCGTTATAAGGCAGAGATCATTCCACACTAAACTCAATAAATTATAAATAATATCCATAAATCCTTAACACACTTGTGTGTGGCATTATTGTTTTCAAGTCTGCTTAATTCTCTCACATCCTTGTCTCTGAGCTCTATAAAGAGTTAGGCTTACCACACTATATAAAAGTCTTTTCAGACTATGGGAGGCTTTTCTCCCCAGATTAAAGCCTATGCTGCCTTTGCTGGTAGGGATGCTCCTATTGCAAACCTCGGGAGAGTCCTGGAAAGCTGACAGTGCTGTTTTCCTTTGCGGAGTTGTGGAACTAGCTGAGAAGGGGTTAAGTGGCTGGAGACCAGCTGGGCTCTGTTAATCTGCAGGGACCAGCTGCTTTGTATAAAAAGGAAGACAAGAAACAGCGTGGCTAGTGCTGAGGGAAAGCTGAGGGTATTGAATTGCTAAGTTTGGTAGAAGGGGAGCGAGCACTTGTGTATCAGCCTTTCCGTGTGCTGGAAAAGGAAGAAGAGCTCTGTAGGTATTTTGGTTTGCCTGAGGAGCTGCTGTTGCTGGTGGTGATCAGCAGCCCACCCAGAACACTGGCTTTTAGTTCCTAGGCACTCCTAAAAAGATGGCCCTGTGGGGTAGGAGCTGGTGACTGGGAGAGCTGGGGTTAATAAGTCCCAAACTGTCTCTGATTTCAATTGAATGCTTTTCAAAAAAAAAAAAAANGAAGCTTTTGGTATCTTCTGGAGTCCTGAAGTTAAGGGCCAATGCCCTCTCTTTTGGCTGGCCCAGCAGTCTGTCTGATAAACACAACTTGTATTTTTCAAATTTGACAAAGACTTTCATCTGTCCCAATGTGCATTGGTTGTACTTGTCTATATCGCGTGACTTCACCTCCTTGTAACACTTGTTGGTGACAAATAGTCTGCAGAAGGGAAATCCTTCAATAGTTTTTGCTAGTTTTCTTTACATATTAACTCTGAGAGATTTTAGTATTTATTTTACTGAAGCTGCTTTGAATGAAAAAACTCTGTAAGCAGAAGTTGAATTGCATAATACAAAGCTATTAAACTATATTTAGTGATTCCATTAGAAATCTGCTTTTGAGCAGGGCAGAGCATATGGAGAGAAGTTGGTGAAAACCTGATTAAACATTTATATGGGGCATATTTTGATTTAACTTGTGTAAATAATTCATTTTTTGTTGGGTTTTGTTTTTTGTTTTGCTTTTTCTCCTTCAAAACCACCCTTTTCTACACCTGCTCTACTAAAAATAATGCTACTGTAGCCGCACTGAAGCAGCAGCAGGAGTGAGTGGGTATCTCATAGCTACCCATCTGCACTGGAGGCTCTCTCTCACAGTTTTGATAAGCCTGTACCCTTTTGAGAAACAAAACTTTATTCTTGTAAAAACTGCAGTAGTTTTCCTTTGTCCTTACAAATAATAAAATGGTGTTGTTCCAAGCACAGTAATTATTATGCAGAAGTTAAGTTGTGCTAGGAGTCCAGATCAATAGGAGAATTTCGCCAAAGCTCAAGGGAATTGCAGCTCATGTATCAGATGACTGATCTATGTTCTAAAATCAGTAATAGCTTTAAAGGGAGATTCATTTCTGAACTTTACCAAAGTCTAGGTTTGATGTTCTAGTGCAGACTTTGTTTTTGTACTCAGTTGGGATTCAAAGTCCGATTTGCAATAACAATAAAGGTCTTTTATGACTTCTTGGTATTAATAATGTGGTATAAAGTGGGTCTAAATCCTGCTTTAAGGCCCCCTCTTGCCACTAAATATATGAGGGAATTCAAGCTTTTTCTTTAGGAGTTGATCTGAATGAGCATTCAGGTGCCCCAAAGCATAGATTTTTCTCTGAATCTCCTGAGAACAAGGTATTTCACAAAAACTGTATCTCTTTTGCCTCCCACTGAGTTTCAGAGTTCAAACACTGGCAATTTCCAGTACCATCTTTTCTTGTCTCCTTGTTACAAGATTTCATTACCTGCAGAACAACCCGTGCCCACTTTCCAGCATCAGCATTGTCCCAAGATCTTTTCTCTGACTGCCATCACTCATTACAGCAGTGTGCTGCTCTTTCATGGTGGCCCAGCAGATCGCAGAAACGTGGGGCTCTGGATCATTACCATGGAACAGAGTCACTTTGGGGTCATTATCAGAGAAAAGTATCACCTTTTTTTTTTTTTTTTTTTTAAAAAGACATATTCTCTCCAGCTCTGTGTGGCAGCTGTTGTCTCCTGAATCCCATCTAACTTCTGCAACCCAGCGGTTTCAGCTGACGTGTTTCAGCAGGGAATTAAATTATTTTTTTTTTTTTGGAAAGAAGCAGCTAACGTCTTTTGAAACAGAAATATTATCTCCTGGGTGGAACACACTATTTTGAGTATTGAAGGGCCTTATGAAGCTACTCAGATAAAAGCTTCTGATACAGTTTGGCAAGGTATTAATCATAATGTGGTGAAGCAAAAATCCACCCCAAACTCAGAGAGACTGTGCAGCGTAATTCTGCTAATATTTTGGCCTGTCTATGGACGATTGCTCTTGGCTTGTAAGAAAGCAGCCTGTCTGTTAGACTGCGAAAGTGAGCTCTAATGAAAAACAATACTGTGGGCCCGTGTCTTTGACAGCTTAATCTCATTCCTGCACTTTTCAGCGTGGTGAGAAGTTTGGTGCTGCAGCCCTGTGCCTGAGCAGTCCTGGCAGCACGGAGGGTGCAGGGAGAGCGCACAGGTAGCGCTCAGCCAGGGTCGTGCCCACCGAGAGCTGCCGATGCTGCGTAGCGGCGACCGTGTGGGGGAAGCTATGCTGGTTTCTGAATTTCATTAAAAATCTGAGATGTCTATGCACACAGCCTTATTCACAGTTTTTTCTGTATTGTGATTTTAGGATATAACAAGGTGTTAACAAGAAAAACATGTTTTCATTAAAGCTGTATACAAAATGTATCTTTGCCCTGAGCCCTTCTGTGTGTTTATTTCTCTGAAACAGTCTGTTACTTAAAGAAACAAACAAAAACTGAAGCAGGGAGATAAACTTTTTCCTTTTTGAGTGAAGGTCCGTTTTCAACCGCCCCTTTCATTTCCAGACACTGAAGGTTGTTAGCTGCTGGGTGGGCTGTGCTGGCCCAGGTGAGGGCCACACCTCACCTGTTGAACTTATTTAGTTAAACTGTTGTAAACATTTACTCTGTTTTCTTTCTCAAAGTAAAAACACAGTAAAAATAATGGCTGCCATAAAGACTGCATTAAACACTTTCTAAAAGGTTACAGTTTGCAGCTGTGAGGTCGCTGCCCTCTGATTACACTGCAGCACTGCCTTTCCCTCTGCACTCTGCGGAGCCTGGGAAAGCATTGCCCTGCCTTCCATGCTGGAGGTGTTTGGCCTTCGGGGTGTCGAGCATTTCCTGGGGGTCAGGATGGGAATGAGAACCAGGTTGTGGAGGCCTGTTGGCAATCTGCTCTCACCTGCTCTGTTCTGGGGGTTTGTCCATAAGTCCCACCAGTCCCCAGCCATGAGATGAGGGTAGCAGCAGTGAAGGGAATCTCACTGATAAGGGTGGGCAGAAGAAGAGAAGACAGCAGAAGATGAGGTGAGAAGATGACATACAAAACTAAAGAAGCAGGAACTCCCATAGGAGACCAAAAGAAGGAGTGTTCTGCTGATTTGTGGTAGGCAGAGCAGGAGATGAAAACTGGAAACTTCAGTCATTTTAATAATTTTGATTAAAAGAGATGTGGACTACAGGTACAGACCTAAGTTAGGAAAACTTTCACTGGTCCAAGCGGGAGTTCATAAAGAGTTATCTAAATACCTTCCAATGAGGAACCACTGGTTATGAGCAAGCCCTTAAGCCTACTTCCTTCAAGTCCCCCTGGACTGCCTCTCTCCTTTGCCTCCCTCCTCATCTGTACAGGTAATGCTGCCACAAAACCAGTCTCCTGACTCAGGTCTTTTGGAACTTGAAGTAAGAGAAATGGGCTTGTGAAAAAAACAGGAATATGCTTGGACCTGAGAATGTGCTGTTTGTTGCTCTTCATATCTGTATGTTCTGTACTTACAACTGTGCACAAATTCACTTTTATGATGTGACAGAAGATAAAACAGCCTGTTTTGTCCCATACTCCCAAAGCATTAAGGATCCTTCTGGCGTATATGCTGTGCTCAGTCTGCTACAGGAAGGATTTTCCATTTTTTAGTTATTTTTTAAAAGTAGGCATATCAGATTTAGGCAAAACTTCCCTTTTTGTCTTTAGCCTTAGAGTCCTTTTGCTGTTGTGGTTATTTTGCACTGTGGTATTCCTCATATTTTAGAAGCAGACAGCTAAAATCATGCTAGGTTTTAAAACTAAACAAACTTCAAACCTCTCTTAACTAAAGCATGTGAATTGACTAGAGAAACCAAACAGGTCCTCTGGGGCAGATCCTTAGGAGGTGTGTTGTCATGTCAGACCCGTGGAGCTATGACCTCACTGAGTGGCCTGCAAATCATTTATTAATTTGAAAACACAGGTGGAGCTATGTGCTTTTCAAATTCAATGGGCCTGTAAGTTCACAAGGTAAAGTCCAGCCCACCAGGAAAAAGGGACATAGCAGACAGCCACGTGCTGGCATCAGTCTGTTGAGGGTTTCAGATACTGTCTAAGTTAACAAGCCCTCATGTTTGTTCCTGGTCACTTATCCCTCTGCCTTCTAGTTGTCATGCATTTTTCCTCCCATACCATAGACTTGGAGCTTGTGAGAAGTAAGACCTTTTGGACATTATAGTCACTGTGGAACTGAATGGAACTGGGGGAGCTGCACTCTCCATCCCAGCCAAGAAATGCATCCTGGAAGGAATTTTATACTTAAATTGGAAATTAGTTTAGCACTCACATTTTTGCCTACACTAACAGTTTGGGGAGAGAAAGGAAAGGAATATTTGTTGGCAAGTTACTATTGTAGCTGGGCACATGAAAAGCAGTTTTAATCCACACTTAGTTTAGCTGGCAACTGTCTTTGTCATCTGCTTGGAAGGTGCTTAATGAACACAAGGAAAAGAGCAGTGCCTTGTACCTGCTGCTACGAGGAAATGCAGAACTGAAGGGTACATTACTGCTCTCATCTGAAATATGTGGGGTGAAGCTGCATAAAATTTAAACCAGTCAACGTGCATGATGTTCTGTGCACTTGAGGACACACGGTGCTACATTGCTGTTTTGTGCTTATTTTTTTTCAAATCCATTAGTGCTGCACTTTCTTGGAATGTTTTATTCAAGAATTGAGGGAATAGTTTCCCTCTGCTTTGTATTTATTACTTAACCTTTATATTCAGAACCTTTATTGCTTAGCCTGAGGAAACCAGATTAGTTATACCTTCTACAAGTAGGTAGCCGCAATGTGGGAGGCACAGGGCTGTCGTCAGTCTGTCTGTCTGCACAGGGCTCTAGCACTATTAAGGCTCTCAGACCTTTCTCCCCTGTGCCACCTTGGAAAGGAGGTGTGTGGTGATGCTACTCCGACTTCTCCCAGTACCAGAAACAGCAGAATGACTTAACTTTGCTCAGGACAACTGAAGAAGAGTTCTAGCCTCCAGCTTTCTGTCCTCCAATTGAATGGGTAGAAGTCTTTACAGAGAAACTTTTGGTGCTGTTTGAGCCCATATATTACCTTACTACTATTTATTAAACTGCAGATGTATTTTTGCATCTGATAATAATCATTCAAATACCAAGAGAAGGGTCTGCTCTTGCCAGCATCTGTTAGATCTCTACCATGATGTCAGAAGAAGATGGTTTAGGAGCAGACTTTATACCCAGCTTTGCTTTTTTGTGCCCAAAGGATCTGTTGCCTTTCTCTCACCATGCTCAATTTTGTGTTGCAGAAATGATGTCAGGCAGAGAGTGGGAAAACCAGCCCATGGTACAAGGAACCCTGAGCACTATCAGCAGGTGCTGGCTCTGGGAAATGCTGGCAGCCAGTACATTGTGCAGCAACATGGAATCTGTCATCACATCTGTGTGCAGAATGTCCAACAGAAGAGCACCTATTTCAGAGGGATGGAAAGGCAGTATGGCCTATGATCCTTGAAACATGAGATAATAATACTAATGTAAAGCTTTACAGCAAATGAGAGGCTCCATTTTCTTCTGTAGTATATTTTCTGTCTGGAAGAAACTTCAACCTAAGAATGTAGTCACTCCTGCCTGATATCAGCCAAGTAAAATGACAGTGTTAGGCATGGGGCTACCTAATCTGTCTCCTACCTATACTCTTTCCATATAAGTTGGAGAGACACAGGCAGCTCCAGCAGAAACTGATTCCTTAAAACAGAGTAAACCTTGGAAGGTTTACTCCCTCCAAAAGAAAGCCCATTAGTGGACTGGAGTGGATGGGCCATGCCTTTGGACAGCCGGTCTGAGGCACACTCTTAGACCTTATCTCATTAAAAGATGCATCCAGTGCAGTTATAATCTCTTCTCCTGGTTTACTTATTTATCACTTTTTCTTAGAGTATTCTGAGAAAAAAATTGTAAAAAAAAAAAGCTTGGAAAATGTTGAGAGTGAAACCACAGGGGCTGGACAGGAGGTTCTGTGGATATACATCCAGTAAGTCCCATGCTCATGCAAGTATCTCTTCTGAGCTTGGCCTGCCAGCATCTATTAGTGTTATCCCAAACACTAGTGTCTGTTTCTGAGCTGGCTAGGAAGAATTCGTTCTCCATGAGACTTTTTTAAATCTGAAAGGTTGAAATTTGGCATTTTCATATATCCCCTCTTACAATATACCTTTTTTATATGAAATACCTGCAGTTTGTATTGCAAAGGCTGGACAATTCAAACTACCTTCTTTAATGGGCATAATTTTTTCAATAGATTTTTCATGAGATTACCTCACTTTCTAGAATTCAAAATAAAATATAAGTCCTTCCTGTGGGCTGTTTTTTCCATTATCTTTAGCAATCTTTCGGTCATATATGTGTGTGTGTGTGTGTGTGTGTATATATATACACCTGTCCTTCCATTAGATAGAGAACTGATGACAAATAGCATTCAATAAATATCTAAAAAGAAAACATTTTATTGTTCTCCTCTTCAAGTATAACGAACGTATAACGAACATTTCTTTGTAATCAGCTAAATAAATTACGTTTGTTGCAGGAGTCATTACTGGGGCAATTTCCGCACACTGCTTGTTACAAATAGACTAACCCAATGCCTACAATTAGAATAAATCAAGCCAGCTGAGAAGGTTCAAATACATGACACAAACTTGACTAAATAGCAACATGACATAAAGGGATGCTGTAATGCCTCCATGATAATAGTATGCAAAATGTAAAAGACCGCATTTCTGTCTGCTGCCATATGTCCACTGCAGTTTGTGGACATATGGACGTAGGACTCTCTCATGTGTAATGTATATCACACAGACAAAAATAAAACAGGAGTAAAGGGCTGATATCATGAACACTGTTTAGAGGACAAATTAAAATGTTTGTTGTGGCAAAAACATGGGTGTACTAATTAATAGCTCTAGATTGCTTACTGGCACTGTCTGCGGCAGCCGCAAGTTTTTTGATAGGTTTCAATAAAAGACAAAGCTGAATAAAACTAAGTCTCTGAATATAAATGTAATTGCTTGGATAAGGTCTCCTTTCTGGGGAGATACATTGCTTGGTCTTTCAAATTTACAGTATGAATTAAGGTATTTGCAAATTTGCTCGAAGTACTAATGTATTTATTGCTTTCTATTGTTGCTCAAGGGATGCAAAAGTGGAGCTTGAAACAAGCAAGGAATAAGAAAGCTCACAAGAAGTTTTCATATTGATGAAAACATTTGGAACATAAAGTTTAGTTCCTAGCCAACAAGAAAGTGATAATGTACATCGAGTGATACGTGCATGTTGTGCTTTCATTCCTCTCAAAGACAGAAGCTGCCTGTTAAATATTTTCTTGCCAGCAATCAAAATGGTATAGGCTTAAACCTTGTCTCTTTGACAATCTGGGGAGCTGGTTTAAATCAAAACTGATGCCCTCTTCACTTAATAAAGCCAGCTATTTGCATCCTCTTGTTAAGATCTACAGGCTAAAGAAAAGTGTTAGTAAGACTACCTGGCACCTAGAATGAATGACAAAGAGAATTGCAAGTTAAAATTAATAGCATGTTATTTCACTGTACTATTTTAATGGTTAATTTAAAATTTTTCCTTTTGTTTTGCACGCAGAGCTGGAAAAGCACATCAAGTTGTGGAAAGACAAAAGGATTTTTATGGCAGATAGAAGCTGTACCCTGAATATTAAGAACATGAGTGAGATCAGCAGCTAATGTGCACATAGCAACTTGCTTCCATAGGAGAGACACCAATTTTCTCCCCCAGAGAGATTAATCTCCTCATACATGAGTCATTCAAGCATGAAGAAATATTCTTTGGACATGGCGCACCAAATGGAAGCCCATACATCAGACAATGGTGCTGTATTATATTGAGACATTTATAGGACTGGGACATGCCAGCTGGGATGTGCAGCTTTAAGGGAATAAAATTTAAAAAAAAATGCATTTTAAGGTCGTTCTGCAGAGAAACTCAAGCAGCCAACACTGTAAATGGGTGTGCATTCACTTCTCCCTTCAAACCTATTTCTGGCATGAGGGGAGTCCCTTCTCATGGAAAATGTTTACTCACATTTTTATCTTGGTTTTTTTCAGTTACATGTCCCAGTCTTCATGACAAAATGATAAGATTCTTGCCCCTTGTGAGAGCTGTACTCTTGCCTGGCCTCACATCCATGCTATAACTCCAGTTCTTTCTGAGTTGTACCAAAGGGTTTGATATCTCCTACAAAGGCCCTGAACAATGGCAATCTGAGGTTTCCTGAGTAAGTTTTGGATTGTGGGTTGCAAAGTGGTCAGAAACACAAATTGTTAGCTTCTGAGCTGGAGATAGCAAGGCAAATGTGTGTTTTCCTACTTTTCCCAGGGAAGGCTTTTGGTCAGTGTTTGGCCGAGCAAACACTGCTGGGCTCCCTGAAATGCAGAGCCTGTCTTCTCTCAAACAACGTAATCCTATGTGTTTATCATTAAAATACAATTGACTCATAAATCTGCACCTGCAATACTGCTCAGTGGCCATGTTTTTTTCATCTGGGAAGATTCCCATCTGCAAAATATTCCCTGGATTGACAGCCCAGGAAAGGAAAAGCACTGGTTAAAACAGGCACTCTCAAACCAATAAGAGCACTTCAAATGCAATTTCTATTTTTGCAGGTATATAGATGCACTAAGTAAATTGCTATTAATTATTCTGTACATAATTAACCTATTCTGCACTTAGGCAGCACTCTTCCTTAGGCAGGCACATACAAGTCTTGGTAAGTTAACCAATGTATTTCACAAAATATGATACTCAAAGGCTTTATCAAGCTGATAGAGGACAAAAGTTCTTGGATTATGGATCCATCATCAAGGAGTTCACTCCAAGAAGGGGCAAGCAAGTGGCTGTGTGCTTACCCATCTAAGACAACACTGAAGGGAACTCAGACTCATAGGTAACCCCAGAAATACATCTGCACTGTGGACTGGGAAAACAGAGCTGTGGGATTGCTGTGGTAAACATTTCGCTTTTGAAAGAACTTGGTAGAAATATCTGATATTGTTAATATGGTTCAACCATTTTTTAGAGTTCAAAGAGAATCTGGATGATACGCATAGCCACATGGTTTAGTTCTAGGTAATCCTGTGAGGAGCAGGGAGTTGGACTTGATGATCCTCATGGGTCCCTTCCAACTTGAGATACTCTGTGATTCAGTGACTGGAAGGGGCAGATATGAGAAAATACACTTTTCTATTCCTAGTTTCTGCCATTCACTTGTGGCCACTTTAATTATTCCTATTTCTACTTGTCTCAGAGTAGTTTCTGATTATTTTCTTTTCTGCATGCTTCTCCTACACAGCAGAGATGGATGGTAGAGCCCGCTCATAAGAAATATCTTTCAGACCATATTTGAGCTTGCTTTTGGGATAAGGATTTTCCTACGGCAACTTATCTGTCTTCTCTGGCTTAGGTTTTTAATTCCAGCTTTACAAGAGGCACAGATCTCCCTTTGCAGCACTTGTATCTGTTTGTAATGAGTGCCAGTGCAGCCCTCAGGATAAAATATGGTAGCTGAGGTGTTACCTGTGCTCACTCGTGGCTCTGTGGGCTCCCTGCAGCCCAGCTTGCAGTGTGATTTCTGCCTGAAGGTTCAGCTTGAAATGGGCAACCACTAATGCTGCACACAGGACACACAGCTCCCCACTCCCAGACTCTGTCAGAGTGGGAAGCAAAACAAAAAGAGATCAACCCTCCATAAAGTTTAATTTCAACAAAACAAAAAAAAAACACCCCTCACCATCACAAAATATTGATCAAATTTTTCCAAGTCTCCTTTTCATTTCCCATCACCTTCTCTCTTACAGATGTATACTTCCATTAAAGAAAAAAAAAAAAAACAACAAACTTGCAGGTTTTTACAGACTATCTGCTCTCTTCGAGACTTGAGGTTTTGAGTGTTTACCTTGCAAAATATCATCTTTTCATGTCATAAAAATTTCTACTGGTAGATAGTGTCTATCAGGCAAGCTTCCTGCTTGAGATATTTAACTTTACTTCATTTCCCTGGCAGGAAATCAAGATTCTAAGAATGTTTCAAAATGTGCTTTAATGGATGGTTGTGAAACATTTTCAATTTTAAATTCCACTTACCTATATCAGGAAAGCTGTGTGTTTTTTCAATAAAATATTTCATTTTAAATTCGTCCATGCCTCAGAAACACATTATATTTTGATACATGATATACAGTAAGAAGAAATCATACATATTTTATGTGCAACACATTGAATTTGTAATATGTGTCTGATAATGACTTTACACTAAGTTTCTATTCCTCTACAGTTGTAGAGAAATAGCAATGTAATTGCTGTCCTGAGCTAGACAGAGTCTGCTTTAGTGCTGCTCACTTGCTTATACAGTTGTGGGAAACGTATAAATCTGATTTGAGTCCCTGATGAGGCTTTCCTATGCCAAGCAAAAAAGTGATATATTGTGATAAAATTCCAGGACTTGTTTTCTTCTGGATGATTCTTCTCTTTTAGTGTTTGGAGATTTCATTCAGGCTTAAGTACTTTCTTTGTATATTTTGGTTTAGATATATTAGGAAAAGTTTTTCACTAAACATGGCTTCACTTGGCAGAGAGACCTTTTTAATGATTTCAGCAGACTGAGTTGGAACAAGAGCTTAAGCTGCCATAAGGAGAACTAATTATTAGATTTGAAGGTTTATGTATGTATATTTATACATGTATCTGTAAAAACATAAGGGAATAAATGCAATGGATGCCTGATATCCTCTGCAAGTCCTGCATGAAATAAAAGTGTAGCAAAAGCATGGAGGTAGGACAGCATCAGGAAAAATGAGACTGAGAGCTAAGAGTTATTCATTTTCCCACAAGATGGTTCTGACTTCCTGCCAGAAGGTCAGCATCTGATAAAGTATTTTACACTAGCGCCTTTCTTTTTTTCCATGATCCTTAAAAAAGTGAAGGATGTGGGCTTAAGCTGGTAGAAGACAGTCATAGATTTCAATTTCAGCATAACACCATTGAGAGAGTGGTGGATAATAAATAATATTTTCAGTTGTGAAATAGGAGATGTAAAGTCTTTGTTAATGTCATGCAATAAATAGTGGTGGCATTTTTATGGCACACTCATAGAATGAAAAAGGGAATCCTCTTATTTCGAAATGCAACATCAAAACATGGTCTTATTAACATCTTCAAAGGGAGAGCCAGTAGCTCCTCTTCCCTTTTCCCATCTCCTCCTCCTCTCAATTCTCATCTTTTTTCAAGAAAAAGAAGGTATTTTTAGGAAACATTCCTCAGAGAAATCCACCACAGCTGGATTTCACTCCTGTCATGCAGGGCAGGATATCACTGTATATTGGCTTTCTCTGTTTTACTGAAAACACACATTGAAGCATTTCTCTCAATCGGAGCCTGTGGTCTGGAAAATAGGTGATTTTTACCGACATCTCCTACTCCTGATTCTTAGTAAGCTGTTCAGGGGCTGGCACAAGGATGGGACCTTCTCCAAGCCACTTGCTCAGAAAATGGGAGAAAATGTATGCTGGGTGGTCTGAGGGGGGTCCCCTCCAAAATGTCCCCTATCAAGAATTCCTGGCTCTAGCCTTGAGGATGTTCCAGTCAAATGCCAAGCTTTCATAGGCCACCCAATTAAAAGAGCCAATTAATTGGAGAACAGGTGGTTGTCATGACTATTACCTTTATTTAAATGAAGATGAAAGAGGGTGGAGGTCATTCCTCCTGTAAGTTTGTACCATTTCTAGAACATCAGGGCTCTGATTCCTGTAGGTATTGATGTTGCTCCAGTATTCCTGATTATCATCACCCCTTTACTTCTGTTCCTTTGCTCAAACTCATCACCTGCACATCTCCTGGGCTGTGATCTCTCCTTCTGGGTGCCTTTTCTTCAGCTATGTGCACACAAGCATTCTTCATCCTTCTGGATGCCAAGGCATTTTCTAGGAGAAGAAGAGAAAAAAAAATGGGGGGAAATGTTTGGAAAGTGAGGATCTGTGCTTCTACTGCTTTTCAGTGTCGGAATGAGGCAAGCATGGTCCTCTCTATAGACACAGGCAGCAGGAGTACATTTTTACATGGATGTATCAAAGCCAGGCCTTTCCTTGGGAGCAAATGAATTCTTCCTGTCTGCTTTGTACATAACGTTAGAACAATCATCAGGTGAGATTAGGGGAGGGGTACTGCCAGGTCACCATAACAATACTTTAACCTGAAGACTTTCATCAGGCTACAGGGAGAGCCCGTGTGAGACCCTGACTGCAAACTCAACCTCCAGCTGTGGCAGAGCTGATGATAATTGGCATTATTCCGGGTCTAAGTGGAATCTTCACCCATAGGCATGGCTTACCACGTGGGAACTTCACACACTGTGCAAACAACAGCTGATATTCTTTCATCCTGGGCTGAAATCCTGGCCAGAGTTTCTGGGTGGAAGTCTAAGGTGAGAATTACACAACTGTTATCTGAGAAGTAGCTTTTAAATAAACCTGAGCTGTGCCAGTGATGAGCATATAAACTGCTATGTTGTTACCCATGTAATGTGGGAATTTCTTTCCCAAAACAGGTTGCTGTGTGTCAGAGCTAGCAGAGCTTGGTTTCCTACAGGTGTGCATCCCTCAGGCTTCTCTGTTCTAATCAAGTTCTGCTTTTTGCAAATCCTTGTCTGTGTTTTCTGCGTGAACTTGGTGTGAGTTCTCTGTGTGAAAAAGAAAGAGCTCCTCCTGCCACCCAGGCTGCAGTGGGTGATAAATGGGGTGTCTCTTTCCTACCTGGCCACCTAAACTTTCTGGAAGCTGTTGTGAAACAAATTCTTTGAAACAAAACTCAACCCATTTTGGTTGAAAGTGGCCAAACAGTTCAAAATTTACAAGCAGGCAGAAATACATCCCAACTCTGTGAACAGTCAAACCTCATTAGTAATCAGGATGAAAAAGGACTTTGGTATCTGAAGCCAGCAGGCTCCAGTCAATCAGACAAAGTAACAATAGGAAAACAACATCAGGAAAAATACAAATGATTAATAAAATATTTAAAACTTGATTCTTCCTCAGTTTGAAAAGGTGAATTAATGAACGCATCAATCAAAACCCTGAAATTCCAAAAACATTCAATTTACTCTTACTGTCAATGCGTGGCAGGAAAGTAGCCTTCACCCAGAGATACCCACTAAAATGTAATTAATGTTTTGTTTGTAGAAGAACTTTCTTGGAGAGATTCAGGTGCTTATTTGGAGCTCTCGAGGGATATTGAATCTTTAACAAAGACATCATTTCTCTTCAGTATTCATTTGTTAGTGGAGTTAAATGAGTGTTAAGAAAAGTAAAGAATCTAGAGAATACAGCTAAAAACATCTGGTTTCTGAGTTGCTCAGATGCTCAGATTTCTTCATTCTCTTGGGAGATAGCTATCTGACTAGTTCTGCAGCTAACATGTTGTCCTCTAGGGTAGACAAGATGTGGATTTTTAGCATTAGACCTCTTTAAAATTGGCAAAAAACCACCATTTTCTTGATTTGTTAAGGATGTGTTTTGGCCTTGGAAAATTTTCAAGGCTTTCATATATATCTGTCATAATCATGAACATAAATACACAGAAAAAATGAAGAAAAATTCCTTATTTTCTTTACTCCAGATGACCTTCAAAATTCTTCTGCTCCAAAAATCCATACAGCATCTACTGTGACCTATTCTCTGTATCTGAGAAAAAAGGGAAATTCTGAGATAATTACAGAGAATACAACATGAATTCATGGAGCAACAAGCATTTGCAAAGTACCTACACTAGTCTTCACAGGTTTTTCACCTAGCATGAATTGCATGAAAATCAATTAACTTGGGTTAAGAAGTCTAAAATTGATGAATCTTGGTAAGAAATTTGGGGAAGGTAAATCAGCAGAGCTCCAGTCTCCAATGTATTAGAACCATATTGCATGCACTAGGTGAGAAACGGTCTCATGCATACTAATGAAATTTGATTTTAGCTATGGGATTTATAAAAAGGTGGTAATGACATGTACATATCTTTATAAAGAGATCTACAGGTGAAAGCAAGAAACATGTTAATAGCTCTGCTTTGCAATAAGCAGTACTGATTCTTAGCTGAATGTCTTCGAGGATTCAGCAGAGAGATGCTTCAAATAATATACAGGAGGCCTAGCCTGGAGGTTTGAAAGCAATTCTGATTTGATTGTTATGTTATTGTAGTAATAACAATTCATATCAGAATGGAATTTGTTATAGATTCTTGGACAATATTTTGTTTCTACCTGTGTCATAGTGTCGTATCATGCACTGTTAGTTTATATTTTGCTAAGATACAACATTAGGTAGTGTGAATTTTCCCATTTTAATGTAGGAACATAAATGTTCATGTTTCTGGAATCAATCTGTGACACTGGTACCTTGTAGGAAAAAATAGACAATTTCTAAACCTACTTTACCTGCATTTTCTGCATGTGAAGAACCAAGAATGGTGTGGTGTAAACGCAGTGGGGAGTTCCACTCGTACTCCATCCCTGGTGCATGCCAAGGGCACGTGCAGAGCTGTGCTTCTCAGCACACACTCTGTGTCTACATGGATAGCGGGGATGGGCCACTGATGGTCTCCCCCAAACTCTCCACAGAGTGTTAGCAGCCAACCCCAGCCTTGAATCTGCTCAAATGACTCCTGAAAAAGCTTGGCTTTGCATAGGATCACTGAATATACACAGGATTTCCACTGCCTTCTCATTTTTGAGCACTGTGATCCACACACTGTCATGCACTCAGTGAATGCTTGTTAGAACTGTAGCTTGGCTTTGCCTTGCCTGAATTACAGTGGCATTTGACCTTGGCTGTCAGGGAAAAGCCCCACTGCTAGTAACAATTTAGCACCTAATTTTGCCAAATTCCTCCTCATCCAAATGAAAGATGATTGCATGAGAGAAGATTACAGGACTGGTCCTCTGTGATACAGCAATGTAAAAAATTCACTTGTCTCTAGAGTTCAATGGTTTTCCATAAACCTGCTAAACTGCACCTCTCAATTCACCTTGTTAATTCACTGTCATGCTCATTATCTAAGCAATAGCATCAAATGTGTGTCCAAAAGGTTGTAGCCAAAGCACACTGGTAGAACAGGGTAACGTGTAGCATGACAGCTTCAAGTGGCCAGGACAAGACACCTACAATTGGGTGGTTGCATTTTCTTATATCTCTGAAAAAAACATTTTTTACTCTTTATAATGCAGTCGTTGTATACTGTTTTATGCATTCCTAACACATCAAACCCCATCTCTGTCTGCTCAAACAAATCTCCCATTTTTGAAACAAGACCTGCAATATTTAAGATGGAATTTTACTGGTTTTATTTATAGTTCCAGGTTTCATACCAGAGTTTCATGGGATTAGCAAGGAGCCAGTATATATACATAGGAAATTCTCTACACAGAGAACTTCATTTTTCAGTTAGAAGAGGGGATTCTTTTTTTCTTTTTAGGTGCTGTTAAAGGACTTCAAATAATACATTGTTCTGTTTAACTAATGTAATTCCCTCTGATGAAAGAAAAACTAATTTTCATTAGTAGGTGAGCAGTGAGGTTACATTAGTAGTCAAGTCCCATTCTCCTTTACACTGATGGAAATCCAGACAGTGATGCTGAAAGCAAAATTCAGCCTAATGTAGACAAGGTAAATATGATTTTGAGAAGCCACTTTTCCTTAAAACACAGCACAATTCATGTTGTCCCCCACTTTATCTTAAAACAGCATTTATGTGTCATTCAAATTCCCATTTTTCCTTCATCATTTTGCTGTACTCAGTGTAGCAATAAGTAGCTGAGTCTATAACTTTGGATGGATTTGTATTTTTAGGCTGTTTACAGCCAAAAGATTGTTTTTTTCCCACCTGCAGCTGTGGAATGCTTAACTTCTCAGCTGTACTCATGATTTAGGGTTACTCTTAGACATCAGAGGGGTTGCTCTGGGCTGGTTATACCTCCCTCTGTTTTAACCAATATGGAGAGTCCAGGCATTTTATGCTGACTACCTGGTTTTACACGGCTGAAATGAGAAGTAATGAGAGCCCCCTCACCCTTATGTGACTTAGAAACACTCCTAGACCACTGCTTCATCCCAGTGTGGCATTTCCATTTTTCCTTTTCAGTAAATAAGCAGTATTCAGCCTGGCACTACAATTAGCTGCTCTTTTACTCACCTTCCCCTCAAGCATTCAAAGTCGCATTTTTCTGCTGTGGAAAAAGAGGGTTAATAAATCACACAAAAACAATGTTTTCTGCTTCTATTTTTCAAATAAACTCTGAAGAAAACTTGGGTAAACAAGATTTGTTGTTTTTGGGGATTTTTGTTTTTTTTCCTGAATCAAATCCTCTTTTACAGAAAAATGTAATGTTTTCCCCAAATTACTGATGATTAATAAATCATGTTCATTGCTCTGGGTGTATGACCTTGCAAATTTCATTTCAGTTAACTGCTTAAGTCTCATTTGACTTTGTCTTTTCACTTGGCAATGGAGAGGCTTTTCTTGCATTTTAGAAACATTTGAAAGAAATTATATTTGTGTACATACTCATTAAAAAATTTCTGTCATTTTACCCAATATACAGTCAGATTTTACTAAGATGAAATAGTTCAAAAAACATTTTCCTTGATATGGCAAGCAATTTTTAGATTAGCATGTTGTATTTTTAACCTTCATAATTTTATGGATACAAAAGTAAATCTTAAGTTTTGTTATACCTATAATTGCTCTGACAAAAATGTTCACAGTGACATGGGTGGTGGCTTTGGCTACCAAGACAGATTTTCATAATAATGAGTTTTTTCCTGTAGGGGGCTGTGAACTGCTAATTAGCATCTATGACCCAATATTCTTAGCAAATAAGAGTAATAGCAGTAATTTCTAGCTTTATGCAGGGTGCAAGTCTAATATTACCAGCACTTCTGTTTCATTTGTAATTAACTGCAAGCAATTATTATAGAGTCAAGGAAGTATATCCTAATGCTCGTAGGTAATAAAAAAAATTGAAATTATGTTTGTAAAACTCATATGTTTCATGCTGGGTGCACTGATTTCCTTCAGAGCACTGAGATTATGTGCCTATCAATTAAAAATTCTTCTTTAACATTGCTTTACATTGATTTGCTTTTCAGCATTGCTGTATAAGTGTCTCGTCCTCTATTTAATTCTCTTCCTTTTTTAAAAAACAATATCCTTGAAATTTCAATTAATATTTTGACGACAGGACCTTGCAGAATACTTAATTTGGCTACTTGATCTCAACATAAGATGTAGTTGGTACTGAGAGGAGCTGTTTACCCTTGATTTTATGAGGTCTGTGTCTTAGTCCTATCAGAACCGTGCCCCCAAGGCTGATGGCAGAGGGGCACGGGCTCATGCAGTGCAGCTGACTTCCCCAGACAGAAACAGATCTGCTCTTTCTTTTACTCAGCAAAATAATGCACAAGGCTTTCTGCAAATTGACTTACTTTCTCCTGTTTATATTGGTTTCTATGACAGTGGGAACAGCTATGAAGTAGTGGCTTCCAGTGGCAATTTCACAGTCTCTGGGATAGCACTGTGAGTTATCATTGCCTTGGACATCCTTGCAGAATAGGCCTGGGTTATTTACTCAGAAATATGATCTCATCTGGATCTGAGCTCTGCATAGAGGTGAATATATAATAGCTTTTTTCCAAAGTTTTGACAAAGACTCAGATACTGAGGCGTCTTCTCCTTTGCAAAATGTACTTCTCTTTTAGGATGAATGGTGTTTAACCAACTTTGAACATAAAAATATGGCACATTCCTGAACTCTGGGTGCCGTGGCTCAGGTTCAGAGGGGTTGGGCATGGCATTTGCTGTGCTTTGGTCCAAAGGAGTTTCCTCAGCATCTCTCAGACTATCACTCAAGAGATTTGGAAGGCAAGAAGCTGATGTCTACATAAGCCATGGATTCCAAACAAAGTATTTCAAACAATGATAGGCTTAAAAAACACCCTTTGATCATACATGGAGTGTGATAATGACTCTATTGTGAAGATAGTTGAAAAGGAGGCTGAAGAGATTGAATGGGGGGAAAAAAGGGGGTTTATTTTCACGTTATTTGTTTCTTTCTTCTAGGTTATGTCTATGTAACTTCCTGTTATCAATGTTGTGTTAATCCATCTTCAGGCATTTACCTGGACATGAATGTGAATTAATCCAAAAATTTTTCCCGACAACTAGCCCCCAGGAACCCTAAGTAACTCTCTTTCTGTTAATCACTGAAACAATTTAGACAGATTCTTCAGACAGATCAGTTATTTGGTCAGATAGAAAATATGACAAAGTCTACTGATTCCATACCATGGCATGCTGACACCTGTTGCTGTTATTGACAGATAGAAACACACAAACTCCAATTGCAGTTCATTAGAAGGCTAAAAAATGCAGTTTTATTAACAAAATGAAATACCTTATATAATAAGGCACTTTGCTAAGTACAAAGTGATTGATGAACAGGAACACCACTTTCTCTACTACCATTGGATAGGTGAGAGAAACAATATGTTATATTGTTGTGAGAACAGGAATGAAAAACACCACCTCTTGTTTTGAGAAGGAATATTTTTTGGAGAGTTTATCTACAGGTCTTCTCCTGGGAAAGTAAGAAGTTTCCCTTGTAAAGAAAGGATCCTGACAGTGCCTTCGGCCGTGAAATTTCAGAGACACAGAATTGTCAGCCCCACGGACACCCATCTATCCAGCAGCTTGGCTCCAGAAAGCAGCTTTCCACCTTTCCTTAAAATCCATTTAGACAGTTCCTTGTGCACTGTATCACACACTTTTCTATTGGTTATTGCCTTCTAGGTTATTGTTTGGTTTTAATTTTATTTTTAATTAAGCAAATTATTTTCCTATTGCCATAACATTAGCAAAGGTTTGTCTGCCATGGGTATTTATATCTGCTGTTATATTTTGAATTTTCTAGGAGTGTATTTTCAGCGTGCAGTTACACATGGCTGATTGAAGCCTTTTGCATTTCCTTGCATAAACCTGATTTTATTTTATTGTTGAGACCTGTATCAATCGCTTTCTCAGAAACTTTTTCTTGCAGTGCTGTTGCACAGGAGATAGGAATTTGTGGATTTGCAAGAAATTTGTTATATTTGCTCAACAGATATATTTTCTTTCCTATCAGAATTAATTTAAGGAAATCCTATGGTTTGTATGTAGCTACATATTCTTTGCAGTACATTAAAGGATTGACTCACAACAAAAATCACACTAGATAAAATCTAAGTTCTAACACAATGATATAAACATACAAAAATTAAAAGAAACTTTTAATGGTGTGTTTTCTCTTAGAGTGGGAAGACAGACTTTAAAGTCTATGACTATATTCTTCAAAATGTTCTCCCACAAATATTTTAGACAGGGTATATTTAGAATAGTCGTGGGCTAGAATGTCTCATTCTGCGTGGATCTGTACATTATAGGCCATATTTATTATTGGTCCTTAATCCCATGTTAAGTAGACTGAACTATAATATCTTAGCTATATACAGGAATGATCCAGCTTATTTCAAAGTGGGTTTTTTCTCTAGACTGAGGAATGCAATTCACTTCTGTGCAGCTAGAACTGCACCCAACTGTAGGCATTGGAACTTTAGATTGCATGGCCCAAGGCATTTGCTATGGTTGATGGAAGGAATAAGAACCTGCAAAAGGTGATTCATTTCATTGATATGAGATGGATTTTGGGCATAAGATGGTCCAGCTTCTGATGGATCCTTTTTGTTTATAAAGTACAAAACACCCCAGACAATTAATGTAAATTTGTATCTTAATGTTTAGGGGAGGAAGGTAAAGAAAGATAAGTCCCATTCTAAGTATCTGTTTACATGTATTTCAGTTTTTAAGAGAAAAATATTATTTATGTGCATTTTTAGCATTTTAAGATACCCTACATTTTGTAAAGTAGCCCCATTTATGCACAGAACAGCTTCACCTCTAATCCAAAGTGGTTTTGACAATATACTCATTTCATATTTACTTAGTAAATGTATTTGATAGGGGTTTTTTTTATGTTCTAAGTTATGAAAAAGTATTATTTATCTTCAGTGTACAGTTCAGTGCTGTTATTTTTCATCTTCCCAAAATTTCTATAGTTAGAAGGGAAACACGTTTCCATGCTTTTTAGGCTTCCCAGAAATTCAATATCTAAATCTGGAGCAAGAGCTGTGCACAGAAAGGAGCAGAATATAAATACAGTTATTTATAAATAGCACTTGGAAAAGTCCACAAAAGTGCTGTAGTAGCGGTGTATCCAATAGAAAACATTCACCATTAGCTCCACTTTGCCAGAGAAAATTTGAGTTGTTGCAGTGGTTTTAATACTAACCATTTAATCTGTTTATGTACACAGATCAGTGGGAAATCATTGAGAGGTAGAACATCGTACACACATAGAAGACCCAAAAAAGCAACATCTTTTATGCCATTGAAAAATACAGAATGCTGACTTTTTGTACCATATGAAATTGGAAGGCTCAGTCTTCTTGTATAATTATAAGGGAATATAATTAAACCCCCAATTAGTATAACCAAAACATGTTCTGGGGTAAGAATTCTGTTGGTCACCAAGGAAGCCTTTCAGAATACGTATTGTACCACAAAGCCTTTCTCTGAAGCAGGGCAGGATGAGCAGTGCTGATTCTGTTTGAACTGTCACTTTTCTCCAGAAGGAAAGCCCGCCTCACCTTTCATATCCACCAGCATAAATCATGCACATGTCTACTGCAGAGGGGAAAGCAGAATCTGCCCTAGTGCCTAGACAGAAGTGACATTTCCCTATTGCATATTCCTGCAGCTGCCTTGGATGGAGCAGTCCTAAGCCTTCGTGTCATCAGCATACTGGTTTGCAGGGTTTTGCGAAGTAGACTTTTGAACAGTAATACAAAATAGTCTGATTATCGTTCTTTTTGCCCCCACATTCTTGCTCGAATTTATCAAAGGATGGTGAAAGTGTTTCTTAAGAACTGCTATTCTTCCTGGCCATATCTTCTATTACTTTAGCAATGTGTGCATTTCCTTGTCATTGTTCTCCTGTTATGGCCCCCTTCCATCATGATTAAACTCTGTCTTTGTGACTTTATAGCTTCCTCTATTATGTCCATGCTTTCCTTTGCCCTTCCTTCTCCTTAGCTTTCTTTCATCCTTTCTTCCTTGGGAGACCCATTTCTGATTTCAAGTTGCCCATCTCTGGATGTTTGAGCCTTAATTCCAGCATTTAGCCTTTTGCATGTAAATCCTCAGGAGTCTGTTTAATGAAGGATAGGTACAGGGAGGAAACTTTAAAACAAGACTCCTCTCTTTCTGGAAGATCACATTAGGAGTTGATAACAACCAGGTTCTATAAACAATTGAAGTATATTCCAAAAAAGTTATATTAACTGGAGTTTTATGGACTTCCCTGAAGATACCTTCTGTGAAGCAGCAGTGAGACCATTTTTCTCTCTGTGAGAAGCAAGTTATGTTGAAACTCTGGCAGCTAAGAAAGCTGCATATTCTACACTTGTCCTTTGCAAGAATAATTTCTGGAAATGCCTTTATGTATTTATTTCTGTGCAATCTCTAAGAGTGCCTCCACATTATTTCCATGGCAGTGCTTTCTTTGATTGATCCATTTTGCACATGCCTGCCTCCTTCTACAGCACATGAAGGAACAGCTGGTACAGTTACCAGAGAGCATATTTCTGTTCCTAGAGTCAGGTTGATCTCAGAGTAAGAACACCTTGTACTGTCTCCACTCAGCATGGATTTGGATGCTTGTGAATGAGAAAAGCAGACTCCATTAGTGTGATCCAACTCCCACAGGAGATAATGGGCAATTCTCCATTGACTTTAATAGGGAGTAGGATCAGGATGTCTGTGCTTTGAAAAAAGCAAAGGTTTTGTTTAAAAAAATGTTCATTTTAAGAAGAGTGACACAACAGGGAAGTAACACTCCCTGTAGCCTGTAAATGGCTTCTGCAAATATAGTCTTCTTGCTATTTAGCTTCATAATAACCATGCTAATCAGGGTCTCTGTTTAATTTGAAATACATATTCACTTTCCAGACTACACAGGAAAGAAGAGTGCATTTATTGTGCTTTTGGCAGGCTTGTAGGGGTTCCTTTGAGTGGATAAGAACCTGTTTTTCTTCCAGGTAATTTGGACCATCTCCACTCATTAGATTTTCACTATCACCAAAAAGTGATCCACGTAGGAGTTCCAGAAAGCTGCAAATTACAGTTCAGTTCAAATCCTTCAAGGCATTTCAAGTGCACATTGTAACAGACTCGTAGTAATCAAGTTGCAGAAAGACTCTTACAGCGGCTATCTCTCTCTCCTTCTGAATTGCTGAGGAACAGGCAGATGTGGAAATTATGAGTAATGTAATTGATGATCTTAAGGCTTTTAAATACCCAAGCTCTCAACAATCAAGATCTATTTGAGTTCAGAATCTAATAAGTAGTAAATACAATAGGTTTCAGTAGGATGTTTTATCAGGTTCTCTGCAGTGCTTCCCCCCCCCTCCTTCGCTTTTATGGGCAGCATTACCATCTAATCAGCAGACAAGTTGGAAAATGTTATTGTGACAGATGATCACTTTTAGTTCATCATATTTCATTTTGTTTGATATGTAGTTACTGTGGGTTCACTCATAATGCACATTTTCAGAGGGTTTGTCCTCAGCTTTTTTAAGCAGGTGAAAAAGAGGGTAATGTTATCCCAGTCTGTTTATTGTCAACTTATTTATTGCGTACCAAGAAAGAAAAATGCTTGTACAAAACTCCCACAAATAATAAATTAATGCCCTATAGATTTCCCAGGTGCTTTAATTTATAAACCTCTTTTTTCAGTAATGATGACAGCTCCAAGATTTATTCTGATTATGTACTGAATAAATTCTAGAAGTACTTTTTCAACCCAGTGAACAAACTGTGTACAGTGAAGAGTTAATTTCAATTTTTCTTCTGTTTTCCTTTAATCTGCAGACCAGACTGAAAGAGTCCTAAATTCTGCACTATATTTCAGCTAAAAAAATAAGAAAACATTTGCCAGTGAAGAATCCAGCTCATTCTATTAACATAGGTAAAGAGCCTAACACCCTTTCTTACGTGTTAATTTATCCATATACAAAAAAAACATGTTAGTGTGAGGTGAGTAAAAAATATTTGCACCACTGGAAAAACTGCTAAATCACATTTCTTCAGATTCTATGAAAAGCAAAATATGTTGCAGCTTTGCCTTTGATATTTCCTAGTTTGGTAGAATGAAAACAGAAGGCTTTTTGTTTTTTTCAAGAAAGAATATATTTTCACTGTAGAAAGGGACTTTTCTCTCAAAACAAGAGAATGAAAACAGAAAAAATTTGCATAGGCATGAAAAGGCACAATTATTTTAAGAGACTTTTTGGTTTCCTACAATAATTTAAAAGTACTTTTTTCTCTTAGATATAAAATCAGAATATTTGCCACTAATTGATGTTTTAAAAGTGTCCCTCCTTCTTGACATATGGAGTGATCTAATGCTGTTGAACTGTTTTCTTTTGGGGTATGTCCTGTCTGCAATATATTTCTTGCCAGGAGTTGAACCAAATTCAGGTAATACAGTCAAACCTGTGGACTTGTGAAATTGTCCTTGGGCCAGTTTGGACAGCAGTTAAAACCCAATACTCTGCCTTAGCTCAGGTTGGTGTTCCACTTGGTAATGAGGCACGAAGTAATGAGCACTGTTATATCCTGGTAGCCTTCAGGTGCCAATAGCTAGATCCTCTTCCTGCAGGCATATGTGCCCTGGAAGTCCTAACAATGTGACTGGTACCTGTTAGGGCACAGTAACTTGGGTTTTGCAATATGTCCCTGGCTGTCCCAATGCTACAGAGGAAGTATCAGCCTCCAAAGGAACACCCACGGTCCGCAGTCAGTCTTTGTCCAAAGCATTGCCTGGATTAACTCTACTGGCAAAGCAATGCAGGCAGCAAAAGACAGGTCCTACCCAGCTCCAGCAATTTGCAAGGGGCTGCAGGTCCACAGGAACTGCTCCACAGCACCACTGCAGGCTGCTCCTCTACAGCCATTTAGGCAAACCTGAGAACTTCTCCAAATTTTGAAAAATTTTGGAAAAATAAAGAAAACCAGAATTTGTTAGACTTCTTTACGTTCAAAACTCCAAAAACTGTTATTATATCTCAGGAAAGCATTTGAGGTCCAGAAGGGAAGAAATCCAGGGTAGTGATCCTTGCTCAGCACTTGGGTTCAGATTTCTCTCCTAGAGAAGTGCTGTAAGGCCAGCACAGGCTCCAGCTGCTGAGTTGATGGGCAGCTTTGGTGGAGGGGCACAGCATTTCCACCCATACATGTCTGCAGTGAGGAGGGAGGGGAAGCTCTCTGTTAACCACCCTCCTGGACTAAAAAGCTGTTGAGTCAATGCATTCTGTTTCCATGACATTTGTTTCTGATGAATCAGCATCTTTTGTTGAAGAAAAAAAAATTCTCAGTTGTAACATTTCCAACTTATTCTACTATCAATTACAAAATTATGGCTATTGCTATAAATGGTTTACCTTGGAAATAATCAAGAAAGTCAGCCCAAATTGAGTATGCCTTGTAATAGGGAAAGTGTATCATTTCAAGCCTCCCAGAGTACATACAATTTCTCTGGGTTCCCTTGTTCTGAGTATTAGCCCTGCAATTTAGGACTGTGTTTGAAGCCTGGCAGGTTGGGAGGTATGATACTAATGCATACATTGATTATGAATGCCTGGGTTAAATGAACAATTATTAACTGGTGAATGAGAGAGTTAAAGAATTTCTTCGTTTGCTGTTGCTGTATTTCCCAGTGACAACAATGAAAGCAAGCAAAAGAATCTTTTGGAAGCAAGATTGTTTTTCCATGGATGAGGGATTACAGATTGGCTTTTTAACTTCAGCTTTTCCAAATAGTTTTTCAGTTATTTAATTTACTCTACATGGAGTCTATTGATTATTCAAGTTGGCAGTCAATTTTATAGGGCACCCCGCTGTTTCTTTGCTTAATGTAGTCAATGATTGTAATTGCTTGATCAGTGCAGCCCATGAAATAGGTTTTGTGTCTTTTTTACAATGCATTGATGGCTTTATCTGATGCAGTCTTGGCAGGGTCTAGGTTTTACAGCACGATCCTGAACTCCCAGAGGTCTCTAGATTAATGGCTATGGCTTTCTGTTGGAGCTGCTGATACTGCTCTCCAGAATGTATTCACACATCTGGCATGCCACACTTGGCAGTTGTGCCAGCTTTTTGTTGCGCAGTTACAGAATATCTCACCAGTGCCTAGTTAACTGTTTTCACTAAGGGAATGAGATAAAAAGCCATCCACAGAGTTGTTGGCACACGCTCTGTGTCATTGTAATCACAAATTTTTAATTTTTCTATTACACTTTTTATACGGCCAATTGATGTTTAGAAACAACAAAATACGCGTGGTATTTGTTGCATGAATTCTGATTCGATTCCACAAAAGATTCCAAGCTCATTGTGATTTCCTGCAAATGTCCCATTAACACTTTATTTCCAAAAAGAGGAACGAGTTTTCTGTTGTATTGTCAGTAAAAAAATGGATTAAAATTACATCTCTCTGGTTCATATTTTTCTACAAACAGTAAGAGGGAAAACGCGGGTGAAAGAGCACCAAGAGGAACCTTGTGACCTTGCCTATAAGTGAAGTAATTCTTTTGTCTTTCATTGGCTCATGTTAGGTTACTTAAGCTTCATTTAGCTCTGCTTGAAAGTCAGTGTTTCATATTTGGTAGAATTTGAATCGTATTATTAGAAATGTAAAATGTAGTCCTAATAAGCAGGCCAAGAATATGTAATGAAATATGCAACACAGGTGCTTAAATCCATGGACAATATAATTATATAGCACACATACACCATTTACAGTGCCTAAGGTGACATCCTGCCAAAAATGTAAAAGTGTGATAGATTTTGGACCAGCTGTGGTATGAACTGATTTCCTCAGCTGAGCTTGACATAGAAACTGGACATGTGCAACCCCTATATTAATTCTTTTCTCTCCAGGTAGTAAACTGCAAATGCATAATGCATCTTTGTGTAGAAAAGCTCTACTAAGAAGACATCTGGAATTCAATATTTAAAATTCCAAGTCTGTCTTTCCACTGAAATCTTAGTTATGTTGGGCAATAACACAAGAATCATATACATATACATATATATGCACAATATTAATAACTCACAAGCCATGTGTTAACAATAAATAGCCTTAATAAAATGTGTCACAAGGAAAAATAATGAGAATAGCATGGAAAAAACTTTCAGTATAATGGTCATTGTCTTGACATCACTACTGAAATTCTTTATGGTTTTGTGATTTCTGATGATTTTTGTGAAATCCAGTCGTGTTTTAGAGGCCCATCCCAAAAACTTTTAAGCATATAAGTAACAGCTCATGTGAACTGTTCCTTGGAGTTTGTTTGTCCCCACTTTATCAGTGTCAAGGAATTAAAGAGATGGCTCCTCTCCTTCAAATACTGCAAATGAAATGCTTCCTAGGATGTTCTTTTCCATTATAAAAAACTTACTATTTTAATTTAATATTATCTTGAATCATTGGCTTGAAGGATTAAAGATCTTTAACATGGAATATGTAGACTCGCAGGAATGAAGGCCCAAATGCCAGCATCAAAAATCTTACCACAAGACTATCAAATGTACATGTATGATTTCCCTTCAGTCATGGAAAAAAAAGATACCATGGTCTTTCTACATTTCCAGATTTTCTAAGAAGTTGTCATGCTTTTATAAAAAACCCCAAAAATCCTGTGTAGAAGACTACATTGAAATTCAGTCATTTTCTGTACACTAATAATATATGACTTCTGGAGTTGGAATGATTTTCTTTTTACCCTTGATGAAACAATAAATAAGAGTAGTATAATTTCTTTACCAAATGGCAAACCAATCAAGGGGAATCTGAGAAATATAGATGGTGCTGAAAGGAAAAATAAACCACTGTAAACTCATTTTTATGCTTTACCTTTCAGAACAGTACATTCTGCCTTTTCTTTTACTTGATTTTGCCACTGAAAATGAAAGATGAAGAGGTAGGATGACAAACACTGGCTGATGAAAACATTGAAACAGATATGTGAAAATTTTCTGCAACATTTTTTCCCACTAAAATTCACTTGCAGAACCACTCTTTGTGTTTCAATTGCTCACTTTTCTCAGAGTGACTAAGTAGATACTGGTATTAATACTCGAGATGACCTGATACACCTCAGTGGAAAGCACCATGCCTGTTGCGGGCTAAACTTTATATGTACATTCGGACAATGATTGGACTTCTCCTGAAACAGCCAGCACTTAGAATATAGCAGAAATCAACTCAATACTTCTATGAAAAGTCATACATGAGGTATCTATGGACATGATTGATACCTCATCCAGCCAGTCTTGCCCCATAAACCCAGCAGACATTTTGCTGTGGCTTTTAAAGGAGGCAGAACATAATCTATAATTTTTTACTGCATGTTGTATTTTTTGAATTATCTTGGAGCATCGAACAGACCTTGAATTTTGTAAATCTGATGCAAAATACTATGCCCCACTCACCATTTCTCTCACATTCACAACTAATTCTTCACATGACATCTGGCTCTTTCAGTGTTGTCTCTACATTTAAAGTAAAAGGTACCTATCTCTCTTTCTCTTCATTAAATGATTTCTGAAATTCCATATTTCTGGTTAAGTCACCACATGTAGGAACTGCATGGACCAGCAAGGTCTGAGATGGAGCCTTAGCTTT
Source organism: Thryothorus ludovicianus (assembly GCA_013397245.1). Classification (NCBI taxonomy): domain Eukaryota; kingdom Metazoa; phylum Chordata; class Aves; order Passeriformes; family Certhiidae; genus Thryothorus; species Thryothorus ludovicianus. The sequence continues at coordinate 761,698 of VZTB01007298.1, forward strand.
TCTTGTCAGCCTTGGGTGGCAGTCCTTGATTGTCGCTTGTGACCTGTAAATGTAGAATATCAGATGGCTCAGGACAGAATTGTCACAGTTGTCTGAATTTGCTTAAGCAAGCTTAGAATTGTTTTGATAATTTTTATTTTTGCCATAACTAAGAACATAGCTAAGAAATACATGACTGAATCTCTCTGAAAAATAATCTTCTGAAGCAAAATATTCACATCAGTGTATTCCATAAGCTGTAAATAATAACAATTAAAACTACTGGTTGTTCATTTTGCCTATTCAATCTGTGTGCTAGTTTTTTTAGGTGTCAGTCCAAGATTAAAAATCAATGTCTTGAATGTGGCCAGCTCTTGCTTTCTGTCACAGTTTGTTTAAGGAACAGATAGGAAGCCCATAAAGTACAAGTGTATTGGTGTCTTCCTTGGGACAGATCCCACTTCCAGTAAAACCAGCAGGAGGGGACTTCTGTCAACAGTTTAATTGTAAACATTGTGTTTGAAAAGACAAAGAGGTAATCAAGTTAAAATCAAGTAAAATGGTTTAGATCAAGAGCAGGTCCTTTCCTTTAATTTTAAATTCTGTGTGTATAAGGCACGTGATAGGAAAACACCATTTTATGGCTTGAAGCTCAGGCTAACTTAGGCCAAACTTATAAGCCTCTGGAACAGGAGTCACCTCTGCCAAAGGACCATAACAAAGGTGTCTTCTTTCTTTAGCCTAAAAGTCTCAGTGGTACTGGGAACCTCCAGAAGAGCCTTGCTGGATTTCCAAACCCATTGCCAGACTTGGGGTGTAATTCTGACCTAACCTTGTATACAGAAGTACTCTGGTAAGTCTAGGGACAGAGGTGAGATTTAAATTTAAAAACCTTGATCCTTCAAAATTGCAGTGTAAGTCCTGTATAGGTCTTTGTACTTTGTTCCCCTGTTTTTATGTATTTTACTGGAAATGAAGCTGCTGACCCGAGTAGGTTGTTAGTGAGGGCTGCCCAGCTTGTGTGCTTTGGAACAGGACACCACCAAGACATAGATTTGTTGGTCTTTTACATCTCTGTACCCTTACCCTCCTCCCCATAAGCTACATTCTTCTCATGGGGTCAAAGATACTACTGCCTTCATTTATAAGGAAGCTGAGAAAGATGATTCACTTGATGAATTCTTGTCCCAAGTATTAGTTTTGTAAGTGTAAATATTACATTTTAGCGCTCAAGAGCTCAAAAATAATCTTTATTCCTGAAATATTTATACATAAAGAGCATTACTGAAATAGGAGTGCTTGATTACTTGGATTGTGACATACTTATTTTTAGTCCTTGTGATGAATGGAAACAGGAGACAGAGATTTAAAAAAAAATAAAGAGGGTAGATTCATTGCTGGTGAATGTTAACTGTTAAACAACTCATGTGCTTCTACAAACAGCACATGGCACCCCTTTAGTTTTAAATTTCTGGTCCATCTGAAATTTGCTTATATCTGGAACAGTTTGTCTTGTGCTACACAGAGCATAAAGATGGGCACAGTACTCCCTTGCCACATAAAGGTAGTGCAGATATACTGAAATGAGAAGATACAGTGACCTTGAATTCTCAGTAGAAAAAATAAAGAAGAGGAAAGAGCGATGAACCCCCAGTGCCTGAGTAGCTGGTGCATGGAGCTGCCTCTCAGCAGAGGGAACCAGGGCAGTGCTCAGAGCACTGCATTATCTGTCCTGTTGCTATCTGACCACAGAGCACAGTCACCATCCCAGGTAATTACTTTGCTGGCACACACTGGAGTTTTTCCATCTGAGCTGTTTCCTGCAGGTACATTGCCATCAATCAGGCTTGTCCTTAATGATATGGAATTGCTGGGCATTTATGGGATATGCTCATGCCATTATCAGACAAGTTATCTAAACTTTTGCTTTTAGTCAGATGATTCCAGATTGATCCATCTTTCTAACAATACTTCAGCTGTTAATTGAATATGGGCAGTAATGTTTTCCATGTTTCTTAATTATTTTACTCTTCTAAACCAGGTTCCTTTAGTGGATATTTATTCAGCCACAATGATGCATACACTTACTGACTGGAGCTGCATGCTCTAAAAACCTGTCTGTCTCTGCTGAAAGCATAGCTCTGCTTTGGAAGGATCCTGCAAGAGCTGCACAGAACAACCAAGTCTCTTGTGCCAGTGATTTTCATATCAAGTGTGATTGGTTTACAAATATAGAGTGATTTCTCTAATTGCAAGTCCTTGTTCTCTCGTACCCATCATCATCACCAACAACAAAGTCCTCTTAGAGCCCAGTTGCTTCATTGCCCATTGTCTCCAGAGACAGTCCTTAATGACACCATGGACTCCCCGGGGCTCAGGCACTTGGAAGGAATAAGGATTCCCAGTGATCCTTTAGAAAACACAAGAACGACTGAGCCTCCAGCCTGGGTAGCAAGAGAAAACAGTAGAAATGGCTTTTTCTGTCACTTGTCAGAGCAGATTGTTCCAAGTTCACAGAAGGAATAAATCTGCTTTCCATTCTCTGGAGAAGAACATCATGTATTTTCAGGAAATCAGGATATCTCCCATATAGCACCATCACATGGCTTTGGGGAAGGATGTCAGTGTTGGGGTATCACCATTCTGATGACACCAGGCCTTTCCTCCAGATTTTGTTTAAAAAAAAAGAAACAAAACAAAACAGGTACAGGCTTTGAAATGGGAAGAAAAAAAAATAAAAAGAGCAGCCAAGCCAAACTCTTCTTTTGTGTTTGTTTAGTTTTGAAAGTCTTGCCTGAAGGTTCATTGGCGTTCCTACTGCAGACAGTTTGTGCCTGGGCTTCCTTGCAGAAAAAAAAGGGGGATTTTCCAGGCACATCAATATGTCCTTGGCTGCACAGATACCTTTCATACAAAAGGCACTTACAGTTTCTCCCATTTCGCAAACAGTTGCTCTTTACTTATGCGCACTGGCGCAGCTTCACCCCGCGGTGTTTGACTGGTGCTGTTTATGATGGTTACATTCTTACCAGTTTCTCTGATATCCTCTCACCTTGTCAATACTGTCATGCAGTTCTCCAGCAAGAAGGTTTTAAATCTGATTTTCTCTATCTGTAGGTGTTTTTTCCTCATTGTTTCACAACTGCACTGATTTTGTCTGCCTGCCCATCGTCAGTGATTTTTGAACCATTGGCCAAGTGTAACCCAAGATAGCAATGCCTGTCTCAAAGGGAAGAAACCCCCACATATTTTCTGGAACTTGGTGACAGGAGAAGAAGCAAGCTTTGAGCAGGACCCTGCAGAGAGGAAAGGGTGCAGAGTGAGCACAGGCCATACCTTTTCTGCCTTACCACAGGTATGTGTGCTCAGTGCCAGGGACAGCATGTGGCATAGGGTCAGCCTTGAGGAAAGACAGGGTGATATTAGGAGAAGTAGACCTCTCAAGGCTTGGGCAGGTGCACTCTGGGTTGAAAACTGGCTGGATGGCCAGACCCAGAGGGTGGTGACAGGGAGCACTACATCCTGTTGGCAGCCAGTCACAGTGCTGTTCCCCAAGGCTCAGAGTTGGGGCTGGTTTGTTTAATATCTTTATTGATGATCTGGATGAGGGGATTGAGTGTCCCCTCAGTGTGTTTGCTAGCAACACTAAGTTGGTCAAGACTGTTCACCTGCTGGTGGAAGGCTCTGCAGAGGGATCTGGAGAGGCTGGATTGATGGAGTGAGGACAACAGTATAAGGTTTAACAGGGCCAAGTCCTGCACTTGAAGACACAACAACCCCAGGCATCACTACAGGCTTGGGGTAGAGCAGCTGGAAAATGGCTCAGGGAAAAGGACGTGGGTGTCCTGATTAACGTTGGATGAACATAAGCCAGCATGTGCCCAGGTGGCCAAGGCAGCCAATAGCATCCTGGCCTGTACCAGCAATAGTGTGGCCAGCAGGACAAGTCAGTGATTGTCCTCCTGGACTCAGTGGCACTAGTGGGGCTGTGCCTCAAATGCTGTGGCCAGTTAAGGGCTCCTCACTACAAAAAGGTCACTAAAGTGCTGGAACATGTCCAGAGAAGAGCAATGAAGCTGGTAAAGGGTCTGGAGACTAAGTCTTATGAAGAGTGCCTGGGGGAGTTGAGGAGAAAAAGAGGCTCTGGGATGACCTTATTGTTCTCTACAACTTCCTGAGAAAAGGCTGTAGGTGGGGATTGGTCTCTTCTGCCAGGCAACCAGAGACAAGGCAAGAGGAAAGGCCTCAAGCTGTGTCAGGGGAGGTTCAGGCTGAATATCATGAGAGGCTTCTTTACTGAAAGGCTTGTTAAGCATTGGAACAGGCTGCCCAGGGAAGTGGTGGAGTCACCATGTGTGTAAGTGTTCAAGAAATAACTGGATGAGGCACTTAGTGCTGTGGTTTAGTTTGACATGGTGGTGTCCAGTGAAATGTTGGACTCAATTACCTAGGTCTTTTCTACCCTTAGGAATTCTATAAGTCTGTTATTCTGGGGTTATGAGAGCTCTGAAGAATACATGGAGGAATAGGGATAGTGTAATGCAGCACAACAGAGGTTGAATTCTGATTGTGATACTTTTGGGTACCCACTTAGGTTTTTTTACTCTTACTATACAGTCCTTTCCACATAATAGGAACAAGAAGCTTGTCAACTTGGCAGAGAATGGCTGCTCCTCAGCACATTAATCATCCTCCCAGCAGCACTCATGCATGGGGTCCCATGGTGGGCACCCAGTGAAGATCATCCTGCACTGCAGCCTCAGAGACCCACATGAGATCCCACATGGAAGACACTTTGAGATGTGTAACAAATCACGAGACAGCCTTGATTGGCTGTGAACCCTTTTCAAGTTGTGTTCATGGAGGCTGCAGACCTTCCTCTAATTGAAGAGCTTCAGCTGGTCCCTGTGCCATCCCCAGCACAAACACCAGCCTGCCTCTCAGCGGCATCTAGTCTCCTCTTCAAAGCCCACATGCAAGGCTCACAGAAGCAGGGATGAGCATTGTACACTCATGAATAAATGTAATTGAAATTCTGTTCATAGCTGTTTGGGGGGGAAAAATTGCTAGTGTAATTAAAATGCACAGGGGAAAGAGAAGTAGCCTGTACAGACACATTATGTTACACAGCACCCACCCAGACAAAGGTCTTTGTCTATAAAAAGCTCAAATATGTCTGAGATAATTGCTGTTCATTGATTGTGCCTCTGAAGTGGAGTCATTCTGGCATATTCCACCTTGAGGCTGTCTTATACATTTCTTTGAAAGGGAAAAATTCAAAAGTTCAAGTAAAGACACAAGTTCAGTCAAATATGTGGCAGTAAAATCTTGATTTACAGCATTAAGGTTATTTTCAGCTGACCTAGCCCTGAGTGGTGCTGGGCAGTTTTGTCTGATCTTGTGTTAATGCTGTTAGCCTGTGTTTACTAAATGATTTAGCACTAAAATGTTGGGAGTTGCCAAATATTTGTCTTCTGTCCTTTATGAATATTTGAACAGCTCTTTCCTCAGCCCACTCTGAATGCAGAAAAGGGTGTTAAAAGTATCTCACTCTGGTAGCGTTGCTTTGCGGAGGCTGCCGACCAACAACATTCTTGCATCAGTGACGCCTTTGGCACTGTACTAAATAAACCAAAGGTAGGAGCACAAAAAATGTGCTTGATAATGTGCTTGTGTCTTGCTTCTTGTGTCCTACAGAAATTCGTATCTGAAAATAGAGGTCTTTAATTGGTGTATCATTTTTTGCTCCCTCTCCTTTTAAATATAAAGGCGTTAAATAACCCCTAGTTGGACCTGTTTTATGCTAAAGGCAACACCCAAAAAAGATGGGAACCTGAGTTCAAACCCAGGTTTCATCACAGATGTGTGAGATGAACTTGAGTATGTCTCCATGGTGTGTGTTTTGCCTAGACAAAAAAGAAGTGTGAAGTTTTTAATCAATAGTGTGTGTACTAAGACGTCATGAAAGAACATTTATCCTAGATGTGGTTCACAATTTCTGCCTGCACTACTGCACTACAGATTTTCTTCTGGCACAGCGTTTTTCACACTTGCCTATTTTGGGGGTTTTCAGACCCCAGAGTAAACAGGACCACTATTCATGCATCCAGAAGTGCAACTCATTTTCGCTTTCAAATTTGATTGCACAGGGAATCAGAATTACTACACCAGATTTGTTTGCACCCAGAAATAGCAGCCTGCAATATTTTACACACAGGTTCAAAGTTGAGATTAATTTCTCAGAAAAAAGTTGACCCATAAAGTAGATAATTTTAAATGTCAGCCTTCCTAGAAGAGCTGCAACTTTTCACCTTCTATGACTTAATCTCATCTTCATGGATAGAAAGTAATACACTTTTAGTGTAGAAGGACCATCCCTATTTTGATAGAGCTGCTGGATTTAATAGATCAGGACTTGATTCGAATACATCTAGCCATCTCTGGTAGTTCAGGGCAAATAATGTGTTATGTTTATTTTTCTTACATTTTAATACAAGGATAAATTCATTTCATGTGAACTTATTGGTAATCATTTACATTTAGAATGTCTGGAAAAGACAAAAGTAATGAAAGAAGACACCTTCTCATTCATTATTTGTTTTTAAATAATCCTCATTTCTTTCTTCCTTTTTTTTTTCCACCTCCACATGCTGATATTGCATGCATGGCTTGCTCTCAGCTTGCTACGAAACAAGCTGGGGCAAGCCTTGTAATATGATTCAAATTGTAAATCTCATGTCTTGCATCCCCCAAACACCTCATCTCATATGCAGTCTGGAACCTTCATTCCAGTACCAATTAGACTAATATATCCACCCAGCTCCGATTGGGGTGATGGATCGGCTGGTGGGGGAAATGGAGGCGATTTTCTCAGCTCCTCTGCATTCCCATAGGCATGCAGCATTTGACAGATTGGGCAGAACTGCCACGAAAGAGTCTGACACAGATGGTGTAATTAGAAAATGCGAAGTGCGAGTGTGAAATTTATCTTTGATCAGCACCTCCTTGCCAGATTGTCATCTATGTTAATATGATGATGGCTTCTTGGAGATGGATAGAAGAAAACAGCAGCCTTGAGGAAGAAATGGAGACAGTTCACAATGTAGAGAAGATATTTTGTTTAACTCTGAAACTCAATCAATTTCAACCTGAGTAAAAAGTGATTTAATGTATTTAATTCATAGGAAAACAAATTGAATCTAAATCTGATACCTTACTTTGTTAGGCCCATAATCAATATGATAAAATCTTAGGTTTTGTTGGAAGAAGAAAGAGATTAATTTTTTATGAACAGTTAAAAAAAATCAATCTATAGCTATAGGCACACTTGAAGCTACTATATCATTCTTTGTAGAGACCTAATGTAATCTAAATATATATAAAAATCTTTACAGAGTTGTCTGGACAGTTTTAAGTAGTTAGAAGAAATTTTTTCAAGCCTTGCAATTGCAACACCATCCTCTCTAGCAGGTCATGGATTTTATCTGCATTCACTGTAGAATCGCAGAAATATTTAGCTGTTTCATTTTTCCTCTTTATCCCAAAGGAAGGTTTTGACTAGATTGAGGGTTTTTTTAATTAAAAATGGATAAATATTCTTTGCCTGAACAAAACACTCTGATCATTTATCTGACATCTCCAGCTTTCCCAGGAATCTGATGCTCAGTGCTCTGCAGCAGAAAAGATCAGCATCCTTTAGGTGCTCGTGAAACAAATGCTGCTCTTTGAACATGAGGAGATTTAGCCTGTGTGAGATGTAGATGTAATTTTCCACAGGGAGAAACTGAGGCAGGGAGCAGGTAAGCATGAGGCATTGGGGGTCACAGAGCAGAGTGTGACAGGGCCACTGTCACTGGCGGGGTCCCCCTTCCTCGACACGCCTGACAGCCACTGTGATCCTGCACTCGGGTGCTTCTAAAGGTTTAAGTTTACAAACCACTGTTCCTTGGTTCATTTTTGCTAAAAACTGCTCAAATGTTCACATGAGTGGTGCTAATTTTCAGGAAGGTAAATTAGCATAATTAATGACCAGCCAAATTTGGGGGTAATACAGTATGTAATTAACATTAGAGAGTTCTGTTGTACCACCTGCCCCCACATTTCATTGTTGCAGTGTACGAACTGTACAGGAGGCTATTTTCCCCTTTGCTGCACTGAGCAGAAAGCAGCTTTCTTCATCAGAATAAGCCATTAGCTGTAATGGCATGTAGGTGTAATGGAATGTGCTCGAAACATCTGTGCTGAGAGCAGGGGAGAAATTGCTGCATGCAGTCGTAGGCCTTTGGGGAGCTTGATTAAGGATTGCTTCAGAGAACTTGAGATCTGGCTTGGGATGCAAAAAAGAGAAGAAAGGAAAATAACACTAATAGATTTACGGATGTACTGCAGGGAGAACAAAGGATTTTTAATTTTTTTTACTTCCCTTTATTGCTCTTATATTGCATCTGTTCTCTGTTGGGCTTTCTCTTATTGAATTGATCTGGAAAAAAAAGTGTAGCTCAAAATGCAGTTTAGCAAAAGACATCCTTGCTGTATAAACATGAAAATAGCTTGCTTTTTTTTTTTCTTTGTTTGCTAATGAACACCTCATTGAAACCACAAATAGTTCTAACAATAAATATTTATTGCATATGACATTTGCCTAAATATGTTTTCAAGTGATATGTCCTCTATCTAGAAATCATGTAAAAAAACACATTTTAAAAAAACCCTGTACACAAAGACAATTCTTGCCTTGTGCTTTTTGCATTTCTGGAGTATTCATGTGCTCCTGATTTTTTTCAAGATTTTTTTAAAATGAATTTCTGATTTGTTTTTCTTCAACTCCATTTGTTTGCACACATTTTTAATAACCAATGGAATATAAACTCTCAGTACACAACAAGAGTAATTGCAGAACCACTGGGCTATGTCAGTTCTGGCTATTGACCCATCAAACTGTGAAAAATCTGAAATGCGGTTTACAGGATCTTAGGCAAGGTGACAGGGAGGAGAAAAGCAATGTTATAAAAGATTACTTTGATGCCATACAAAGAGAAGGGTTAAATGTTTGAAAAATCCATATTGCAGAAAAGGGAATTAATGTGCTGCCTGGGACAGATGTGGATGCATCACACAGAAAATGAGAAACAAACCCACAAATATTGGGTGGTTTAATGATTAAGTAAATCTTACACTTTCTAATTATAAATGACAACAAAGCACTATGTTCACTAGTATCCATCTTCCTTATGAAATAAGAAGCTTTCTGAGTTGGTGCCAAAAATGCCTTGCAATGAAGTTTAAAATATGTAGGGAGGCAAAAATGTAATAAAAATGCAAAAGCTAATAATATTATGGCGACTGGCATTGTTTACAATGTAGAGCACCTGCTGTTTTCAAAAAAAAATAAAAAAAGAGAGAAAGAAAAAGTGAAATCATCAAACTGTTCTTAAATGGAAAATCTGGGCTCTCTGCCAATTACACAATGTGTTTCAGGTGCACTGTAAATAGGAACAATAAAAGGTGCAGGGGACAGAATCTGAAACGTTAAATCTCAGATACACAAGAAAATTATTTGATGATGTTACTTTGAAAGGAAGACTTGGTTACCTTCCAAATTTCTTCAAAGTGGAAATAGGTTTAAATTTTTGCCTCTGTAAAAGAGTTGTAAAAATCTAATTATCCCTTTAAAAAATTTGATTAAATTAACCCCAAAAAGAAGAAAAGACAAAAAAAAAAAATCTAAGAAACCCACAAGGGACTTCCCCTTTACTAGTCTATTCAACATGGGAGATGCTTGGAGACTACAGTGAAATATAACAAGACCAAATTCTATGATATAATAATAAAAAGCTGAGCCCACCCACCCCCAGAGAGATAAATTTGGATTTCAGGAGGCCAGTAGTGAGGTCTGGCTCATTGAAGTCAGAGCACGAATTTGATACACATTTCAGAGGGAAACTCAAATTGTCCCGGCACTGTGTATCAGGGAACAAATGGTGGCCAAGTTCATGTTAGGCACTGGATACAGAGAAATTTGTCATCAACTGGCTAAAGACCAGACTTGAATGAATTTGCCTTCTGGCTACAGGACTTGAGCTGTAGACAAGAGTTTTCTTTTACATATAGAGACCAGAGCTGGGACAAAAATTGGTCTTCATTCACATAATTAGAAGGAGAGTGGGAAATTGTTTAAGTATGTGTTTCTTTCTTTGGCTATGTGTTTTGTTTCAAGAGAAAATGAGAAAATGAAGAGATGCCTTAAGCACGGTCACAAAGTAGTTGTCAGGAGAGTCTTTCTGAAATAAATTGAATGAATGATGGCACATCCTCTGACCTCAAGCCCTGCAGTGCTCAGCTCAGCTCACGCTGCTCCTGTCTCACTCTCTTCTCCCCTAGAACAAAAGGGGTTTGTCCTCGCTGTGTTTGGGGAGCAGTTGCTGACCTGTGCACCTGCATAGTGCTGTTTGGCAAGAGCCAAACTCCAGAGACAAGGGGAAGGGTTAAACAGTATAGATCTCATGGAACAGTGCTTAAACATGTCCTAAGCCTGTTTAGTTTACTAGTATAGATGTAGCCTTGGAGACCAGGGACCAGATGCTGTACATCTGCTGCACTCCCTGTAAGATCAGCCCTGATTATTTCCACACCCCATATCTACAGGGAAGGCCTGTAATAAAGCAGTAATCACTTTCCTCCCATCCTCACCTGGACCATGAGCCAGATCTTCATTTCAATAACCCTTGGATAAATCAATAATCCTTCTATGTGGCTGAAATCAGACATACAATCTTTGTATTACTCTTTCTTTTGAGTTTGATCCTGCCAGTTTTCTGTCATTAACAGGGTCATATCTCTTATCAATGGCAGTTTGTTTTCCATTTCATGGGGCAATTATCAAGCTATCTGAACAATGTTTACAACAAGCCATTTCTTTTAATAGAAGTAGAAGCTGGGGACACCCTTGGTATTCTCATTTTACCAGGATGTAGATTATCAGCCTACTTCCATGTGACATCCTATCCCCATAATAATTTCTATTTTTGATTCTGTGCCTAGACAGTGTTTCATGGTGGAGAAACAAAATAATAGGTATCACAGTTTTCTTCCACTTTTATGCAAGTCTTTTTGTGCACACACATTCCACGGCATCTTAAAATGGACAAAATTAAAAGCAATACCAGAGAACAGTTACAGGGCTGAAGCTTGAGCAGTGCCAAGCAGGACTTTGGTTACTATTACCTCTGTACTGGTTTCTGATCTCAGTTCCAGAAACAGAAGGTGCAGATCTATTGCAATGGTGAAAGAAGGAAGAGCATCTGAAATGAGTTCAAAGAAGCAACCAAGTTAGAATGTAGAGTGGATTGGAGAAAAGACACTAGATCATCTCTGCATTCTAAAGAAGTCCAGGATTTTTTCCCCTCTGAATCAAAGGTAGTTGCCAACTAGGCTAAATACTGGTGAATCAAGTAGAAGCTGAATACATGGTTTTGGACTACTAGTTCTAGGTGATTGTCCTTAAGGACTGGACCAGGTGACCTCCAGAGATCCCTTACAAATTCAACAATCCTGTGAGTCTGTTATTCTGTGAATCTATAACTACACCTGTTCAAGGAATTTTGAAAATATTTATGCATTTTAAATCACTATGAAATAGGAGCAAAAAAAGTTTAAAGTATGTCTCTCTTCTCTGGTGGGTGCAGGTGAACTTTCTTTCCTCTCTGCCCCCTCTGTTATGTGGGAGAGGTTGTACTCTTTGTGTAACTTCAGCATCTCCTATGACATTCAAATTGTGTGAAAATGCAACCAAAACTCATGGGTAATGCTGACTTCATCTAAGTCTAAACTCTCTGTGACTTCACTGGGCTCAAATTCTTACTCTTTGTTGAATGAATTTTCATTCAGTGCTGATTCTTGCTTTTAAGATGGACAGGAGCAGATACATAGGAAGCACTTCCTGGAATCACTCCTAAATTGATGCATTTAAAACTGCTTTGAAAATAAACTTATTGCTGGAAACATTTTAGTTTATTGAAGATAAATCCACTAGCACAAATTAAGATATATAGATTGATAGATATGTGCAACTCTTACTATTCTTTCTCCTAAACATCAGGTAGTTTTCAACAACCCAAATCTAATTCCCAATGAAGCTTTCCCTAATGGCTTAGGTAAAACTAACAATAAGAAACAAGAGAGTTTTAGTTATATAATTGTATATTTGAAGACACATACAACCAAAGATCAGAATTTTTATTTTTTATACTGCAAGCAGCCAAAGATATAGCATAGTTTAAACAAAAAAAAAAAAAGAAATTAGATCAACTTTTCAGTTAATCAGGCTTAGAGAGATCCAAGTTCTTGAGCATCATAGATTAATCATCTTAGAGTCTTTTTAATGGCATTAGGTAGTACACTTACTATAGTTGGCACTGTTATGATATCCAAACTTTTCTTCCCAAGATAGGGAATATGAAAATGGGACAGTCTGTTTGAGTGATAGTGAATCTTTAGTCCTAGTGATTTTAGGTTTCAGATCTGGGTAGGTTAGAAAAGGCTTAGGACTATGTCCACAGCAAGAAGGCAGTCTGACTTATTGCTGCTGCAAACTTCTTCAAGAGGAGTGTTAAGGCAGCTTATTCTACCATTTCAGCTATTTATTCTCTTCTTATAGACAGTCTTACAAAAGAAAAAATAAGCATCAGAAAAACAATGGTTTAAGTTCACAGAATGAAATACAACTAAATCAGGAACCTTGTAAAATAAAGCACAGCAACACCAAAAGTTTTTCTTCCCAGATGCTGCAGCAAGCTGTAACAGCCTAGCTTCAGGTTCAAACCAGGTAAGAGCAAGGATAATGGCAAGAGAAGTACTGGGAGATTCTGGTGATGGCACCTCTCTGCAACCACTGAATGACTTACTCTTCTGTTTCATCATCCTTCATCAGAAATCTTCTGCAAAGACCAAATCTATGGGAACACCATGATATCTCTTAAAACAGAATAAGCATCAAATTGGCCAGTATTAATAGGCAAAGGCAGAAACAGTCCTAAAAGAACCTACGTGAAGTATTGACTACCTCATTTACACAGAGAATATAAAATTTGACCAAAAGTTTCTTTCATCACACCCACACTGTTCAAAGGAACTCTGACATCTTCTCTACAAAGCTATCCAGTCTTCTTTTCAAAATTTGAAGTAGTAAAAATTCAACTCTTTTCTTGATTATTCTTAAGTTAAACATCCTTGTTCTTCAAGTAATCTCCTGTCCAAAAAGATATTTACACACTCTGATCAAATCACTCCTTACCCTTTGCTTTGGGAAGCTAGCCAACTTGAGCTGCTCTGCACCCACCACTTTCCTTCAACAGATCCAAATTACCTTGCAGCTCCTTGTTTGTTTTGGGTTTTTTTTTTAAACATGGTTTTACAGAAAAGAAATAGTACTGCAAAGATCAATTTTATGATGCTGCATCTGCTAGGTGTCTCTTAGTATTTCCATCCAGGGATTTTGTTAATTTTTTGCACTCTGAGCACATGCTCAGCTAGATAGCCACGATGACTCCCTCTTTCATAATTCTGCTCTTATTAATTTTTTTTGTGCTGATGATTTGTTAGGTATATGAAAGACAGCCTCTCTTGCCCCAGATCACTGATACATGGGAGGTGTGTGCTACCAGTCTGAGTGTCCAAGTTTGGGGGCAAGGTGTTAAAAGCAGAAGGCCTTTAGCTCTACAGTACCCCAGACTGACAGAACTTGAGCTTAACCTTCAAGGCCCTTACACACTTCTTGAGCTTTTGCCTGAGGGCTGCTGCAGGCAGCAGTTGTATTTTAGTGTACGTGTGACTCTATTAATGTGGTAACACACGTGTGGTACAGACATGGTCACCATCACCACACAGCCACAACCCAACCCCTCCCTGGGACTGGCTGGGGCACCCCACTGGAGCTCCCTGCCTGGCCAGAACTCGAGTGACCATCTACACACAGGCAAAAGTGACAAATGCCATTTGAAAATGGGAGATTGATACAGAGGGGAAGAAAAAGCATCTCATCACACACGTCGGTGCATAGCATTTTATGGCACAGCTTGTCACATTTTACTGCTTATATATGAACATCCTCACCACATCACATCAACAAAACAAAACATTTACTTCACTGTATCCCACAAAAATAACCCTCTGGCTAAAATATGCACTCACCCTTTAAAAAACATTGCAAAATGACTCTGATTTCCCTCAGAGGGGTTTCTTTGAAAGTCTGATTTTTGACATGGCTTGTTTCGCTGATATAAACATGTTAATAGTGCAAATGTCAAAAAGTTTATTGATTTTAATTCTTGAGATGGAAAAAAATACATAAAAGTTCTGTTCTGTGCTCTAGGTAAATAAATGAGCACAGTGTTTCTACGTTGCAGCCAGTGAACCATGCTTTATGTTAAACCCTTCCTACTCATACAGGAGAGTGAACAAAGCTTAGCAGTGGAAAGAAGACACAAATTACCTCCAGCCTTTTAGAGGCACAGTAGAGGCTTCAAACACTGGAAGATACACGACTAAAACATCCAGAAAAAAAATTATCTCAAGCTTTGTGTAACTACTGTAATACTAAATAATACTCTTTGAAGGAACAAGATGAGACAGTGCTTGTTCATGTTACTCCTGAAGGAAAATAAACCTATTCCATGCTCATGTGCTAAACAGAGGGCGCACACATGCGGGTACAAGTGTGTGCACACACGTGTATGTTCACATATAGGCATAGGCATACGTGTATATTTAGACAAATATATTGTTTTTGCAAACAAAACAAAAATAAATTACTCTAACTATGCCCTTACCTTCCTCCCACTATGAATGGTCTTTTTGTTAGTCCACTGAATAACCATTTGTCATGGGCTTTACTGTACCATGAAGTTATGATTAATATTATGGCTCATGTACAGCGGGTTGAAAAACCATATTCATTTTCAAAGTCACGTTGCATTGATTAGAATTCACTGCAGGTTATTCAAATAACGATCCTCTCTTTTCCCAGGAGAATCTCCGTCTGATTTTTCTTTATCCTCATTAAAGATCCCAGGTGCAGACAAAGCTTTACATACTTCTAATTTGCATTATCCTTGGGAAGGAGGTAATTCACATGCCTTCAGTATATAGCACTTGTTTTTGTAGTTTGCTCTTTCCTATCTGTCTATTTAAATAAATCAAGAAATTTAGCCTTTATAAATCCTCTGACAATAGAAAATGCCAAATTTTATTATGCTTAGTAACGAGCACATGTATTCTGAAATATCAATTATAATTCAGATTAAATGAAACAATTTTTTTCTTTGCTCCTCATCGGGTTTTTCTTAAAATGCAATCTCTGATCACTCTCTCAGTGATGGGAAAAGGTGAATTTTTAAAGCAAAGATATAGATTTCATATCAGCCTCTGACCGATGTAAGAATATCCCTCATCAGTCTCCAAGAAATCATTGACAGGATTTAGTCTTTTTCTTTTTATTGGTTGAATATAGAACAGTGAAAGCACCTAACATCTGTAATTGCCTGGTGGAACTTAGCAGTCCCATTAACCCTCAAAATGCAGCACTTGCTTGAATTCCACATCTGTTTTCTGAGGCATAAGTTGTGTGGGCCTATGTTTTGCAACAAAATAATCTGTCTTGGACTATTTTTATCGTGAGCCTGTGTGTAATGAGTTTAGCCCGAAGCAGACTGACAGCATTGTTGACATTTCATTGAGTTTCCATCCTCAAGAGAGAGGAAATTTTAGCTAATTAAATAATGTTATAGTGTCTCAGAAACTACAAAGGCAATGGGAAACCACACAGCAGTCATACTGTATTTCTTAAGATCACTTGTGTATTCCCGAGGTTTTATTATGCAGAAGTGATTCTTCTAACAGTCTTTAAAGCAAGTAATACATTAGATAAACTTTTCATAACTCAACCTCGATAGTAATGTTTTTAAACTGGTTAGTGTATATAAGAAATGAAGCCAAATGGGGAAAAGAGCTATTAGAGCAATACTGAGGCAGTGATTACATTTCATCATCTCAGCACGAGTGGACAGAACATGTTGTCCATGTGTACTGGTGGCAGAGAGACAGTAAAGACCTTTCCTCTGTTCCTTTGTCCTCCCTGCTCCTCTGCTCTAAGGGGATAGGGAAAGGACAGGGAAAAGATGAGGGCAGGCTGGGTTATTGAAAGGTTGGCAATACGATGCTGGTCCCTTTGGGATGGTGAGGAGAAATTCTGGGGAAAGGTGGGGATTGGGGGGGTCAGTGTGCTTCTCTTGTCCCAGCACCACGTACTCTGGTGCTGATCCCAGCAAGACACAGGAGGTGCTGCCAGTCACCTTCCAACACCACAGGCTGTTTCTGGAGGTAGTCAACTGCTGACCAGAGAGCAGCTGCCCCAAAAAAGGAGCAAAGCAAGGGGCAAGCATTATGAAATTTTATTCATAAAATAATTATGAAAGTGTTGCGGGTCAAGCCAAGGTGCCTTCCCCAGCTTCTACATTCCCTGACTCCAGCTGACCTTGGAATCTGGTTGTCATTCCTGATGTCCCGGGAGCTTGAGGTAGTGCCACATTTTAGGCAGCACCTGCACCAGTTCACTGGCACACCAGGAAGCTCAAGCTCTACTGCAAGCTTGGGCAATGGCTAACTCACTGCTGGAAAACACCTTCACCCCACACAGAGCTCCTGATGGTCACAGGAGGAAGAGAGACAGAATAAAATTGCTGCTGTGCTCAGCTTTTGAATAGGATTTACCCAAGCTTTTTGAGGCACCACAGTGAGAAAATGGCAGAAAATTTGACCAGTTCCTCCTAACCAGGACAGCAGGACAAATGACTTCCCTCAGATCTGTCCTGAGTGCAAGGCACAGCAGACAGGTGACTGGAAAGTAATTCAGCTCACCATTCCTACAGAAAACAATTAAATTGATTGCACTCTTCTCCATGTGCAGGAAAACAAGTGCTTTGTTTCCAACACCTTTACTTCTGATGTAGATGCTCCCCATCTTCACCCCCTTGTCTTGCTGCACACCCAGCATCTGCAATTGCCTTGGAGGGTGCACTGAGGGTGCTCAAGTAGTGTTTCTGTAATAACACTCTCAGGCTGCCTGTCACATCAGGAAGAAAATAATACATTTCTACATTAATGATTTAATTTTGATTTTAAGATGTTAGTGTTTTCCTGATAAGCAACAATTTATATATCTTTTTCATGACTAAAGTAATTCCTAGTATTAAGAACTGGAGTACAATATAAAGGAAATACAGTTGCTGAAGAAATGACTGGTTTTCTTTGCATTTCCCCTTCAAGCACAGGGTGTTATTTGCTGGTAGCTTACACTGATGGCCACTGCCATGTATCTTTCTCAGTTCTTAGTTCATGATAAAGACATTTTATATTTGCATAACACCTTGCATCCTGCAAGAGCAAAGCACTTAAAAAAAGTAATTTAACATTATAATCTCCCAGCGGTGGTGATTCACTCACCGTGCTGGTGGCAAAGAGAACTCGGAAATTGTCCTGGTGCATCAGAGGCAGCAGCCAGCACTAGAATACTCTGGAACCCAGAAGGGCTGCTGAGTCCCCTGAGGAGGGGGTGTCTGTGCACACGTGTGTGCTGAGGAAGGATCTCCCCATGGCCAGCTGCCTCCAGATGGACTTTGGGTCTGAGTATGACAGCAAGCCGAGGTTTTCGGTCACACTGAGGCAGAGAGGGGAGCTCAGGATTCCTACCGTGAGCCCCAAAAATATCTTTATTCTCCCATTAAGCCTCAGGGAGTCTGAAAGATTTTATTAGCCTTAATTACATTTTGTCTGGGATCACGAGGTCGGTGGGCTTGGTGAGCTTTTGTTTTTAAAAACCTAACTTGCTTGCCAGTCGAGTTTCCCAAGCTCTCATTTTATTGTGGTTTCCAGCAGGGGATCTTGTTTCAAGGGATATGATCAAAGTAAAGGACATTTCTTCTGGGACTTATTTTACATAGATTAGATCTCATTATGCAACTTGCTCTTTAGTCTATATTCTTTTTATAAGCTTCTGGCTATACGAATGAATTTTACATAGTAAAGTGTGAATTTATTATAATGAATACACTTTCTGAGTGAAAGGGAGGCAAAATACAGCGTAGTGTAATGCATTTAAGCTTCCTTATCAACAACAAATTTCAGCATTACAGCAGTTTAATCTTATCTCAAATAAGGTTGCTGCACACTAATTTCAATGCAAATTTTCAACTGACTTTTATTTCATTTTTAAGTTAAAAAATATTTTCTGGAATCATGTCAAATTTTGCATTTTCTTCCTAAATGCATATTTCTAAGCCTTCTTTCAACGGCATGTATGATTTTTTAGGATTTCTAAGTCTGTCCTTGATTAAGTCGTTACAACTTGACACCTTGAGAGTTCCACAGAGGTGGGAATTTGTGATGATGTCCAGCAGCTACTTCTGGTACAGAGTACAAAATGCTCTGGATTAGTTCTGTTGGACAATCTCTAACAAGACTGAAAATTGAAGAAATTAAAGGCTAACAAAGAACAGGAATTTTCGTCCAGTATTGTTAAGGTTTAGGGACTGGCAGAAGCAGCAATCTTTTTAAAAGCTTCATTCTAATAGCACACAAATAAGAGCAGATTTTTCAGTTTTTTACTTCTGCACTGTGCATCTATCTGCAGTTCTATTTATTATGAAGTTTGGGTCAATGCATGTGTGAGCTCATCCAATGTTTATGTAAATTACTTGCTTTTATTTCCTGAATTTCCTCATGTGGATAATGCAGGTATGTTTTTATTATCTCCAATCTAGTCTGATTTAAAGCTGAAATTCTCAAGTGAACTAAAATTTAATTGTAAAATGGAAGAGTTTTATACACTTGTTTGTTGTTTGAGGTTTATACATATATATATATATACCCCCTCACTTTTCATGTAATCTATTCAATAAGGTTTTTCTGTGCAAGTGATGATCCTAGAAATAGATTCAGTCATCTTGACTCTTTCTTTATTATATTACATAAGTGGGGGGAAAAAAAGGCTTTTTCTTTTTCTGTCAAGGGCAAAATTTAAACGCACTTGTTTCTGTCAAGTCACTAAAACTGGTCATTGAACTAAAAGTATCAGCAGTCTTAGGATCTGTTCTTGTAACTGTGAAATTTGTCCCAGCTAAAAGACTTTCTTCATTTTAGGCTGAAATACTAAGGGCAAATTAGAATAGCTAGAGGATTTACATTCCCACTGATGCTGTAGTCAATACATTTCAAGAACAGGGAATGGGATTTTCACAAGAATTCAGCAGATTCATCCCTCTGGACCCACAGAATTCAGTGCACCCTGAGCCGTTCTGAAAAACCCACACATATTTTTGCAGGGACTACTGCCCTATAGCAAATATCCGCATCTGAGGTCTACTAAATGTGTATTTCACTACTGCTTCCCCAGATCTGGTTCTGTCTCAAATTAAACCTATGTAAAGGTTTGTGTACAAAGGGGTTAAATTCATACCTACATGTTTAATTGCAATCTTATTTACAGCCTTTCAGCAGCTATTATATGTATTTTCCAGGTTATGATTCAGAGTTTATACGTCTTTAGTTTATCACAGCATAAAGCAGTGTCTCAGGAAAGAAACATTTTTCAGTTAAATGGTTAATTAAGACTTGGAGATTTTTTTTTTTTTCTGATCAATGCAAGTCAAATTCTCAGTGCAAGTGGTTGAATCATCTTCAGAACTCTGATCATAATTAAACCACAAGGAGCCTGTTATGATTAAATGTGGGAAGCTGAAAATACATGAACCATAACAAAGGATCTGAATTTGCTTCAAGCTTTGCATAAAATGCCGTTTCAGATTTTTTTTTATCTTAGTATAAGAAAAGCTCTCATATTGTATCTTTCGTCTTTTTTACAGAATTTCTTCCAAATTGAGTTACATTTTTCCAACTTAATAATAAATCTTGAACATGTAACTATCTGAGTTTCCTAATTTGCAAAATTCCCTGTGTCCTCTGCCCAAACAATAGACTTCTCTTTATTTTTTATTAAAAATACAGATTTCTAAAAGATGCTCTTAAACAGTTAGACTTAATATATTGGTAAGTAAATATTTCTCCAAATTACTTTCTCACAGCTGTATAATCCATACATGTTGCTGGTAGTCTACAATAAATTTCTAAAATCTACATTCTTTATTGTGTTCTAATTCTTTATTGCCATAATGATTTTTGTTTCTGTCTTTCTAATTAGACTATACGGCTTTTGCAGAATAGCTTTTACACAGGATATTTGTTTTTCTGTTCGTGTAATTTAATCTTGAATGCTTGTAATCACAGCACGTGCATATCTAAAAGGGACCAAATTCTGTTGTCTCTTCTTGGTAAAATTATCTTTTTAAAACAATGAGTAGGAAATACAGGAATTTGTGAATGAATATAAGAAGGAATATCTACTGCTAAGCAAACAAATATACAATACCCTCCCCCCAACAAAAAAAAAAAAAAAAGAGAAAAGAAAGATGATCAGTATTAAATTCTTATAGTTAGATCCACCTTTCCAGCTTTGTGAAATTCAGTGTTGGAGACTTGAGTGAGATGAAGTTGCACAAAGTCTGAACAGGGACTACATCATCTACAAAGCAGGAGTGAATGAACCTGCACAGGATTTTGGTGCTCACATCTCTCTCTGCTAACAGCAGTACCAAACAGGTTGGAAGACATCTCCTCTGTGTGCACAGCCAGAGGAGAAAAAATACTCTTCTCTCCCCATATCTTATCCAGTCTGGAGGGGAATGGGTGTGCATCATCTCTACTGCCTTATGGTACCCAGTAAAGTCCAGAACCAGGCACACAAGTACTGGCCTAAGGTCCTCAGACAGCAGCTTCCAGCTGGAGTCTTGGATCCACGAGAGGTAGACAGCAGGGGTGGAATATCTCAGACAAGACAAAGTGCTTCAGAGAGACAGAGACATCTAAGACATTGTTTACTTTTTTAAGTCAGATGCTTTATTTCAGTCCTTTTTTACATATGTAATTAAGACCCACATTAAAGACCTAAAATCCCCTCCAAGAAAACAGTGTCATGGTCACTCTTTCAAGGCAGACTTGGCACAGTTCTGTGCAGATGTTGGCTAAAGGAGGATTGCAGAGGGAGAGCCTGATGCTCAGTACTCCAGCTTGAGGAGCAGGTGACCTAGGTTTGAGGTTCTATTTGTTGAAGCTAAACCACTTGATAGAAAGGAATGAAAATTCCCT
The DNA here is from genome assembly GCA_013397245.1 of Thryothorus ludovicianus. Classification (NCBI taxonomy): domain Eukaryota; kingdom Metazoa; phylum Chordata; class Aves; order Passeriformes; family Certhiidae; genus Thryothorus; species Thryothorus ludovicianus. Next base: position 782,929 of record VZTB01007298.1, read on the forward strand.
TGACACAAAATAAGGACCAGAGAAGGAAAGCCTTGACTGTAAGAGCATTTACCTGCATAACAGCAGGTGCTTCACCGGCCTAGGAGTTGGGAAACTGTGATGTCTTGCTCATATATTTCCTTAAGCTTCATCTTGACACTACTTAGGTGGCTGAATTCCTCCCTCTGATATGGTTTTTGGTACTTTTATCAGTTTTTTTATCAGGCCTCTCAATCCCAATTTGGTGAATCCAAGCCCTGTACTTCTCACTTAGGGAAAGCATATACTAATATTAATGGGACTTTTGTCTTCATGATCCTGTCTGTGAGGGGATGGGAGTCTTTGTGACATGGAAGTTCCTGAAACAGCATCTCCCATCCACCACCACCTCCTTTCATCTGAGGGATGTGCTGGTACAGCACAGCTGGCTTTCCTCACTTCAGGTTCAGGAAGCACTCTCTACCAGCCAAGCTGCTGGGGCTTGTTCACTGTATTTCATAGCATAATGGACAACATATCAAGGGGAAAATAATCATATTTACATTTTTTCTGCTAAGTGGAAGGAAAAGGAAATGGCATTCCAGAGAGCAATAAAATGAGAATGAATTCATTACAGGAATAGAGTGGCTAGAAGACTTTTTTAGCATTTTAATGAATAAATGACATTTTCATTCACTGAAGATACAAAGTACATAAATAGTATATACCTACAGATCATAGCATAGCATGAAATTCTTCCTTTGTAAGAATCCTGGCAGAATGATCCCATTTTTCAGGAAATCTTTCATTATGTTCAGGACTACTTATCTTTAGTAAAAGAAAGCTAGATCTTTTTCCAGTTAAGCCAGTTGCAAACCTTCTGGTTATTTCAGCCATCATAAAAATTGTTTAATCCATATCACAAACATGCATCCTCATTTAGTTGGCTCTGGATGCAAAACCAGTTACTGTCACACTGAGTGCTCATGGTCAAGGTTCAAGTAATGGCTAATGCTCTAAGTGAGGCTACACATAAGTGCATTTTAGTTCAGAATGCATTGTCCTAGTTGGTGAACACAAAACAGCTCCCTAGCCATTTAATTATCTGAGATTATAATGACCCTAACTTCGAATAGGATTTTCTGTCACACCTTCTGGTTTCTGAAAAGCAGTGCCCTGAAGCAAAACCAAGTTTGTTCTCTTTGAATTTTTTGTGTATTTTTAAATATTTCTAATTCAATCAATTTTTACATGTTTATTATAGTGGTTCATATCTTATGTTTCTTCACAGGGCTGGTTTATAGTTAGTTTCCCTTTTGGAAGCATTAAACATATGAAAATAGGGTGCGCACACATGAGCGGATACTTACTCATGCAAATAATCCAATTGAACTCCGTGAACTTCCTGAAGACAGCATTACTCATGCAAGTAAGTGATTACAGGACTGTGTCACACAATGAACGGTGTGGGCCTGATTATCTTCTCACCTACCCTGGTTTTACATCATTACAGTTGCACTGGCTCTAATGAAATTACTCTTCATTTTTCCTAATGTAAGAAAATTGAGATTCACACACCCACCCAAAAAACTTGATGAAAATAATAATAATAATGACCATGAATTAATGATGACTCATTTAGGTACAATGCAACAGAAGTACATCTAGAAGTGCATTTCTATGAAGACCTTACTATTAGCCAGTCTCGTTGTGGAGTCTGATCCATACATGACTGGGGTTGCAGAAGGCTTAGAATTTGACATGCAGTCCTCATTATCAATTCTTTTTAACTCTGGAGAACAAATTTACTTAAAGTCTCAAGAGAAAGGTAAGGAAAATGTTACTGTGCTCACCATAAACATAGCATAAGACAAGCATAAAGGAGATTAATTTAAAATATTTCCAGGTGCTATAAAATACATGTGTTCTACACCCACAGGTGGTCAAAACCAAAGATCCTTGAGAAACTTATCAACTCAGTCATAGAAAATGTGCAGAAGTACATTTCGACAATAAAAGCATCCAGAAAACCAGCAGTGAAGTGTTACAACCCACAAGAGATCTTACTAGCATCAGTTTTCCTCAGTGGGCATCTCCATGGAAAGACTTTGTACCCCTTCTTCCAGTTTTGTACATCAACAAGAATGAGCATTTCCCAAAACCCATGCAGGAATGATTCTGATTCTGCATTCAATTCTCAGAATAATCAATTTTGATAACTTAAAAACTTCATGTATTTGCCAAATTAAAAACTCCCTGGCTCTCCAGCATGATTGCTTTGATGAATTGAATCCTTCTAGTCCATTTAACATGAAATAACAGACTTGTGTTGATGGTGCTTTTGTTCTTGATAGTAGGAGAACTTGTTACCAAAAAATTAGCTACTCACCCTTAAGTAATCACTAACATTCCAGCTCCTGAATATAAAAATGAAGAAAGAGCAAATGGAAACAAACAAAAATTGTATTAATAATACATAATGAAGCCATGTCTACAAGTGATATTTCAGTAGGGCAAAAAAATAGGAAAACTATGGTTTTCATTGGGCCTTAATGTATGTATCCCTCTCTAATGTTTCCATCTTCAAGCAGTTCTGTTTTATTGACACAACAACACAAATTGCAGAAGTAAATTGAATCACAGGCTCAGAATGTAAAAATCAATGAGAAATAATTTTGTAGCACTAAAGTGAACAGTGTAATGCTAGGTATTCATTTAATTAACCATGAGCCTTTCCACATAATGCACAATCATTGCCAGCTTTTCAGCTCACGGTTATTCCAGGAATAATGGGTTTGGGATTCATCTTTAGAAAACCTGCATTAATATTTGAAAGCATTTAAATCCATTAGTGGGTCATCTGAACACTGCAGGTCACTTTTACATTGCTAATTGAAACAATAGTAATGGGTTATAATCTACTATCTAATAATGCCTGGAGTGTTTTACCGCTTTTATATCTGCAGATTCCAGGAAATATGTAAATTTGTTGCTGAAGTGTTATAAAATATGGAAATTTAAATGGCAAACATGAAACTATTTCTTTTTATAAATTTTAAAAAAACCCTCACTCACAGCATTAATAAACTGAAGAGTTACACTATATTTTGATGTCAAGATAAATTCCTTTCTATAGACTTTACAGTGTTCATCGCTTCTGCGCTGTAGGCTTAACATCTGGCATTCACATTTTCAACATTGCCATTAGGAGAAAGTGAATATCATTAAACCAGTGAGTAAACAATCATGTCATTGTTTCCATATGCAAGCTATACATTGACTCAGTCTGCTGTGTTCTGACAGCAATGTGTTTTGTTTTGGTTATGTTTTTTTCCCTCCATGATTTGATGCAAACTTTTTTTTTTTTCATGGGATTTTCTATTTCTCCTGCATGTAGAAGTAGCCATGCCATATGGAAGTCTGAATTTAGGGTGGCTTACTTTCAGTTTTGTGCTGCTTTTCTTTTTCTCTTTTTTCTTTTTTTTTTTTTTTTTTTAATTAAAAGGTACTGAAAGGTAAAGTTGCTTTACGAATCTTTCAGGTAATTGAATAGAACACAAATTGATACTTAAACCCTCATTTTCGTTTTTAATTAAACAGGCATCTTGCACATTTACCTGCATCTTCATAGGCTTAATTACAGTCTGATTGGGCAAAAAGATCCTGAGAAGAGCATCTCATTACATCTAGGTAGGCTGCACTGGCAGGAATGTGTGGCATGTGTATAAGAGGAGGCATGTGTGTTAGTGAACGTGTTTAAATAATTTACTTGGTTAATAAAATATGGATGGCATGTTTGAGGGAAAATTGTGGATCACTGTATCACCTTTGCACTCACCAGTGGAAAAAAAAGTCAGTCTGTAATGCGGTTGATGGGAGAAAATAAAAAAAAATATATATTGTGGGTAACATTTTAACACAAACCCATTAAACTGGGAACAATTCTATATTCCGCAAGGTAAACAAACTTCTTGCTTCCTGGTGACATGTATATTGCCCTAACATGTGCCATTCTGTTTGGAAAATAATGGCTTTTGCGGGTGAATAAACCTCACAGCTTTTATGGCTTAATCCAGAGTGGTGTGATGTTTGGTCCTCTAAGAATATAAAGCATCCAAAGCTCCCTTCTTGCTTTGTTTTACAAGGGGGAAGGGGGCTGCAGACAGGATCTTATTCTCTACGTTCTTGTTTGAGGAGACAGCATTGTTACAAGAAAGCTATAATTTCATTAGTATATTTTTTAAACAATAGCTATTGATCAGGGCTGTCAGATGCTGTCAGAGGCAGAATCCTTCCTATTCAGAAGAAGGAGGAGAGCATATAGTGTTTCTCCCCAGCTGACTGGTATGCCTCTCCCCAGGAACTGCTCTGTGATGGGGTCTGCAGGTAGGGCTAGCAGAGAAAAGAGGGTCTCATGAGACAGAAAACCTTCTTCTGCCCCAGCAAGAAATAATGCATGAGTAGGCACGCCAGCACTGTGGAGTGAGAGCCCTTCTGCACCCTGGGAGGGCTGCTCTGCCACGGTGATATGGGCACAGCGTGAGGGGGGCTAGTTCAGCAGGATAAAGAGAATATCACCTCTAGTTTTCATTGCTATGCAGGGGATGAATTAAAATAATCTCCACTGGGATAAGATAAAGATACTTAAAAGACAGTTTTCAGTTTAATTTCAAAAATATGCAAAATCTGGGATAGCAGGAGATGCTCACTGGTAGATATTCTCAGCTCTAACTGGCCATACTCTCGAGTGGTATGAGAAGCACCTACTCTGAGCCAAGAAGAATGTTATCCAGGGAGAGAGATTTTTCTATAAACTACCTAGCGATACAGTACATGCAAAATTCCCAAGACACAACCTGTCACTCTCTAACCTTTCTTCAGCATGGGTCAAACCTTTGTAAACCCACTTGTGATTCTACAGGCCCATGGGGAATTAGGGAGGCTGTATTCCCTCACTGCCCAGCACATATCTTCCCTAGAACCACCTTGAATTACCCAAAACCTCAAAACCTGGGGTACAGTGATTGCAAATAACACAGGTAGATGCTTTGGCTAGAAACAAGTACATTTCCCCTTCATTTTCAATATACCACGTAAAATAAACCATGGACCATGCATACAGGCAGGAACTGAATGCTGGTGGTGGCTGATAGAGGGCTTCCAGGTTATACCATAAACTATCCTTGAGCTCCAGCCCTATGTGCTGGGGAATAAGCTGCCAGTGAGTGCAGTGTTTTCAGCCTATTCTCACATTTGTGCTTGGTTGAGGTTTTATTTAACATTGGAAACCCTAAACAGATGACTGTTCTGGACAATATGGTTTGTGCTGTTGGCAAGCTTGCAAAAGAGCACTTATTAAACAAACAATTTTTATTGTTTTTAAAAGCTTTAAGAAGGTCTTTTCCCCTTCTTTTCTTGGAAAGGAGAAAGGTCTGTAATTCCATGGCATGGAAATATTGCTGCACTTTAACAAGGGCTTTTTCTTTTAAAAATAAGTACTCTGCATTGACTGGATAACCAGAACCTTCAATATCTTGCATGTCCCGAGTTCAAACAGATGCAGCCATGCACCACCATGTCTGTGATGAACACCTGGCCTTGAGTAAAAGAAGGGATTTCTCTTCTGGAGAGGGGTCTGTACCGTAAGGACAGGCAGTGTTGGCAATCTCGGCAAAGGAGCAACGGATAAAATGTGGAGACAAATCTCATATTTTAACCCCAGGATACTTCTCCATATGCTGCCATGGATATATTCAGATAAACAGTGAGTTCAAACACTGTGGTCCTTTCTCTAGCAAATTTCCCCTCTGAACTAAGTTTTGCTTGAGTGATGACAGTGTTTGTCGCATAATAAGGTCTTTAATTTGCTGCAATGTCAATAAGGCACCTTGTCAAGGATATTACACTTAATTAAACAATAAATAAACCAGACCCACCCTGCTCCAATCAGATAAAACTTGCCTGGCTGCCCAGCTTTGGAGGCTGACAGGGTTCAGGGACTGTTTATGTGAGTCTGAAGTGAGGCAGGGAAGTCAAGATTTGCAGGGCAGAAACCCCAAGAGGGTCCTGGTGACAGTCTGGGTGAGATGTGTGCCCTGCCTTTGGAGGCAGGGAGAAACAGGTAGCTGAGTTAAATAGAACTGCACAAGCAGCAGACAGAGTCTCATGGGAAGAGTGTCCCTGTTGAGACATTTTCTCTTGGTAAAATTAGCAAGTTCAGCTTCAGCTGTGCAATATGTTGGCCAAAATCTTAAGAAACCCTGGAGCCAATTTATTCCATCTGGAAATTAGTTTCAGCTTTTATTGCTTTCAATTTTTGTTCCAGAGCAGATTGTGTTCCCAAAGAGGTCTCTGGTCCTTTGTCCATCAGGATTTTATTTTTTTTTTTAGTATTTCCAACGCATATTAATTTTAAAGTTTTTGAGGAAAAAAAAAGGACGAGAAAGAAAAAGGAATAACTTGATTTTTTCTTGCCATCAATTTTCGGTACAATAAGGTGTTTCAATGGAAGCTCCTTTGCAGGCACATCTTGAATATCAGCATCTGACATGAAATCCTCTTGGAAATCTAAATAGTTTCTTCTACCAAGCAGGTATTTTTACCTATTCTTTACATTTTTCATGTAATGAAACTGCAGCTGAACCTTTTATTTAGCCATTTGTCATTAACAGGCAAAAGGAAAAGGGGACAGGCAGGGAGAGGTACCCAGTGTCTGTTAAAAACAATCTGTGTATATTCATTGCCAAAGTAGTTAAATATTCCTAAGTCATATCTGAACATCTGCTTCTGGTTTAGTGCTTTGATTGAAATTATTTTAAATGTGCTTCTACCTGAAAATGATTTCTTTTAAAAGGTGAAGGCTGGTGGTGATTTTCTCACTAAGAATGACAGCATTTCATCAGTGGAGCATCCCTGGCTCTCAGGAAATCCACCATCTGCTTACTTCTCCACTTTTTTAAGGAATGGAAAATCTGAAAACTAAACAGTAACAGGGAGGGGAAAAAAAAAAAAAGCAAAACCTGCAAGTGAACAATCCTAATGGATTTCGCATGCAATGTGTTTCTCTACATAGTTCACCAATTTTCATAGCAACTTACTCTTCTAAACTGGTAACCCGAGGTTAGCTGCTAAAAGTTTTTCACCCAGAGCTGCAACCTGTTCTGATGAATGCTGACAAATGTAGTAAAAAATTATGAATGAAGTCTACCACCCTGGGCTAACTCATTTGTAACTCAGAAGTAGTTATTAATAATGAGTTGGAGTGAAGGGAGACAATATGAAACGAATATGGACACAGCTCCCAAATCTACATTTGTTCACAAGGATTAGATTGAATGACATCTCTAAGACTATGAAATCCAAACTTTTACTACAGGCAATGATGCATTTACTTGTGTAAATGATATAAATGTACCAATGTCTGTCTGAAAGCAAGCTATGATTTCACTCCTACAGTTTCTTATTCCAGCTCCTCACTCAATACATGCTTTTAACCTATAATCTTCTTTTAATTTCCAAAGCTATTCATTCATGGACTCTCTCTCTATTCAGTATTCAACAGCATCTCCCAGCCAAAAACATTTTTTCTACATGCTGACTGTCCTTCCCTCACCTCCAAGGGTGCAGAAAGTGGTCCTGTTCCCCTGAGGTTTTTGTTTTTTGGATTATAAGGAAGGGGAAGCAACTTGTTTCCACCCACACACCAGGCTTTCTGCTTCCACTTATCCTGCTAATGCCATGTCAGACCTGCACCCGTCCAGTTTGAATTCAAGCTCCCTGCACACTGGTGATCACAGGGAGACGTGGCTCTTGCTGGTATCTCATGTGGAGATATGCTCTTTCCATATATTTCCTTCTTAACCCATCAGGTCTAAGTTCTTTTTATTCACCTTGGACAAGGCCAGTGATGTCCCTGGGATGACACACATCATAGGTTTCTACATTTAAGTGAGTATAGACCATGAATCTGCATGTGAAAACACTCATGCTCACCCCAGCCCAGTGGTGAATAGACAGATGAGCTCCAGTTTCTATTTTTTTTCTGTAGGAACACAACCTATGTCTCTTATGCTTCTCTTCACACTGGTTGGGGCTATCCTGCTGAGAAGCAGGTTGCATTTCTTTCACCTGCCAATGTCTGTGGCTTCACTTGCTGTGATAAAAAGAAAATTAATCCTAAATGCTCACAAAATCCTCTGCCACGGAAGATGTATCTGAAACCACCGAATAAGAATTAGATGTCACTGCACATCTCCTCTATAAACAGCTCCTTCTAGTCCCCAGTCTAACCAAATTGGATAAAGGATGTTAAAAATAAGGATGGGGAATAGAGGGAAGAAAGAAAATCAAGCTGCTATTCAGCTGAAATCCTCTAATCTCTAATAAACTGGGTATTATAGCAAAATTAAAAAGGAAACATATGATGGCAATATTAAGACCAAAGGCCATTAGTAAAGAGAGTCACTGCCAAAGCTCACATTCGGTGATATCTCTGTGCTAATGGACATAACATTCATTAGCACACCCAGGCTCATTCTGGCTCCTCTTAGCACCACATTATTTGCTTTATGCCTCTGCAAGTTGTCTTTCCTTTCCCGTTTTCTCCATCACTAAACTGAGAGCTATTTGACAGTTTCTGGCATCTCTATTAAATTGTGGGAAACATGGAAATTATTAACTTTTGAACTACAAAACTAAAAACACCCTTGCACATTTTGAAGCTGAAACAGTTCGTGAATGAGGCAGCTACATCTAATCGGGCTCACAGGGGCAGCAGAAGGGCATAAGGACAGAGGGAGACTGACTCCATTGGCTGAGATTTGGGTTTTGCTGTTGTCATTAGAGATCAAAAGACTGTGATCACCTTTCCGATTGTTCCTTCTCTAGTAAACAACCTCGAAGTGAGTTCATTAAATATTAAAAGGCCCTGATATCTATTAATGTTATTGGACACATGAAATATGCCTGATGGATTTATTCTGCTGTAAAGGAACCATATCCCAGTGTCCCTCCTGGGACCATGCTCCAGCTGTTTAAACTATAATTCCATCACTAGGAGGAATGGTTGAGGCTGACCTCCATGAAATGTACTCATTGTTGCTCAGCCTGTGAATTGTAAATGAAACCTTTTGTAATAATGTTAAAATATGCATGCAGAGGAATTAAAGCATTGGAGGTCAGCAGCGGAGCCTTGCAGTGGGGTCGCTGTTGGCTCAGAGCAGCTGGTGGCTGCACTCCAACAAAAATGATACCCAGAGGTTGTTTAGGGGGCTGGCTGCGTGCATGACTGGGCTTGACAGATCTATTGCTGCATTTCAGTGAATCCCTATCTGGTTTGATTGTCTTCTGCTTCAGAGTCGGTTGTTTTGAGCACCTTGCTCTTTTGGAGGAGCCAAGTTTCTGGCTGCCTTGTCCCCAGTTCAGTGCCAGAGCTCTTTATTGCCCTACCATTAAAACGTTACACCACATTTTAAGAATCAACTTTCCACATATTGATTTTGTGCCTGCTTTCTAGTTATTTATGACATGAACACTATCTACATGTCCATGAGAGAAGGATCATATTCATAAATTCCAGCTAATAAAAACAGTGGAGCCTGGGACAGCCCTTCAGTCCAGAGTCTAAGGGAGGAAAAACCAGCCATTGCCAGGATGAACATTGCAAGTTTCTGAAGGGGTTATATAAAGGGTTGCTGAACCCGGAGCAGTGACCAGGAGGTCCCTATGCTCTGGTTTCATGCATTTGGGATGACACATGTAATTCTGTGCAGAGAATCTTACACTATTCCTGGTATTTTGCTTTCATGACAGTTTTTTTCCTGTGCTTTACATGCTGTGAGTTCTCAAATGCCTGAAGTGTTTTAAAAGCTTTAAAAAAATTAAGTGCTCCAAAAAAAATCTCTGATAAGGTTTAATACAGAAAGATAAGTGGCAGCTTCTCTGCTGGGCTTACCAGCAGTCAGTCAATGCCACGTCTTCAGTGTCAGCAGGCAATTGAATTGCATATCCCAAAAGTGGGTCAAAGGCTTCACCTTGCTATTGCTTATGCAAGGGTTTCACCAATTTAGCACCTTTGTTTTAATGTTCTTCAAAATCCTCAAGTCACCTCAGATATCCAAGTGAAATAACCGGGCCTGCAAGTTTTGAATAATGATTTTCTATGCTCAGGGCTAAGGACTTAGTATGGAAGAGAAGCCTTGAAAGATTAGCCCCTGATGTTTTCTTTTTTGGAGATCTAAATTTAAATTATGAAAATGAATTTTCCAGTCTCATCTGACTCATAATTTTCCAGAAAAAAATCTTTATAGTATCTGGCTCAACATGATGTTTCCACAAAGATAAACTGGAGACATTGCTGTCCCAGACCAGTTACTGTAAAAGGATTAGGAGAAGCAGTTTAGGATAACACCAGCTGTTTTCTATTTTAACTCCACACCTGTCCATATACCATAAGAAGAAAAGAAAAGAAAAGAAAAGAAAAGAAAAGAAAAGAAAAGAAAAGAAAAGAAAAGAAAAGAAAAGAAAAGAAAAGAAAAGAAAAGAAAAGAAAAGAAAAGAAAAGAAAAAATAGAAAGAAAAAAAAAGGAAAAAGGAAAAAGAGAAAGGAAAGGAAAAGGAAAGAAAGAGAAGGGCTCCACTCTCTGAATAGACTTTACAGATTTCTTTAAATCATTCAAAACTTTCATTGATTCTAGCTAATCCACTCATCTGACAGAAACAGAGGAGAATTTTGTTATATTTTTCATATAAGAAAAATCTAAGAATCTTGTCAGGTCTTAATCAGGTGTTGACCAAAACAGGTATAGAAGCAAAAAATAGCCAACCAGCTTATCTTTAAAGCACTGGCTTTGTTCTTCATAGAGATAATACTACTGTACAATATTCCTGTCACAGTTTTAAGATTAGTTTCCAAAGGCTGTGCATTAAAAGTGTCGAGAAGACACATGCAGATTATTCACAGCAATGTAGAGGAGCCTGTTCAGACAGTGCATGGTAGGATGTCTTTTGATTTTGGTTACACTGGCTCAGCTTTGAAGCTCTTTGTACTGAAGACAGCATATCTGTGCCCATTGTGCAGTTTCCAACACCCACTGCCTGTGAGCAACGCCATGAACAGCCTGTAAAGGTGTGAGCAACACTGGGGCAACACCAGGTGACAGCACACTGATACCTCCTGAGTCTGTCACTGACTTTGGCCAGGAAGGAAGAGGGATGAAACACTGCAGGACTCTGAATCTTTGCGGGCTTTAAACTAAAAGAAACAATATGGGGGGAGGGGGGAGGGGAATGGCTTTTCTTTTTGATTTTTTGTTTAAGCAAAACATCTGAAAAGGGAAGCTTTAAAACGGAGAAAGGGATTCTTGATAGTTATTAGCCCTCTGCTTAGCTTTACCCTTTCCCAGATGTTTTTTCCCTGGGGAATCCTAGCAGACAGACCACGGATCATCACAGCTGGCATCTGAGCAGCGCTGTGCAGTTAATAATGATTCACAACCACTGCTCCCAATCTCGCCGGCATTTGCCTCCGTTAGGACAGAGCACAAATGTGCTTGCAATTAGAAAGGAAGGAAGAATGTAACAGAAATGCTGCTTCTTTTTAAACAAGTAAGGGTAATTTTTCATGTAGACTTGGGACTGTGCCCGCAAGTAATTTGCTTTTGTCAAATGGAACATGAAAACCACGCACCCAGTCCTGCAAATGATTACTCACAAGCACAGCCTCTGCAAGCACAAATACTGGCACTGGAGTCAAGAGCAGTCTGATGTGGGTAAGGATTACTCGTATGAGGAAGGGCTTTCAGGATTGGCCCCAAGAGAGGTATGTGAATACTCCTTCATGGGACATAAGCTTCAGGGAACTCAAAATAGGTTAATTCCATGCCTGATTCATTCCATGGACCATTTAACGAGAGCCTCTGGAATTGTGCAGTCGGTAATGAACTGCCAAGAACCAAAAGTAATCACTGCTGCAATTATTAAAATTTACACTTGGATTCTGTTACCTTTGCAGCAAGTATGGGTCTTGAATTAAGAGGTCCAGAAATCCAAGGACTTCCCACACAGAGCACTCCTTTCAAAACCACAGTTCTTTTACTTGCTTATTGCCCAAATGGTTGCACAAAGGTGCTGTTATGCTAGTTTGTTTTCTTTCATTTTTTAACGGGGTCTTTGCACACCAGAGATGCATGAAAAGGCTGCTGTATCAGTAGTAATTTTGGGCTAATAGGTCATGTAGAGGCTTCTTTTTTGTTCTAAGCATAGTGGGTCTGGGCATTCCTCTTGGTCTGAAAACAACTTCATATGTTCCCTTAGGGAAATAAAATGCACTACTCTATAACCTTTGTGTTCTTACACTGTGCCTGAGTCATACAAGGTGTGGGCATATCATTTTTGAGTAGTCCTGTATTTCCACTGCTGATCATGAAAACTTAAAGCTGCTTCGGCCTGTAAAGTGCTGAGCTTTCTGGCCCTGATCCAGGAAAGCACTTGAGTACAGGCTTAACTTTGCACATGCATCTCATTGGAGTTGATGAGACTACTCATTAGACGCTTTCAGATAAGCTGAGTCTGATGGGCTTCACACTAGGATACTTAAAAATCTAGAAGAAAAAACACAAGCTCTGCTTGTAGCTTTAGAAACAGGGATATTGTCAAAATCAGCAGCACATGGGGGGAGCTGGTGCCTGTTGTTATATGTGAACCATCATCTCAACTTCGGTTCTTACAAAACGCTAGATTCATCACACAAAATGATTTGTTTTGCAGACAAAATTATTTGTTTTTTGCAGAAAAAAGCAAAAGTACAGAAAAGTGTCGGTGTGGCTTTGTCAGGAACACCTGATTTGCAGTAGTTCTGCAGGAAATGCTCTGGGGATGACACTGGTTTACAAACAACTTGAGTCAACGATGTTCAACTACTGCAAAAAAGTAAATATATCTCAAATATATTCGAGATATATACATACACTCTTTTACAAATAAGAGTGTATGTATGTGGAGATAGCTGATCTGTCCATTCCCCTTGCTAGAACAGTGTGCCTGATTTTAGGCATCTTGGTGTAGGAGTTAGAAGAAAATTTTAAAATCTTAGGAAAAAAGTTACTTGGGAGGAAATGCTGAAAGGATTTGTGTTATTTGTGCTGGGGGGCAGTTTGAGGGAAATTCTGGTACTCATATATGGGACAGAGACAGGACAAGAGCTGGAATAATGACACTGAAGATTCAGATTAGACACTAGGAAGAATTTTCTAGTGGTAGAACTAGCAGGGGAGTCTGAGGAGACTGTGTGCAGTTTTTTGGGGTAGGTTATGGATAAAGTACAGCATGTATGCACAGTTGAGTATTAATTAATTTTTTTAAAAAACATATAATTGCACACTTTAAATAGTAAATATTTGTAATGAGACATTTAGAAAAAAGAGAGAGTGGAATTTATGTGTTGTTTCAGTTACACATTAGACAAAATATCACCAGACTAACAAGAAGGATAAGTTTATAAGCAAAATGTTGAAAATATCCTCCAATACAAAAATCTAATGGTTTTGGTATTTCTAGCCTCATGAGCACATTGTTCATAACATTCTGTTTAAAACAATTTGCATGAAGTATATATATATTCTCAAAGTAGATATTACCACAAGAGAATTCAGCTTTGATTTTCAAACATTCTGATTGAAAGGCATCCTTTGAGAAAACAAAGTTCATTTCACACAATAGTGCACTCTGGTTCAGTAGTAAGGTTCAGTTCAGAAAAATGAGCAGCTGCTGCTACCTGAGCCCCTGTCTGCTTGCTAAGGAACTCCTAGGGCTCTCACCACCACATATTACAGAATAACATAAAGCATAAAATGTGCATTAATCCATTGTCTAAAAATTATGCTAGTTTGTTGTTTCTATTTTCCCAGATTTTCAGACTGCATATCCTTAGGAGACAAGCACTGGTCTGTCTCCACAAATGATTTTCTTAAGGTCTACTGATCACATTGGATTTTTGTAGAGGAGGCATATTTTGCTCAGAATAGATGAAAAACTAAGCACAACTTTGTAAATAGATACAATAAGAGACTGATAATTTGATGTGAACCAAGCCGTAGAGGGTGGTGGATCTGAACCCATGTTTCTTCACAGGCCCATTTAGTGTTGCTCCCAGGGTAATAAATTGCTGCATGGGTCAAAATGGTTTTCCCCAGATAGGTGGAAATATGGACAAACAAACATGCATTAATTTAATGATTTTGCTCATTTACAGCTGCCCAGTATTAAACCACACAGTGCTGGTAACCTGCTGTTTCCTGGCTCATTCTTATCCCTTCCGGGCTCTCCTCAGCTTTGTGAAAACTCCCATCTCCTCACACAACCTTGCTGTAAAATCTTCTTCTTCACTCTTCTGGGGTACTTTCCTCAGGATCATTAATGAATTCCTCACCACTGAATTGTGAAGAAGACTTGAAAGCCAAAAAAACCCTTTGGCAAGAACCTGTGCTGGGCTTCCGCCATCAGCTGATCTGCAACAGTTTGGCATAACCTCCTTCTTTACACAGCTGGGTCCTAGGCTCTAATAATAAAAGGTTGGAAAATCTCTCCCATTCTTTAAATAAAATGTGATAAAGAGTGCAGCATCCATGGCTTTATAAAACTTGAGCTGATTTGTTTGGTGAACTGGAACTGTTATTTCTGGGGTTGGAGATGTGTTTCCTTCATGTGCCATGTCACTCTGCCCTTGTGCAAAGCTATCACTTCCCTTTAGACCCTGGCTGAGGACAGCTCTCTTTGGAAGGGAGACAGTGTTTGTCTTGTTGTGGTCTGGGTTTTCTTCTGAAGAGAGATAAGTTTCAAAAACTTAAGAGAAAAAAAGACCTTTTGATAACTATGAACACGTAGGCTGTAGATAAAAAGATGTCAAATACTTCGGGGGTTGCTGGACCAGACTCTATGTGAAGAGCATAAGAGCTTCCCCCTTGGCAAATGTAGGAATAGATGAATAATTTTCAGGTGCTTTTGTTAATGCCATATAACCAGATTATTTTTGTTGTCACTTTTTCTTTAATTTGTGTTCATACCTACTCTATTTTGTACATTCCATGTGTCTATTGACTGCAAATACAGAACAACTTGCTTATTGCTGCTACAAATCTTTATTTACTTGCTGGGCTTTGTCATATGAGTGTCCTCCAGTACCTTCCCTATGAAAACACATTGTTAGGGGAGTTCTGAAAGACTATTTTTTTCCTAGTTTTCTGTTATAAGACAGGATCAAAACACATTGTGACTTTCTCTTGATTGACATAGGAAATGCAATATATTTGTTACACAAATTTAATGGAAAAAGATTGGTTTTTATCCATTAGAACCTGGGTTCTTGCTTGCTTATTCGGATCAACATGTTCTTTTTTTGAACGATTTATTGTGGAGACTGCATTCTGTATATGCAATAGGTTGTAACAGATGTGCCTCTTCAGGACGTATTTCAGGCAGTGCTTTATTGTTAATATTATAAGAAGCCTATATGTTAAACAAACAAAAATAACTTCTATTGTG
Source organism: Thryothorus ludovicianus (assembly GCA_013397245.1). NCBI lineage: Eukaryota > Metazoa > Chordata > Aves > Passeriformes > Certhiidae > Thryothorus > Thryothorus ludovicianus. The sequence continues at coordinate 798,424 of VZTB01007298.1, forward strand.
TATTACTAACATGCAGCAGAAAACACGAGCATCATGCCTCCATTTATTGTTTACCTACTGAGGCTACCTCCTAACACCTCTATAAACCATTAAAACCAAATTTTGTATACAAGGCTGTGCTGGAAAGACTAAGGGCATTACTGGCAATAGGATTTGCTCTATGTAGGTAAGATGATCTAAGGGCCAAATCCATCTGGGCTGTTGCTGTGCAGGATACAGACTGGTTTTTATGTTATTAATCTGCTAACTCAGGGGCCAGGCATGTTTGATTTTGGATTTCTGGTGTATTATTGCCTGGTAAAAGTGGCATTAAAGAACTAATCATTAAGTTACATGACATGAAATTTCCTATTATGAATATGAAGAACTTGAAGCATTGTATTTGACTGGGCAAAAAGTGGGTTTTTTTACATTTATTCCAAGAAAGATTCTACATATAAAATTCAGTTCATTCACTTAATCTGGAGAAGACATGTTGACAGTGTAATATATTTTAATTCTTTACATTGTGTGTCACAGGAAATCATTTTAATCCTTAGAAAATATTCTCAGAAATACACATCTTTCTGTGAAATAGATTTGATGTTACTGTGGCCCTATAGTTTCCACTTTGTATAAACATTCAGAAGCTTTACTAGCCAAGACATGAACTTGGGAAGAGGAAATTATTCACCACAGCTTCTAATTGCTCTGGACAAATTAATTTCCAATAATGTTCTGGATCTTAGCATTAAAATGCTTGAAATTTGGGCTTCCAGTTCCAAGAGGAATCAGTCAATAAAGAAACAAAAATAATCGTGAAAGTGAAAAATTAAGCCTAAATCTCAAATTGAAATTACTGGTGTTCTCAGATTTTCCAACAGTTTAGAAGGAAAAATATTTTATAAAGCAATTTATGAAGAATATGAATAATGAATCCATTTGAGATTCTGTTGATTGGCAAATATTTAATGATTAATATTTAATGGTTGTGTTGTGAAAAATGTATTTTTCTTATATCTCTACATAATTTAGTTGCCCTACAAGCTGTCCCTTCCTCTTGCCCCTCCCTGCTGGTTTTCATCAATTTGAATTCTGCATTGGTATAATGTTGTTGTTTGAGTTTTGCCCTTGACAGCAAGGTTATCACTGACCAGCAGGTGAAAATCTGGTCATTAACAAACAAACCTGTAAGATTTATTATCATAGCAAAGATATCATCTTAAATATATTTAAAATAACTTGGGAGATACCCTCTTAAGAATTCTTCTAAGCAAGCTGGTAATTCTGTAGTATTTGGATCTCTACATGAAACTCCTGAGAGTTAATGTTTCCAGTCATTCTTAAAGCTTCACTTGAAGTTGCTGTCTGTGCATTCATTCCTAAATTAATTAATCTCAAAATTACAGCAAATGTCTGATTTCACATTAACCATATCCAATTACTGCCTAGGTCAACACTGAATCAGACTCTGCTAGCTCATTCTCAGGCCCTTAATGATTTGCCCTGGATCCGATTTTGAGCTAAAATAAAAAAGGAGCCCAGAGTTCGGATCTTCTGGGTGCTGCCAGTTCTGATGGAAGAAACAGCTAACAAGTCAAATCTTTAAAAGGATATCAAAAGAGAAGCTGAAGACTTGGGACTCCCAAGAAGCGAAGAGTGTATTTTATACCAGCAGTGTATTTTACCATCCGGGAGGAGCTTTTGCAAGCCCAGAGATGTCAGACAAGTGACAAAGGCAGCCTTTGCTTATGAGGCTACATAATGAGACAAAGGATGGGGATGAGTAAGGGATTTTGCTCTGGAGACTGATCTTTTTGGGAGAATAGGTCATAACATACATATCTAATTTTGCTGGGAACACCAGCTAAGGTTTCCCCCACCAGAAATAGAAGCTGCCGAGGAGTGGCTCTGATGCTGGGCGGGCTCCAGCCTCTCCTCCCGCAGAACGGTGCAGGGAGCTCAGGGCAGCAGCTGCTCTGCTGATGCTCTGCCACAGGTGGAGGTGGCCCAGGTTTGCCCACCGCAGTGCAGGTGAACCCTTTGCCTCCCTGTTCCAGCCCAGCTCGGGAGGATGGAGCCCCTGGCTGAGCAGAGGGCTGTCAGGGAAAGTCATCCCTTCTTTCCCCGAGTGACAAATGCGCTTGTCTTCTTGGGCGCCCTGTGACAAGACAGTAGTAACTGTGCTTCAGACCAGACGAAGGCACAACCATTCATGATTTTCCATTTTTTGTCACATTAATTTGGGGGGGAGGGGAAGTAGGGCAGAGAAAAGGCTTTGAATCCAGACAGACATGTGTGTTTTAAATTATGTTTTGTGAATTGAAGCAAGGCAGATGCTTCCAACAAGCACACATTTTGCTACTGTTTGCAAAGCAGACACACACTGGCACATGGTTGTAGGACATGAATTATACTTCTGTGCTTCTGATTTGTAACCACACCTGTATACCCTTAGAAATGCTAATAGAAAAAATACGAATTTAGGCACAAAGGAGAATCTAATAAGAGGAACATTTGAATGGGTAAGGAAATCTCTATTCCTCCCCATATCCACCCCCACCCCCCCCAGTCATTAGGACTGGAGGAACATGCTTATAGTAATTAGGTAAGATTGATTTAGAGGCTGAACACCACCCACAATTTGTGTAGTCTGGGGTCAGGCAGGCAGCTGCAGAAACCGCTCAGCTAATTATGAGAATTCACTGTTCGTTAATAGAATCTCTCTCCACAAACAGCAGCTGTGTGTTTGCTCACGCAGATTATTAATTCTGGCCTTGCCTCAGCTGCAAGTTTCTGCTGCGTCGAAAGGAATCCTCTGATAGAAGTGTCAGTTATCACCCAAGCGATGCCAGGGGAGAAAGGAAAAGCAGAAAGAAAGAGAATATCTTCTAATCACAGGTGGATGAAGATTTTTTTTTTTTTGCAGATACCTTCCTTTTCTGCCTCTTACTCCCAAACAATTAAATGCCAGTTTTGGAACTCATTAATCTGTAGGCAACCTGGCGAGATCTAATTTATACCTGTCAGGAGCAATGGGCAGCAGCTAATAGGAAAATAATTGCAATGTAGGTCTACTTTCTCACTTGATAGTATGCTTTCTTTTAATGATAAATCTTTGATATGGTGCATCAGAACATTAAAAAAGATACAGTCTGCATCAGCTCTACAGCTATGTGTATCCTCCTAGTTGTGCCATGCTTTTTTCTAAAAAGTGCATATTTGTACCTTTTGCAAAAATTTAACAGAAGCAAATTTAAAAATGTGGCATATTATCACTTACAGATAGAAACTTCTGCTTCATACCAAATGAGAAAGTAACTTCAGCTCTGTATGTAAGATGTCACATCTTGCTACATAGCTAGATGTAAAATACGTATATAAATTATTTGCTGAAAAATCAAGACTCAAATAAATCTTGGCTCGGTCAAAGTAAAAGCTGAAACTCATGCTCACGTTAATAAGCAGCAATAATTCCTAAGTTCTTAGATTTGCTAAGCATATAGAATATTAGGGCTTCGGGGAGAGCTGAGTTTCCTCAGCTCGTGTATTGTATCACTGTCAAAGGACAAACTATCCAGTATTCAGGTATGGTCCCATCCTGCAAAATTCAGAAATATTCTCAGGAATGTTGACATATCTGTGAACAGAAGGTTCCTGTTGTGAAAGATAAAACATCCATATTGTGCATTTGGATGGAGATGTGTGGGAGGCGTGCAGAATATCCCCATCTGCAAAGTAAAGGGGAGCAAAGCCTCACCTTTACACCTTATTGCCTTGTGAAATAGATACTTGTCACGTTTGCTTAAACCATTGAATTAGGCCAAGGATGAAGACCTTTGCAATGCTGCAGAGCCCATTTTAATGGTAAGTGTGCATCAGTGTGGGAAAACACAGGTGATGCAATGATTTAGTAAGAGCTGTATTCTTGTATCAAATGTGGAATAATGTTGACTGCTGGAAAATTAAGCTGTTGGATTTGTGGCAGGCAAACCAGACCAGGTTAATCCCCCAGTGTATCTCTGTTTATTTCAACACTTCCACAAAATTGTCCCACATACAAATGTGGTCCAGGATGTTTTGCTGCTTTAAATGTTAGCAGAGAACAGTATGGGTCAGTGGGCACTGGTGTACGATCTAAAGCCCTCTAACAAATGCTTTTGAAAAAATTGCATTCTTTCCTACAAAAGTGAAATGGAAAAAATCCTCTGTGTAAACAGATTGAGGTTTGATTTTAGGGTTTTTGTTCGTTTGGGGTTTTTTTTCACTAAAATAAATATTTCAATATTTGATTTAAGACTTTTTGAGAATCCCTTAGAGTGTTTTGTGAAAGCACACAAAAATGTTCATGTTCAGTCATCTTTTTTCATGAAGTAAAACATAATTTTGTGGCCAGCACTTCCTCCCAGAGTCCTAAATCTGTAATTTTTCAAATCCAAACACAGCCTAAATTGCCAATTAAATTATTCCAACTTCCACTGAAATCCCTAATATAACAGTTTCATGATAGGTCTTGCAGCTACATGCAGGCAATTGCACAAGGAAATGCCAAATCTTTCTAGACACTTTCAGCATCTGTACGAATCTGGTCTTTATTAGCAAAGACCTATTAACAGAGAAGGTTACAATAACTTTTTCACTAGAAATTACCTTGTCCTATTATTCAACTTTCACTAGTTTGCACATTTAAGCCATTCTTTCTCACCTTCTAAAGTAAAAGATACTGATACCCTACTAACAGTAGAGGCATCAATCCTATGAAAGACAAACTGTAATTAATTTTCTGCAGCGCTTATGCACAGCACTGTGATTACTGTTGGTAAGCATTCAGGGATCAGTAATGACCATTGTGGACTTGTGAAAGTAATTTGTGTGAGGAAAGGAATAGATTTGATAAAGCTGCAATAGATCCAAATGTTTTTTCTATTACTGAATGTTTGCCATTCATGTTATACTATGAACACTTCCTTAGGAGATTTGCAGGAGTATAAAATGTCTAAATTAATTCTGACTGTGAATTTAAAGTGTGTCAGAACACCTATGCTCTGGGATAAACCATGGGTTTGGGCTAACAAACTCATTTCATTACATTTAAACAAGAAAAGAGAATGTGTGACTTGAACAAGTATAAGCCAACTGAAAAAAACAGCAAATTTTTTATTTTTTTCCTTGCATTGAGATAAACTACAAAATTAAATTGGATTTTTGTAATGATTTTCAATTTGATTCTTTTACAGCAGCACTTAAGGTGAGCTCCTCATAGCAAATAGTTTTGCATATTTAAAGGACTGAGAACATTGCATAGTTTAATCGCTTAATCCTTACCATGAACTTGCAGGAAGGAGAGCATTTAGAAGGGCATTTAGAGCTCTTTCTCCCAGGGCTTGTTCTTGCAGTGGCTTGTATGCGAGTCTACCTTCCTTCCCCAACCATTCCTTCTTTCTCCTTGCATGTCTTTCCATGCAACTCTCCATATTTCCCTATTAGAATCCAACTTGATAATGAATCAAACACCTTGCTGTCCTAAATTTAGCCAAACTGCTCAATGCATGGTGCATATAGCAGTTTTTTAAAATATTCCTAGCAAGTGTTTGCAGTTGCCCTTGGAATGGGAGCTACTTTGAGTTGTTTGGCAGGGGGAGCAGGTAACTAAGGGTTCCTTTTTCAGCTCACTTCTCTGTGACTTTGTAGCAGAAAGTTTAATGCCTTGAAACATTCCAACAAGATGTCACAGAATTTTATCATCGTGTAGATGGTCAGGGACTTGAACTGGCTGCTATGACGTGGTTTGCAGTTTTTGTGCCAGCTTCTAAACCCTGAAATATCTGTTTGTGCAGTAGTTGCTGTATATCACTGATACATAGCTTGAAACGTATGTGAGCTATTTTCCCCAATAGGAACTTATGTAAATAAGTTTATGGGCATAACATGCTTTCAACTGTAATAAAAAGGAAATAAATAATGCTGAATTATGATGCTCTGGTTTTCCTATTATATTAAGATTTTTATCAAGTGCACAAGACTGAAAACTTCTCAGAAAACCTAAGCCTTTGTGTCATTAACATGTTATGCAGTTTCAGCATAATTTATTCCTATTGGAAAAATGTTGAGAAATACAAGCTCTGTCTACCACTTCATCATGAAGCCCTTCCCAAATTCTATTGCAGTTCTGTAGCAACTTTGTCAAAATTACTCCTCCTCTTAATTTCATTTACTCTTACAAACCCTTTTACTTAGTGTGGATATTCTAAAACCAACATTTGTTGTTTGTGCATCAGGTTGCCAAACCCTTTATATAATGGGAATAATTTCAAACTTATAATGATATCCCCAATAAATTATTTAATATATTTATTGAAAAAGGGAGTAAAGGAACTCTTCTGGGTAATTGGTGTGCAGTAAGCCACACTACCAGTTGTATATCCATTTTTCTCCAATGTATGCAATTATCCACTCAGCCTGTATCCATTAATATTATTTTTCTTCCTAAACTGGAAGTATATAAAGCCATTAGAAAATAATCCTAAGAATTCTATTTGCTGAATAAATTTTAATTTGCATGGCACCAGGAATTTTTTATTAATGGGAAATAAATTATTGCAATCTTATGGAAGGCGACAAGTTAATAGCTTTGTGAAAAGTAATGGAGAGAAAATGATCTTGAAAAGGTCAGGTCTCCTGTCACAATGTCTTTATGCACAATTAAAACAAGTCAAGAAAGTGGCTATATAATCAGGACCATGAATATGCATTATATCCTAATGAGAGTATGAAGATAGAGATAGGTTAGTGCTAAAGTCATGGTGAGGTGGTGACATAAAAATGGTAATTTGTGATGTAGTATTTAACTACGTGCTTCTGTTTCCTTTGGGAGAATTAACTCGTTGCTACCTGGCTATTCATTATTTTACCTTCACCACTATAGTAAGTGAAAAGAGATTTCTCTGCAGGAGCACACATACACACAGAATGTGTTTTACTCTTCTGTAAAGACGCTCCCCATAGTTATGTAAATCACAAAATACCTCCCCACTATCACTGCAGGAACACCTCACAAATGTTTGTTACTGTTACATTTTTAATTATAGAAGTTGAAATGCATTTTCACATTACATAGCAGATTTAATATGTCATGGCTCAACCTCTCTACAAATATTTTATTTCTTGAGTTGTTCCTGTGCCAGGGAAGCATCCACTTCAAGGTGGGAGGTGCTGTAATCCTCCACGCCTCTGGCAATATCTGTTCACAGAGGGAGAAGTTCTGCCCTTCCATGTGTGTTTTTTGTGCTGCTCCCCTTTGCCCCTTCTCAAACAGAAGAGGTGGGACTTTTCAAAAGCAGCAGGGTCACACCCTTGCATGTGACTACATTAGTTACTGCTAGGAAACACTTTTTGAAATATGCCTGGCTAGAAATAATCATCTACAAGAAGAAATTACCTTAGCTTCTTAAGCACTGAATTTCCTCTTGGTAACAGAGGTTTCGGTGGTCCCAGTGCTGCTAATGGGTGCTATTGAGCCTTGGAAATTATTCTACATTGTAATTGAAAATCAGCAAGAACATTCTGATTCAGTGGTCATTTAATAAAATATAATGGTCACTGAACAATGATTTTGATTAGCTAATGGCAATTTAAAGGTTTGCAACACCTCTCACACTATTGCTTATTTGGGTATGCTATTACAAGTTACTCCCTGAGAGCTTGGTTTCTGCACAAAAATAGGAATAACTAGGAGGGGAAGCAGATGCAGCTGGCATCTTATAATGCTCTGTTTGGGTGGCAGAGTCGTATTCAGTCCATGCTGATTAGATTTCCATAGATGGGCATTCAGCCCGTAACTCTTTCCATGTATTGGCTCACTTAGTCTATACTTTTCTTGTTTGCTGCTTGTTTCTTTGCCCACTATACTGTAGGTTTCTTAACTGTATTATCATTGGATTTTGTATATGGGAATAGAGTTACATGCTTTTGTAATGAGATTCTCCTCAAGATTTTTTTATGTTTTTGGTGTTTAGAGATTAAACTTGAAAACTTACTATGAGCAGAAAACAGGCTGCATATGAAATTTTACTTTCATGTCCTGTCTGGTTACCATGGTTCTGTGAATTAAGGAGCCCTGAGCAGGCTTCTCCATCTTCCTGTTGCCAGCTGTCCTGTCAGTAAGAAACCAGTCAGGATGTTTCTTATCAGGAACCAACAACATCCAGCCTATTTGCTCCCTGAGAAGATATAATACAGTAGCCACAGTTACCTCCCACCACAGCTATGAGAGTGTTACTTCTCCCTCTGATCAGACCTGGCAGCCTTTATGGATACCTAAAAAGCTGAGGCAAAAGGGGTGAGGTTGTCCCTGTAGTGCAGGTGGTTTGTCACTGTGGGCCCTCAGGCATTTCTGCTCTGATGTTGTCCCATAACTGTGGGGTTGATCATGGTGACTGTGGCCTCAGTCCATGACATCAGACCTGTTAGCAGCATCCAGGATTTTAGGTCTCCAAATAGGAATATGGAGCATGAGCTGCCATTTTAATGTGTGCTTTGCAGACAGAGGGCAATGCTCCTAATGAAGCAAACTGGTAAAAGTGAAGTGCACAAACCTGCAGGGTGAACAGTGTTTACCTGACTCAGCACTCTTCTAGAGGTCTGTGCAGTTGTCTGAGGCTGAACACCAGCCTCAGAAAGGCTTTTTCATGGTAGAGCTGCAGAGGTCGAGTAAATCTTCAAGTTATAGATTCTGACCATTTTACCCAGGTCTGGAAATAAGGTTTTCACAGTCAGGGAAGCAGGTTTTTTAAACTGGGGTGGAAGCCAGATGAAAGGTGCCTTGCAGATTCTTGACCCAGGCTGGGGCGGGTGCAGGCAGTGCACGGCGGGTGGCTCAGTACCTCGTGCATGCCAGCATTCTGCTCACAAATTATCACAGGCAACAGTCTTCAACACTCCTTGTCTTTGACTCAGATTACTGATATGCTCCAGGAGGTGGAGAGGATGGAATGGCAATTTACCCTGCCAGCCCCTTCCTCCCTTGAGCAGGGCAGGAGGGCACAGACACTGAGTTCCTGTCACATTATCCCAGCTTGAAAGCCAAGTTGGAGCACTAAGATATGATGACAGATTTTCTGAACATCAACCAGTCACTTCAGCAGTGAATCCAAACTTTCTTGGAGACATGTCTATGTGAAATGGTATATAAATATGCTGATGAAGGTCAGCTGCATTTCTCATTTTCTAATGGCCCTGTACTTTTGGTTTATGTGCTGTTGAAATATTAAGATAGTATTTCCAGGTACCTCTGTTTTACTGTAGAGAAACAGAATTCTCATCAAGTGATGCTGATGGGAAGAAATCATCTACCTCATTCACAATGCTGGTTTTGAAATTAACTGTGGTGACTAAGAGGGGGAAAAAAAGTTTAAATTAATAGTTCAAGGAAAACTTTCTGGTTTAATGCAGTTATAGTAGAAAAAAACGAGGAGGATATGCATATAGAATGCCATAAAATAGGGCTTTTTTTCTTTGCAGTTATGAGGGCTTTCCCTCATATTAAATCTGATTTTGAACTTATACCATTCTAAATAGAAGAAGTAATTGAAAGAATCCAGACGTCAGTGAATATCTCTAAGAGGGTGGAGACTCTTCTGTAAATACCAGGTTTGTTGTTGCTGCTGTGAGTGGTGGAAACAGCAGTAACATGCAATACTTGAACAGCATTGAGCAAACACTCAGGTCTGAGGATACACACAAAAAAGGTTATGAGCTACCTCTAGAAAATCAGCAGATTAAAAAAGACAAATAAAATGCTGTGAGGAGTGAATTGAAAAGTAAAAAGTAAATCAAAATACCATTGCAACAAAAACGAGGAAAGAGCTAAAAAAGTTGTAGAAAAAAAGCATTTAATCTAAACCCAGAAGAAATTATTTCTGCAATATATATGCCGACCTTGTGCAACTTGTTGCATCAGGATATTGTTTATCGTAAGAGTTTAATAGGACTTTTTACAGTGAAGATTCAACCTCTATATAGGTAAAAGGGAACGTTGATTTTACCCTTACATGGATAAAAGAGAATCAGGAAAGAATTTTCCATTAGAGAATCTTCCACAAAATCTTAGAGTATCTTCCGCAAAACAGTGCCAGCAACTGATGCCAGAAGGAATACAACTGTGAGATATTTCACAACATCAGCACCTATATTTCTGTACAAAAGAGCTTCTCTTCATTCCCTGCTTTCTTTTCGTTTGCCAACAGTCCTTCCTCAGCTTTTCTAGTACCTAATCCTCTGCATTTTTTGAATGTACATGACATGTATAAGGTGACCTGATAATACAGAGGGGCTAGAAACCAGAACAAGGCTGATGGCCAGTTATATTGATAAAACAGCTTGCCCTATCTCTATTTCAGTTAACATTGAAATTCTGACATACTGCCTTTCAATTTCCACTCATCTTTTATTTTTCCCCATGTGCAAGAATAAAACAACTGTCCTTAAGTTGTGTATTTTCCCTCTAGATGAATGCCTTTTATGTTGTTTCTAAAACTCCTCTCTCTCAAGGTGAATATGTGCCAGTTAGGCAGTCAGAGGTAACACCACTATAGAGAAATTCTTTTCAGGGATTACAGCTGTCAAGAATGATAACAACTCTCTGTGACACACAAACGTGGACTTTTTCTTTGGTATAAAACAAAGTGCAGATTTATTCCAGACTAATCAATAGTTTAGACTTCTGTGTTTGCTAAAAATTTGTTTATATGCTCAACTATTTTATTGTCTTGAAGTAATGAGAAATTCCAGCAAAATGCATCTATGAAAATAGTGTGCACAAAGTGAGAAAGAAAGTGTATGTGTGTATTATATATATATATGTATGTATGTATATATACACATGTATGTATATATGTGTTTGAGAGTGAGAGAGTATCAGTGTATATATATATATACAAATTTCCAATTCTTAGTTCTTTGTGAGGAACTAATTTGGTCTAATAGATGAAGTGTTTGAAATTTGAAAACATTGTTTTGATGGTCAGAGCAGCAAAAGGGGAAGGTGTTAAATATGGCTTATTAGCATTTTATGGAGAAAAAGAAATTCAGAATCCTCATGAGACCAATAGAGAGAGGGAAAAATACAGTACACATGTAAATTAACAGCCAGCAATCCTTGTACCCAAGGAAATATCCGCAGGACATCTTAAATCATCTAGAATTTGGGTATACTCATTAACCCATGGGAGTTAACCATCTGGCAAGTAGAATACAATGCCCTAACTAGTGTTGTTGTGTTGTTGTTTTATAAATCAGGCTGGATCCAACTGTACTGCTTGCCTAATGGAAAGTATGTTGTCATTAACATCATGTCCATTGCCAGATAACAATGCATAAAAATTATATATAGCACAAACAAAGGAAGCAATCCTAAAAGCAGTATTAGTGTCCATAGCTTTGATTGAAGATGTGATACAATAACTCTGTGTTTAAGTACACTCCTGTAAAGATTTCCCATTTTAAAAAGTAATGACAATATTTACCAGCACATATACACAGATTTATATCCGATGTCAAATACTGCAAATATTTTAAAAATGCAAATGAAAGCTATACAATGTCTTCTCTCCGTAGATTGTTTTCTTGACTGAAAATAATCATAGAGTAAATACATGTAACTCATTTAAGTATTATACTGATATTGACACAGAAAGATATATTTATTAAACTTTATTGTCATTAGAATCAATGGTATTATTTGGACTTTGACAGCCAGAAACAACAAACATTTTATATTTATGTACATGAGACATAAAGGCATGTTTTTGAACAAGGTTTGCTGGCACTTTTGAGCAAGGTTTGCTGGCATTTTTGAGCAGCTGAAAATCAAGCTGGGAGTGCTCACTCTCCTCCATGAGCCATTACAGACTTGGGGGAAGCCAACATGGCAGCAGGTCTGAGACCTACTTCAAGCAAGCAAGCAATGACTTAAATCATGTTCCATTGTTTCCAAGTGCCTTTTCAAACAATTCTGAGAATTTAGGCATAATTTGAATTTGTGTGTGTGCACACACATTTGAGTATGTTCAAAGACACAGCAGAGTGAGACAACTTTAAAGAGGGGGAAAGTCCCCCACACCTCACTGTCTCCTTGTCTCCTGCTCCAGCAGTAGGGACTGGAAGGCTGTGATGGGTTTTCAGCAGGAGGTGAAACAAGCCCAGTGGAGCAGGGCCTGCCCCAAGCACCCATGAACGTTGCTGTGGCTTTGCCTGCCCTGCCCTGTCTCGTACTGCATTCACTTGGTGCCACACAAACATAGGACTAAATGAGCTTCTTGGCCCAGACTCTTAAGAGAGGATGCAAATCAATCCAGATAGATGGACAAAAAAATACATAAAAATAATGGGAAAAAATTTACTTGAATGATGCATTGTAAGCATAATACACCAACTGCCAGAAACTAAGGGAAAAGGGAAATACAGAAAGTGCTACTGTGAAAAATTAAGAACTTCATCCCGTGGTGAGTGTATGCAAGTAACTGTATGACTAGAATTTAATTTCTGACACTGTCTGTAGTCTTGATTGGATTAAATTTATTTTTAAAGACTTATCCAATTTCCCCTATACCCATTTCCTTTCCCTTGTGAGGTTGCCACTTTATTAATAGCCTCCCTAGTGAGATCCTAGGGCCAGAAGTGAAGAAAAGTATTGAGCCAGATCCTCATTGGTATAAATTAATATAATTCCAACTGACCTCAAGTTATTCCACTGGTGTATCCCAGTGTATCTAATTATAAAGAGAGGTTAACTTTAACTAAGCAGCAAATATATTATCCAAATTGGAATTTATCCAGGATGTGGTTTTGGATAGTTAAGTCATTAGTAAATCTACACAGTGTCTTCTGCTAAAATTTATTTTCTAAAATAAAAATCCCACTTCATCAGCAAAGTAGCACATTCACTAGGAATATCAGTTGGAGCACAATAAAAGGACACATGCTTACTGCTACTTGAGGTAATAATTGAGGCCTTGGAAAATCCTGAAAACTTTCTGTTCAAGCATTGCTGTAGTATTCCCTAATTTACACAGTCATTGCAGAGATTGTAGCTCCTCACAAACTGATTAAAAGTAAACAAGTGCAAACTGTTTGATTTAGTGAAGAGTGACTTTTCATACCGTGCAACTGACTTGTTATAAATCTATGGGCTTGCTAATAGGATCATTACTCCGAGCAGCATTTACTAGAAATCTCACTTTCCATACATCAAAGCTGCAGTGCCTTTATCTCACAAGGAACTCACTTACATACTTTACTTGTTTCCTAAATGTAGTTTTATGGACCTTCTTTAGTATCAGACACTAAGATTTCCAAACTCTGGCACATTCAGATGAAGTACATTAGAGTTCATTTTACAGAAGTATTTATCATAAGCTGTTAGGAGGAGAATTAAAATTGCTATTAGAGTTGACTGAGCTTTAAAGATCTTTCACTAACCTATTTGTGTAAAGAAGGATCTTGTAATATTCCCTGCCTGCACAAATATCAGTCTCCTGTTCTTATTTTAATCTGTAAAGCGTATGATTGAGAAGACAAATAGAAGCCATAAAATGAGGAATCACTTTTCCAGTGAGTCTGTAAAATTAAAATCATTACAACATAAAACTGTTCTTAGGAAAATAGATCCTAGAATTTAAATATCATAAAATATCAAGTGCATTCTTCCTTGCACAAAATGGAAAGTCTAAGTTTTCCGTCAGACTTTGGTACATCAGAGTCCTCACCCAGTTACCAAAGTACTATGATTTGGATTCTTTTGGGTGCCATCATTCTTCTTACACGACCATACAATTGTTTGTAGTTGAGCTGACATACCTTCCTTTGAAGAGAAGATAACACACCTACTCATCTCAGCACTGAGAAGGTAATGTTCCTACCAGCTGTGCTTCCCAGAGCAACTCTGAGCTCAGAATCACAAAATCACAGAATCAATTTGGTTGGAAAAGACCTCTGAGATCATCAAGTCTGACCTTCATCTCATCTCCACTTTGTCAACTAAACCACAGCACTAAGCCATATCCAGTTTTTTCTTGAAACCCTTCAGGGTTGGTGACTCCACCACCTCCCTGGATAATCCATTCCAATGTTTCACAGCCCATTCCATGAAGAATTTCCTCCTAATATCCAACCTGAATCTCCCCTTGAGCAGCTTGAGTCCTGTCATCTGCTCTCTTTGTTGACTGGGAGAAGAGGCAGATCCTCACCTTGCTACCTCCTCCTTTCAGGTGGCTGCAGAGAGTGATATGGTTTTCCCCAAGCCTCCTTTTCTCCAGCTCAAACCACTGCATGTTCTGATAAATGCAATAGGGCATTCACTAGTTGGGAGCACAGTGCTCAGCATAGTTAATTGTGAAAATCAACACTCTGGTCAAGATCATCTCTTCTTGTCTCTTGTGATATTGACCAAGCTCAAATTTTTTTACAGGTTTGTTTATCGTCATGGGCGAATAAGATCAGTTTACAGTAATCTGTAATCTGTACAATTAAGTGTTTGTACCAGGAGTGGCAGAAGTGAATGCACTTGAATCCCTCAAGGAAAAGAGCGTGCCAAGTAAATGTATGAAGAAGGCTAAGAAAAAGGTTTTATAGAAATCCTTTTTAAACTCACCAGGGCCTAGAATTTTCCCTTGAGGTGGATTTTAAATTAGTTCATCTTTTCTCTTTTTCTTTCATAACTTCAGGGAGATTCAAGAAACCCTCTCTCTCCCATGCAGATCACAGAGAGAAGTTGAAAGAATAGAGAAATATCTGTTCATCTGTGCATGATGCCAGGCTCTAAAATTTCATATAACTGTCCATAGCATTTTTGAATTTTTAAGTTTAATAAGGTCTCGTGGGTCTGTATGTGTGTGAATGTTTTACCCCACAGAGCTCCTCTAACTGCTCTTACGGCTGTGGACTTACAGTGAGAAATCAGCAGCCAATGTGTAATCTCATTTTATCCCAGGTATTGGTACAGGCACTACCTAGTAAAAGTGATGGATATCTGCATTTTATAGATTATGAGTGACTTTGCAATGGTCTGTAAAGTGGCTGCTTGAGGCAAAGTGGCTTCTTGAGGCAAAGAGAGGAGTTGGTTAAATCTGTTACCTGTTTTCTTAATCTTCTAACTTTGCTCTCAAGATCAATCCATTTGTATTAGCTCTCATTCCTCCTAGGGATGGCACAAGGATAGAGACACAGATCTTTTCAGAAGATTATCAAAAGCTAAGACAAGAGAAGAGAGAAAATTCTTGGATCATGCTAGTTTCCATATATAATGTATACAAAATTAACTGTACTGAACAGATACTTGATTTTCAGTTTCTAACTTCCACTGTTAAAATTCAGCTGTAAAGGTTACAAAAAGATAAGATCTACAAAGGCCTATGTATTTACTTAACAAAATATAATACAAATACTACTAAATCTAGCAAGAATTATGGCAGAGCTGCCTGGTAATTCCTTGTATGAATGCTTTTCCAGTATAAAATAAAATATTCACTGGCCTGTTTCCTAAAAAAGAATTCAGTTTTCAAATTTTTTTAAAAAATGCTGTTTAAAAAAAAAAAAGTTCTTCCAAAACATTTCAGATTTTCTTCTTAGAAAAAGCAAACTGTTTCATTGCCAATTGAATCAACCTATATCAAAACATCTGCTTCTGAGCACAACAAGACATTTCAGGTGAGACTGGTTCAAAATTAATTTTCAGCCTTTCTTTCTCTCCTGTTAAAGCAGCAGACTGCTGCTGTTTTCCTTTTAGGCCCAATATTTGTCTGATTATAGGTGGCACAAACTCTATTCTAAGAAGAAAATGTGTATAATTCCAAATAGAATCAATGTCTACTTATTGTCTATCATGTTTTGTTGATTGAAGTTTAGTCTGTTCAGTCACATTGAGACAAAACTGGACAAGGTGCTGGGGGCAAACCTCCAGCTGGAAAATACCTGCTTTTTTCCAGATACCCTTGAGTAAAAGGGTGTTCTTAAGTCTCGAATGAGAAAGTAGCTATACTCTTTTCTAGGGTTCAAGAGATAATGTGATAAGAGTTCAATTTAAACTGGAAGTCATACCAGTGAAATCTCAGCATTGGTTACACCTGAACATGGGAGACATTAATGTCTGTTACAGCATTGCTGCAATCCTCACGTCCAGCTGAATCCATCCATGTGTGTTCTGCTCCAGCCACTTTCAGAACTCCCATTAACATTTGCTGCTGCTTTGCTTTCCAACATAATATAGTATAATTCCAGCCAAATCTCCAAATTACCTTATTTCTCCTTGCTTTTGGCTCCATCCTGTTTGTCTATTGAGACACACCTACACCATACATACTCTGAAACATGTAGTTTACTTATTACTTTGCACCTGCATGAAGAACAACATAACCCTGCTTCTTCAGTAGTCCTCTAGGAGTTATATAAATAAGTATAAATATACTCATTTCACAGGTTTGAAAAATTATCAAAATACTCCCAGATCTTTGTACATTGTGAAAAATTTGTTTGCATAAAGCATGAGAAGACTACTTTTTATCAGCCTCAAAATTTCACATATGAAATCCATATTAGAGAGTAATCTCTAGCTGTCTCTAATGCCAAAATATTTTGAAGTATAATTTCCCACTTTTTTCCTCTCTGTTCAAGAGGGGTTTCTACTTTTTAGACATCAGATCCACCTACACACTTGCCAATCAAGCATTAGATCTCTTAATTTCATTTATTGAAGAAATTAAAACTCTCCTCATTGAAATAACTGTTGAACTTCTGAACTGCATCTGCTTTCAGAGAAAATTCAAGGTGATTTATGCATTTCAGTGATGGGAGCATTTATGCCTATCCTTATGGTTTATGAACTGTGACTCTAATAACAACCCAAGCAGTAACTGCTTTGCTGGACAGGCTCCACTGAAAATCAAAAGCAAATCAAGAGTTCCTTGTGACTGAAACTCCACTCTACTTAAAGGGATTTAGTTAATTTGCTGAAAAAAATACATAAAATATAGCAGCCCACAATGTTCATTCAGGCTTCAATGAGAAAGATCCGCTATGGATTTTATTTTTCCTACAGATATCTATTTGAATTCATTTTAACATGACTTATGTCTTATTTTTCTGTTAATCCTATCAACCTTTTTCTCCACCAACAAAAATACCAGCTGAGAGAGAATATCTGTGTACGTCTCAGTTGCAGTTTGAAATATACTTTATTGAGTCACTTCTTTTCTGTAGCTAAAAAATACATTGTCAGTTTCCCTAAGAGGTTTGGAACATCTAGCAAGCTTTACTTACATTGTCATGTGATTGGAAGTGGAATATTCCTCCAATACTTGTTTTCAGGGGTGGAGCCACAGGTATTCTTATAAACGAGACTTATTCCACTCTTTTCAAAGATTGTTTTTGAAAGACTCAAATGCAAAATGCTTTGAATTAATTGTTAGCCCTGGGCTGTATGCATGTTTTAATTAGAATCGACCCTGAATGAAGCAAATAGTCTCAAATACTTCAGATGTTGTAAAAAATAGTCCAGATTTCACTCCTACAAGTGATTTCTTTTAGAGAAGGAACCCAAAACTGAATTGAGATCCTACTTTCTTTCCCAGTCTGTAGAGTACACTGTTCATAACCTTGATGGAAGCACGACTTGAGCCCAAGCTTCTTGGGCAATTAATTCTTTGTATAATTTTATTAACTTCATTTCAAGGTACTTGAAACCAACACTGCACAGAATATGAACTGTCACGTCCCATACCCAGAGTGAATTAATGACACTACAGTCTGGGTACTGTTCTCATTTTCCAGTATCACCACAGGTAACAAACCAAATGGAAGTCAAGAGATGTGCCAGTAAAAAAGCACAATAAACAAAATCAGCATGTTTTTGGAAAGTCAGGTATTTGAGCTGCATTATTTCTACAAAAAAACCAACCAAACAAATGAAATGGAATGAAACTGTTAATACACCCATCAAGCCTGACTGTCACCCTAGTGATTGCTGAATCATTCTGTCTCAGTTCTAATCCACAGACACCATGGAAGAAGAAAAAGAACAACCCCCCACTCATTCCTCTTACAAAGGCAAATTAGCCAGATTGAAGTCAGCCACTAAAGGAGAGGGAATATGCTTTTGCCATGTCTTCCTTGCTCCTAGGTATGGGTCCTGGCAAAGATCACATCAACAAGATCGGTCCTTCCTGGGGTGCTGGATTCTTGAGTGGTAACACAGAGGAGTTGGTATAAGGAGGGCAGTGGTCACATATGCCTAGCTAGCTAGCAGGAGGAAGCATATGGCTACCATTTGTTCCACCAACGGTGGTGTGCACACACCGCAAGCCCACAGAAGGGATGCTATTCCGCTCAGCCAGACTTCCTCGCGGCTCTTCCAAGACACCCGCTTCCACACGCTTCCCAGGAAACCAGGCATGACTTGGCCAAAACACTCCTCAGAAGAAAGGTTTCTGAACAGTTCTAAAGCCTTTCTGTCTTGTCCTTTACTAAGTCAAGTAAGTGCTTTGTGCTACATTGCACAGATGGCTCGATGCTGCATGTGCACAAGTACAGCTGTTAGGTTTGGGGTGGGTTACATGGAGCTGGCAACTCTGCCTTTCAGCTGATATCTATGAAATTAACCAGCAGGCAGATTTTTAGGGAAAGGAGAGGAATTGCTGTGAAATATTTAAAAAATAAGATATATACTCACATCTTTGTCACTGCGTGTAAAACAATAATCTACCCCTCTAACAGTGCTTGAGGCAAAGACCTATTTTTTCTCTTTGGTTTATTTTCCTGACTCTGTCACTCACACACTGCAACTGGGTGTCAGATTGTTTAGTCTAGTATTGAGACAGCACAAGTGCTCTCATGTAGAGGCTTTATTTCTGGTTGGCTGTGGATCAACTGGTCTTTTTAGGAGTTATGTGGAGGAGATTGGGCTGGAAAGAACACAAAGGTCAGCAGAAAGTGGGCTGTGCTGGCTGGTGTGTGCCTTTATGCCAGTTAACCCAGATAGGTATTTGCATCCTGCTCCCAGTCTTCATGTCTGCACACCAGGGTTTGTCACCCATCTTAGCACTAATTTCATCCCAAGCAATACAGACACCTGGAGCTGCTGTGGGACTGTCTTGAGTGAATGAACTGGGAATATCAAGGAGAATATATACTAAGCCACTGGAGTGCTATTAGTCCTTCATTGCCATCTCCACAGAACTGCTTCAAGACAAGGGGATCATGTTCTCCTCACCTTACTGAGAAAGAACCAGAAAGCTGTTCAATACATCTGAACCATCAAATTTTAAGGCACATGTCATCAGATGTTCTAATGCAGCAGTTCCTCTGTCTGTCAGATACTGAATTTGCACTGCTCTCACATGACCTTGACTAACCCCAGTAGTCAGGATTCACATTAACTCTGCAATGAAAGAATATATCTATTAGAACATTTTATACAATTGATACTTGAGCACTAGATTTCACAACAGCAATTTTGTTACTGATCACAATAGCTTTCTTTAAGTACTGAGGTTTTAAATTACCTTTATCATTGTGTTTGAACAAATCTATTTTCCCTTTGTACCTATACACTGATTTAGTTGAAATTAGATACTTTTTACTATTTACTATTATTATTTTGGTTACTTATTAACTTGATGCAGTTAACACTTGAATTATCAGCATTCATGATCCTCACCCTGATAATTCAAGGGCATTCTCTTCTTCAAGTAACTGGCAAGATGCTACTTGGGTAAAATTACTGCACACAAGTCTACTCAGAAAAAGCAGCACTGAAACAGTTAGTTCAAACACAAATATGGCCAAGGTTACAGTAATGCTTCTGAACTTTGGAATATGGTTCCCAAATCTCAGTAAAAAGAAAAACCTGAAGGCGCATACCCGCAGGGCTGAACATCAGTAAGCAGACATAGAGAGAAGATTGGCATCTGCAGAATATAAAACAAGATTTAGTACATAAGGTGAAAGAGGTATCTAAGGTTCTCAGGGGATAGTCTGTTTCAGTCTTTTGAAATAAATGGTTTAAGTCTTCAGCTCGGCTCCCTTTGTAATATAAAGCCTATGTGTCCTCTTTGAGTTAGACCATGCAGTATTACAATTCAAGTACATCTACTTCCTATGGCTTTGTCACTAGACATGAATGTAGTTACATTTTTCCATTTCTTGTATGTTTTTATTTTCAGAACAAAAATACTTTAAACTGTGCATATTTTAATAGTATAATTGAAATTATATAATCGTGAGGAAAATCAATAGATAAATAAGAAGGAAAGGAATATAATTTAAAATCATAATTGAAATAAATTATTTAATTTGGCAGATAACAATTAAGTCACAGGTATTGCTGCTCCTTGCCTGTACCTTGAATATGCATCATCATGCAAAGCTATATGGCCTGGCCTTTCTGACTTGACTTTGAGGAGGCAAAAGTGCAAAATGACTGCTCCCTAATAACACTGAAAAACAAAGTCATTGGCTTTGGTCCATGTCTTTGGTGTCCCTACCACAATGGTTACTTGACTAAAATCACTGTGTAGAGGGCACAAAATATCTGCTTAGTTGGATTCATGACTGTTGTATTTTAGGTTTTTTATCACTTAACACCTCATGCAGGGGCTGGAAGTTTTAGATTTGATGTATAAGTGAAAATTTTAGATTTTCTTGTATCTTAAAAGAGAAGAAATAATAAAATGGACAATGAAATTTGCAAGAACTGTAGTTTTTACCAGGCTATTTAAGAAGGCCAGGAAAAACATTATCTCCATGCTCTTGAAGAAAGAAAGGAAAATTTATCTGAATCTCTATAGTAGTCATGCTGTGCCATGTTGGCATGCTGGAGGTCAAGCATTATGCATTGCCTTAGAAACCCAGCCACCATGAGGATCAAACTTGGTCCTGAATCAATAAAGATGACAGGACTGTTCATAGGATGAGTGAGTTCAGGATGACATCCTTCCAGTAGAGAGTGAACAGGAGACATTTGTTTCAGCTGACAGGAAGCCCCAATTAAAAAAGCTTCTGTCTTTCTAACACTTAGCTGTGGGAAGTCATTAGTCATCCCAGACTTTAAATCTGACAGCCAGACAGTACCAGCTTTATACAGGAGCAGGTAACATAGGTTGAACTAATAAATTTAGTGGAAGTACGTGTACCATTGGCATCCATATGAAACCCAGCACAAAAGAACAGCAATTATCAGTGGCACCAAGACCAAAATATATATATACTGTTGGTGAAATCTCCATTGTCCCCAGACATGAACATGAAGGACACTGATGGATGGCTGTTTACCACTACGTGTTAACCTTCCTGGGGACAGATTGCTTTCAGATCTTGTGTGGGTTACTCACAGTATCTGATGTGAAGAGTAGCTCTTGACACAAATTGTCAAACCACCATAATTTCCAGTGAAATGGATAATGATGAATTACATCTATCACAAATTCAAAGGTATGACAATGTTTTTGATAACATATGTCAAAGCTCTCTCAGTTTTGCTGAATTGTCCCATCCGTCTGAACCCTGCTGGAAGTGTGGTAGCCAACTCAGAGTCATCACCACCATGTCTGTAGTCTTTTTTTGTTTTGCACTGGAGGTTCTTCAGGTACTGAGGAAGAAGAAAACTGTCAGTCCTCAAGCAGGATTCAGGGATATGGAGAAAAGGGGTCTGGGCCTTGGTTTTGTTTACAAACTGAGGAAAGAACATTGCTTAGGGAATCCTTCATACTTTTCCAGAAATTTTAATCTAAACATATGAAAAGGGATATTCTGCTGCAAGGTCTGTGACACAGAAATTGAAAGCAGAATGATCTGCTATGATCCAAGTAAATAACATTAGTTTGTACCTGTTACACCGAAGGAAGGCTACCCTACAGAATTTTGAGTCTGAGGGTCATTCTATGACAAGAAAGGGAAAAGAAGAAACTAGCTTTCTTCTCTGCCTAGTAGAAAATAATTTCTGATGCCTGTCGAATTTAGACAGCAGTTTGTGTCTCCAAAGTACCTTGGAGACACTCCCTAGCTAGGCATTCCTATTTTCAGTGTGTTTCTTCCTCCATTCCTTCCATTTGTTGCAAAAATATTCTTGTATAGCCAGTCTGTTTCTGGGGGGATTTAGCTATAGAAATTTTTTATCTGGTGCTATAGTTTTAGTCTACAGAATGTATATATGACTTATAAACTAAGGATATTTTAAAAGTAAAATGTAGAGAGTTTATTTTATGATAGCCTTTTTCAAATACCCCCTTTCTCATGACAGTGCAACTTTTTATGGAAATAAATGTGACAACACAACTGTATTTTGTAATAACTGGGAATCAAGCAAAAGGAACTGGCTGATTTTGAAGATATTGAGGCACTGTTTTCACAACATTAACCATGAAAGAACTTGGACTAAAACTAAAAATAAAATCCTAAATTATTTAAATGGTATCCAAATCAAATACTGTTTCTCCCACTTTATCACTCAGTGCAGATGGTTCCTTAGGGTCAGTACATCCCTTCAAAGGTCAAATTGCCTACATGCAGGTATCTGGTAAAGGTTCACCAAGACGTGCCCCATTCCTTTATCTGTGCTTAAAAGTCACTAAAGAGATTTTTGTCATAGAGGAAAAAAACAGAACTGCCACAAGAAAACTCTGTCTGTGACAGTGACTCTCTGGGGGAGTATTGTAAAGTCAAATGGGCATTGAGTTTGATGTCTGTAACTGGCTTTTTGCACAAGACAGAGGCTGGATTCCTTTCTGGTATATTACTTTCTTCTGTAACACATATCTATTTATTTCAAAGACTTTTGTAAGAGTTTAGTGGCATTTTTCCTTCTGCTTACACAGTAGCATGTCAGATGTTAAGAATGAACAGAGAAGAAGGCATAAGCAGGGCAAAATATCCTGAACAAATTAATTCAAAGCATAAATTAACAGAAATAGCATCCAGATTGCATAAATTGTTGTGATTAATTATTAAGTTTCAATTAATGTTGAGGTCCTCTACGAGTGCTTAAAAGTCACAAAGGGCATGGTTCTTTTTGTGTTTAATTTTCAGAAAATTACAACAAATAAAACAACAACTAACTGCCTTGGACATACAATGAGCTATTGCATCTTCATGATTTAGCAGGTTTTGCAAGCCATGGTACCTGACTCCACTGGAGGCTCACAGCATATGTGATATCAGACCTGGAGTGTGAGCATCATGACGTGGGCCCAGCACATACATGGGACCTTGGAAGCACCTTCCAGCCTTGACAACTCATTTCTGAGTTGGAATTACCTAGCAGCTATTTTAAGCACTGTGGGATTGTAAGGTTTGAAAGGGGAAATTAAAACAAACAAACAAAAATCAGATCGAGTGTTCTGTGAGCCAGTTGTATAAGGGACAATGAAATTCAGCTTCAGAAAGAGAAAGTGACAGACTGACAGACTAAGCCAGAAGGAGAAGTAAAAAACTGAATATTAAGGTTTACAGGATGAAAGAGAAAAATGGTAGGTAGGAAGTCCCAGAGTTGGTGAGGCCTTAAAGGCTGGGTAGATTTTCTCTGACATCCATTCAATATGAAAGCCAAATAATGGTTTCTTTTCAGTCTCAATTAGACAATTGCTCTCATATATCTCTATACTATATTCTACATGTATCTTACAAGGACTACGTGCCTGTAGTTCAGGAGTGTTTAATATCTTTGGCCATTTAAGTTGCTTTTCTTTTACAAACTCACTACTTGAAGGGCAAGTTTGACCTTATACACGCATAAAGTCAAGCCTGTGCTTAAGTTTTTATAGGATTAGGTCTTTCTGAAATCCTTGTTACTTAAAAAGCAGAAGTCTCACAGCCAAGTAAATTCACTTTGCATTCTCCACATATTTTAATGCAGAAATATTGTAGAATTGAAGCTTCAAAAATACTTTCAGACTTGGAGGAAATATTTTCTGTCTAGATCAATACTGACCTAACAGCTTTATTAATTTATCAAGAGAAGAGTTATAACTCTATTGTAGCTTGCCTGACAATAAATACTATGGTAATTTCCAAGGACAAATTTTTTTTTGTTGATCATGAAATACTAAATTTTTAGCCACCTCTCCCTCTAGATTAAATAAATATTATTAGTTTTTTCAGTTGTGTACAGTAAATATGGATTTCAAGACTTGTTTTTCTGCATTTCTTAAAACATTTATGAACTTTGAACAGATGAATTTGTTTTAAGCATATTTTTTCATTTGAACACTTCTCCCTCTGGTTTTTAATATGGAATACCATTCATCACATATTGAATAAAGCAACTTTTACTTTATTTAATGCCTTGACCCAAATCACATTGTCTCCATAAATATTTTACATTCTGTGTGCAACAAAAGCATGATTACTAAACTCAGGTCTGCACTTGCAGGTAACGTACTCTTAAAAAAAAGAAAACCACAATAATTTTCTCTTCTCTTATTTGAGAGAATTGGTGTTACTAACTGTCCAACTGATTAGAATGGATTGCATGTGCATATATATATACACACACATATACATACACATATATGGCAGTCTATGTATCTCAGTATGTATAAATGTATGCCTGTAAGTGTATACATATATATTTTAACACTTAGTCTACAGGGATAGGCTGTTGGAAACGTATAGCGGGTTCTTTTGCCAAGTTTCTGTCTATATTAAATCCATACATACACAAAACAGAAAATATTACTCATTGTATGTCTCTCCAGTAGATTTTTAGTGAGTCTGGAAATGAATTTCCAGACTTGAATCACGGCTGCAAGTACAGCTGCATGTCTGGCAGAGGCAGAGTCTTTGCTGGTGGTTGAATTGAATGGGCAGATGTAGCTTAACAGCTACTTTAGAATTTGAAGAAATTATCTTCCTTTTTTTATTTGTCCTGAATTTTGCTAAGCAAGCACAATAATGCCAGATGGATGTTCAGAAAGAAGTAAGCTGAACAGCAAGGAGCAAAATGGGAGAAGTGGTGAATCTCGGCCTGTTATCTCTGGGATGACAAGAGGTGGAGAGTTTTACTGGCACACGTCTCAGGTCATCGTTCGGGTGCATTAAAGCTTCCACTTTTCAGAGATATGACTACCTGAAGTAAGTGAAATAACAGGCTTTTCCTCATTCTGAATACAATGAATAAGATTGGAACAAAGCTGGATACATGCAAATCCAAATTTGATTTCCTTTACTAAGCATTTCATTTTGGATTATAAAGGCACAAAAGAAGGCAGTTCAAAAAAACAACAAGCTGAAAAAGGGATCATTTCAGCTTAATCCTGCTGCCAGTCATGAGAGGTGCAGCATCATGGTTCAGGGCTCAGCCTCCCACCACAAGTCCTGCCTTCACACCTCAGTCCTCACTAGTTTTCTTTAATTAAAAAAAAAGTATTTGTTGCAAACCATTGATGTCAGTGACAGACATTTCTTTTGTACACAAGAAAAGTATATCAAACAATCAATTTTAAATCTGATTGCTTAGTATTCCTGACTTTCTTCTAACAACCCATTTTTAGGAAATTGGCTTCACCAATTCAAAGTGATTAACACTTCCCACAAGCCCACGATGATACGGCAACTTGGTGTAAAACCATTTTGATGTAAAACTATGTATTGGCATTTTAGTCTAGATACAGCCCTGGCTTGGTCAGACATGAAGCCAATAGAAGTTTTCAATTTACTTATTTGAGGTAAAATCAGGATGGAGCTGAACCTGGACAGTTTGTTAAGGACTCCTGTTTTGACTTTAAATCTTCCTGCTATTTGTCACCAAAATACAGATACTTGCCCAAGTGTGCCTTAATGCAGCCTGGAAATGTTTCTGTTTGGAGTAACTTATCTGAAACTACTGTGACTGTCTTCTTTGGTGCTACACAGGTAACTGCTTGATCTGTAAGGAACTGTGCCATCCATTTACCATGGTTAAACGCAGGTGTCTGTGTTCTCTATATTGAGCTTTGCATTTGGGGACATTTTTTTTATTTTTTTTCTTTAATAATAAATTATTATTAAAAATTGATTGCATTACAAAGTGTTTAATACCTAACTTAAAACAAAACAGAAAAAAAAAAAGGAAAAAGGGAGAAAGAAAATCTCTAAACCACATTTAATCCCATTATACACAGTTACACTAATGCTAATGCTTTGTTATGAATCCAGACTTCTCTCTACTCTTCTTGCTGTGTTCCAGATCACAACAACAGGCAGCCTTCATCTGCTTCTAATAAAAGATAGAAAGCTTTCTTCCCTCACCAGACAGCACTGCAAGGTCCACCAACAGATTTTCTGCAGGGGGAAGACATGTAATCTCTCCTTCTTCACTTCTCTGCCTCAGCCACTTCTAGTAACAGGGCAAGCCAAATCTCTTTTCATAACCTAAGTCTCACAGGAAAACATCACAAGGGAAAGCACAGCTTGAGCCTCTGGAACACACAAAAGCAAATCCTATCAGCAATTGCCTGGTTTAGGTTCATCCCAGTTCAGATACAAACCATGCAGAGAAAATATTACAAAAAGTATTCAGCTACCTCAGATAAATAAAACTCTGCTTCTGTGATTGATGTGAGCTGAATAATCAGGCTGCTTACAGCAATGCATCTTACAGTCATCTCTGTCAATAAAACCAAAGTGAATGTGAACAGTAAACTGCAGATCGCTTGCAGAAAGCATTTCCCAAACATTGAGTAAAAGTACTTAATTCCCTTGTGAAACTTGAAAACCTTCCTTTGAGTTAACTTCTCATTGAAATAAACAAAATTGAATTTAGGCTAATTAGATAAATGTGACTTAAAACTCTTAGATATCCTAAAATGAGGATAATATTGCAATGTAGTACAATGATAATTATTACATTGGACACTGCACAATATGTTATTCCTAAGATTCTAGCAAATTTTAGTCATGCCAGTTCCACTTTAAAACATGTTTAAAACTTTAAAGCATGATTAAAATTTTGTAGTGGTCTAGGGTGAAAAACACCAGTTATTCTTAGCTGCTCCTCTGCAAAGCTCTCCTATATAAAAGGCAACTATTTTAAATCGAGGTGTTGTGGTTAAGGAAGATGGGGGAGGAGGGAGTCCCTACAAATGGGTCTCATGCTTGTGCATGGTTTGTTTATCTTCTCTGGCCTCCACTTGGAGCTGTGGGGTTGGAGGGGGGGCTGGCAGCTGGCAGCTCATCATTACAGGCACACACTGTCC
The DNA here is from genome assembly GCA_013397245.1 of Thryothorus ludovicianus. Lineage (NCBI taxonomy): Eukaryota > Metazoa > Chordata > Aves > Passeriformes > Certhiidae > Thryothorus > Thryothorus ludovicianus. The sequence continues at coordinate 825,618 of VZTB01007298.1, forward strand.
CATCTGCACTGCTTATGGTGGTGAGGTCGCATGGGGTTTTACCCAAACAGGCTCTCAGGGGTACAATAACATACCTCTTGATTTGGCTGTGAAGTTATACTTATTATTAATAGACAAGATAAGAGGCTGGGGCTCTATTCATCCACTTTAGTGCTAATTATTCAGTTTGATCTGAGCCGATTATGATACTGATAGATAACCACACCACATTTACAGCTATAGCAAGCACTGGCCAAGAACTTTGGCTCATGTTGCTGTTTGGTTTATCTGATAGGAAGGGAGGAGAAAAAAAAGAAGCTGCTCTGGTTGATTAGCAATGTGTTGCATGGGACCATTTATAATGAAGCATATAATTTAAATTTTCCTTTACAAATGAGTCCAACTCTCTTTGCAGGCTGCAGGCTCTGTTAATTGTCACAAACATTGCTTCCTTTTTTTTTTAAACATTATTAGCTCTTTGGCAGGATCTTCATTGTTGACTAAAAACTTGGCATGATCAGGGCTTGCTGAATAATTTAGGTTGTTGGCAGCTGGAGTAGGAGAACGCACACACATCTAGGCAGGCAGACGTGCTGCTTGAGCTCTTTATATAATAGCATTGTATACAAAGCAGAGTATAGTCAGAAATGACTTCTGGGTCTGTTTATAGGTAAACACTGATGTTAGTTTTACAGAAAAAAAAATTGAGGGATACTTCAAACTGTATATAATATGTGAGACAGATGCACTGCTGATTGTTCAGATGACTCCCTTAATCTCTGACTTTCACAGAATGTGATTACTGGAGATTCTGAGGAGTAGCACTTCAAGTATGTTTCTGTGCACTTTGGCACTTTGAGTCTTGCGTATAAACACCACTGAACATAATAATGAATCTGTGAGCTTAGCCAGAAAGAAAACTCCTCACACTTTTCCTTTGTGCAGTAAATGTGTCCCAATTGTACTGTCAGTCACAGAGAAAATGTGCAGCTTGAGAAGTGCCCATTTTGGAATTACATTTGTGTGCTGTATGAACTCCCTCTTTTATCACAGTGTCTTGAAGAGAAGTAAAATAAATAAAACCTGCTGCCTGCACATCAGTGCAGGGCACCCAAAGCATTAATGATGAGGACTGGGTAGGTTTTCCCAAAACAGTCATCTCCCACAGAAGTTCATCCTGTATATTTTATGTAAGAGACATGTGTCAACATGCACTTCTTGTCCTGTTCATGTACCTTTATGCTGCACTTAGCTGTCACTATCGCAACACCTTCCGAGAAGATGTTTTGTTCATGTCAAAGTTTGAGCAGTATTGAATGATCAGGAGAAGAATCTGAGAAAAATAAAACAGGAGGGCCCAATTCTGAGGATTTATTATCCTTTTGTTTCCTAAGCCAAATTATGCACTGCCTCTCTATTTTTCCAAGTTGCTGCTCTCTTCCCAGGAAAGTCTTCACTTCTATGCTGCTCACTCCTTAATTCCACTTTAAATCCTTTGAGGCCCTCTGCTTCCCAGGCCTTTTTCTCTCTGCCCTCAAGCCTTCGTCCCTGGAGAGGGAGGACTCCACTAGAAAATGTCTCATGGATTTCTGTGACAGCCACTTGACAGATATGATAGAACATAATGAGAAATGAATAAAACACACTCAGCAGTGTCAACAGAGGGAGTGTAACTGAGTTAGGCTGGGGATGGACAGACTCTCCTCCTCCCTCATGTGCATCTTAGTCTTGTAGTCAGTGCTGGGACACAAGGCGGGAAAGGTGGCTGCAAGGACACAGTGTGTTCTCTTGACAATTTGCATGGTTATTAGCTAAGAGAGACTGAGCACTGTTAAACCTGGAATGTCCCCCAATTATGTTGTGACACTTCTACACTAAACAAGAAGGGATATCAGGGTGAATATTACCTAAACACTATAGCACAGACTCCATTTAGAGATGCACAGACCTATATGTTTCCTAGAAGAAGCATTAGATAAGTGTCAGAGTGGTCTTCCTGCAACATGACAACCTTTGCAATCATGTGGGAAGCATTTCTGAATCGTATCTAGTGTATGGCATTGCAGTTATTATTTACTATTTACTACATAATAATAGCCAGCACAAATCCATCTATAAATGTGCCATGCAGCTTGGAAGACTGCTGATGAACCCATTCATCATCATAAGGAATCTATTTTATGAGACTGTTACCATTACATACTTAAAACATTATAAATAAATGAGCGCACCAATAACTTTCCTCCTTTTTTCCTAGAAAACTGCACAAACAGCCACATCATTTCTTAAGAGATTTCTAGGAATTTCTTCTGTTCGAATTAATTTTGTGTTTTTGCAGGAACTGAGTGCTTATGTACACTAAGTGCACTGGCATATTAAGGCATGTATCAGCAATACCTATGTGTATTGAATGAAGGAAAATGTGTGAAAGGCCCAATCCACATTGGCACTAGCACGTGCAACTTCAGGTACGTGGAAATTCTCAGTGACTTTAGTCTGAATACTCACCCTGCCAAAACTGAGCACATGCTGAAGTGGTTTGCTGTATTGAGACCATATTTAGCAGCTGGTTGTAGTTAGCTGTGTTGCAGCTTAGGAAGTCAGTGGGCTCAGCAGCTGATAGACTGTTAGCAACTGATAGCAACTGATAGACTCTCTGCACAAACAGTTTAAGGGTCTCCTTTCATGAGAACAAACTGAGGAAAATTTTCTTACATTAAGTTCAGAATTTTTTGCAGGAAAAACCCTTGTGCCTACAGTTTGAATTTTTCAGCACATGACCCGATCAATTTGCAGTTAGAAATATTTGAGTTTTATTCCTCAAAATGTTTGGAAGTACTGAGGTACACAAGATTTGGACTGGAAGTTGAAAGATCAGGTCATCAGCTAGTGTTAAAAATGTGCCTCACTATGTTTTATAACAAAACATAACCTTTATATGTTCAAAAAGAAATGAATTATAAATACCAAAGCCAAAAGCTTTACAGGTAAAACTATAAATATAGTTTTGTGCAAACTAATCTCAAGGGAAGGGAAGGGAAGGGAAGGG
>VZTB01007298.1:828668-897662 GCA_013397245.1 Thryothorus ludovicianus
CAAGGAGAAGAGAAGAGAAGAGAAGAGAAGAGAAGAGAAGAGAAGAGAAGAGAAGAGAAGAGAAGAGAAGAGAAGAGAAGAGAAGAGAAGAGAAGAGAGAAGGCCAAAGACTGATGCACTTTCCCTGCTTCCATTGTCACAGTGAAAAGCATATTTCTTCTAACAGAACAGTGGCAGCTCTTATCTGTATGAGCATGAGAGCCTCTAGAGCATGAGAACCTTTTAATAAAGAAGTCTATTCTTTTGTTATAAATCATTCATTGGGCAAGAAGAGACTCTTACATTAGCAATGTTACTTAGTTTGATGAATCTCATAATGTTAGAGTTTTAACAACAGACCCATAAAAAGGTTGCTGCTCGTACTTCAGCCCAAAGCACAGCAGTTATATACAGGCACACAGCTACAAAATGTCCAGGATGAAGAATTAAAAGGCCAAGATTGATTAGCATTTACAAGAAACTTAACCAAAGGCTCTGTAATCTGTATCAGGGTAACACAATGTTGAGCTGATTTTCTATTTTTTAATGAGTACTCAGCTATGATCCTAGTGTCACTGTGACAGAGATGTTGGATGTTGGAATGGAATAAACTGAAAGCATCATTGACTGTCTCTAATCTCTCATGTGTGTCTGCTGCAGGAATGGTAAATAGAATTCTTGAAAATGAACTCTGAGGTGAGTGCTGGGCAATAGATGATCACTTCCTAGATAAATTTCATTGAGGTACAAATGAAAGACTTGTCTACCTTTCTGTGAAAATTTTATTGCCAAGAAATACAGACAGGTAGCACAAGTAAATCTATTTGGTTTATATTTGGCAATTGTTGGTTTTTTTGCCTAATGGCTGTATATCTAGCCACTCCAGAGTAAATATCCACATTTGACATCCATACAAGGTGTCTATATATACATGTTAGTGGACCAAACCTGGTAAAAAAAGAATATTCTTGCAGAATCTTTGACTTGACCCTAAAAATGTGAGGACAGATGCTTTAAATACACTATTTTATCCAAAGACAAAGAGAAAATTTCCTATTAGCAAAAAAAGTGTAATCACAAACAGCTTGAACATGTCCTTCAGTTCCTTTCTGAGTCAAGCAATACAAGTACAAAATATGTAACTTCTTTTTTTTTTTTAAATAAATGTCAGACTGCAAGCATTGGCATAAGTTTCACTGCTAATACTTTAATTAATGGACTAGAGAAAGACATTTGCTTGTCCATTACAGACTCCAGGTTGTGAAGGTGAAAAATAAAGATGGACTTCACTGGAGAATAAGGTTAAAATCTCTCTCATCTATCAATCCCTAAGGGTTTAAAGTCCCATTAAACTCCACAGGTATCTAGTCAGCATCATCAAGGAGACCTAGAGAGCTGTTCAGATAACCAGACAGAAACTCAGCTGAGGTGAAGTACCACTCCATATTCTACTGACTGCACAGGAGGGATGTGATGGGAGACTGGACACCCTGTGGGAGCTCAGGGCCTTTGTACCTAAGCCAGGCATCCTTAATGTCAGTGGCTGAACACCATCTTCAGATTTAGCTGTTTAAAAAATGCCTGGAATGAATCACCCTTTGTAATCTTTTGTCCAGTATTTAAGATGGGTACTGAAACCACTGAAGCGCAGAGTCTTAAGGACTGCTCTGCTTCAAGCAAGAAATAAGAACATGAATGCCCACCTCAAATGCACTAGGGGCTAATTATACACCTGGATTTTAAAATGGTAACAACTCCACAGCATATAAATACATAATTATACAATTTGGGGGCATAAAAAAGGGAATAATTTTGTATCCCACCCAGAGGTGGATCTCCTCAGGGTTAGGAGGATATGATGCAAACTGTCATTCTGTAAAGCACCTCAGAGTCTCTTCAGGCTTTTATGGACATGTCTTGCAATCACACTCCTTAATAACATTTTGGAAATGCTGAATACAAAGGATGTCAGCATGACCGGACTTTTTCAACAGGAGCTGTTCGCCAAGTTAGTGAATAATTCTGGCACTGCTGAGGCAGCATTTTTAGTGGACAGAAATTTCTCCTTCTTCAAAGGCACCTGTCTTTATTGTTGTTTCCCTTCCTACTTTGCCTTCTACCTCTGCTCTTTCATGATGGCCTCTTACTTGAACTTCTTACTTGATGTCAAATTTTACTGTTTAATTTCAGAGTTGAAAGCAAGGCTAGTTCCATATCGGTGCTAGACCATGCAGGAAAATTCTTACTCTTCTAAAACTGTTGGTTCTTCTTGAGACAAATTTCAAAGTCTGCAAATTTTTGCTACATCACGGCACAATCATTTGACTCTCTTTATCTCATCGAAATTGAAGAGTTTATGTGGAGAAACATTGAATTCACAGGCCACAGTAGCACTTCAGGAAACAACTGCAGGTTGGGGCAACAAGTGGAGTTCCCCATCCACAGGAATAGATTAGGGGCTGGTCTTGTTTGTGTGTGAAGTTAAGGGCAGGAGAGGGGGTGACTACTATTTTATTGAGGTCTGGATTGGACAGAAACTTGAATATTTAGAAATTTTTAATGAACAGGAAATCACAGAGGTGTGAAGAATATGATGTGCAGTATGTGCAGTAGTAGCTTCCCAGAAGTGGTAATTAGGTCTAGAGCCAGAGCTGGAAACATGTAATACAATTAAGTCTAATAAAAGACACTAGTAATTGCATCCAAACAGAAAAACCAAATAAAACAAAACAAAAGACAGAAATAATCTCCCTGTTTTCATTATGCTGGATAGAGTCCAGTATTGCAAATCAGCAGGCTGATCTTGGAGGCTGGTCTGCAGCAGGAAAGCTGCAAACTGTGCTCATCATGCCTTGCTAAGGAAAAGAAAGCAAATAAGATATTTCTAGCAGTTTTAAAGGCTTTTTGTTTGTTTGTTTGTTTAGGATTTTTTTTTCTTTTTACTTCCCTTCATGAAGGACCTCAAGACACTTAACTCAGACTGAAATTAATGTAAGGGTAAGGATTCTAGGCAGCTCACAGGTACAAGAACCAGCTAAACAAAACATGGTTTTGATATTTTCTCCATCCCTTCAATAATAACTCTTAAATAGACAATCTGTCATAACACAAAATTAACCAATAACAAAGTCACACTACATCAGCACATAACACACAGTTAATAAACACTCACATACCACACAGTTATTTAACACTCCCAACTCTAGAAATCATAATTCTAGAAACTCTGGTTCAAAGTGAAGACAGAAAATACACTTCCAAGAAACCATCCTCCCTCACACCTGCCTGTATTCTAGTAAAAAACAGCAGCTACAAAGGCAGAGATAACAATAGATCTTGTGCATAAGCAATATTCCTGGTAAATATTGCTAAAATTTTGGCAAAAATATGGCAAGTGTCCAGTTGAAATTGGCAATCAGGCATTTAGTCATATTGACCTCACCTGTCACATCATTGAATTCCCCCTTGTCCCCATGTTATTTAACTGCAGTATCATTGTAGGGCTTAAGTGTTTGGGAGCTGAAAATAGATTCTACCAGCAATCTTAGGCAACAGTGGCCTGTATTTATGCCAACATTACTTAATGTAGACAATTGTAACTCGGATTTCAAGTTTCCTTGGCCATTAATAGGGGATGATTCCCTGTATGCCAAGCCATCAGTCAAAATATGAACAATGCATTACTTTAGTTGTGTGGGTATGAGCTGAAGATTGTATCAAGTATTTGGAAAATAACCTGTGTTTTTGTCAAATAAACATGCAATTGTCAGGAAGGCAGTTCACCTATTAATAAGGAGAATGTTCACATTGAACACCCAGAGAAGAAAGTCTCCTGCTACTTTAGTTTCTGTTTCCTCTCTTCCTTTTATTCACGAGCTCCTTTTTACCATCCCCTTCATGCCTCTAGCCATGATAGCTTTGCCATGTATGTAACAGACAGACCTTTCTTTAAACAAAAGGCTGCAGTGACTCCAGGTGAGCATGCTGGCCAGATTAATTGGGAAAGGAACAAAACTCATCCTATCCAGGTCCTGTGATCCATTTTGTCCCATCTTTGAAATGAAGATTGTCTTTCCTCTCTGTTATTCACCATGAGATACCAGACAGAGGAAGGGAGAATAAAGCAGTGAGTGGGGATCGAGGGAGGACACCCCCTTCCCCTCATGTTCTATGTGCAGAATTATTGTCTTGCTACTTTTAAAGCTCTCTCCCCTGTGTGCCTACATGCTTTAGTCTCCCCTCTCTTTACACACAACTAAATCAGTAGGCAACCTACAGCATATGCTGATGATGGGTAGTCTTTCAGCCGGTCCCGGGCACTGGTTTCAGAGCAGAGCAAACTGCTGGCAGCAAAAGGCTTGAACTCCTGGGTTTTGAAGTTTCAGGTTCCCTATCAAAGTAACAGATATTAATCATCTGCTACGAGACTTTCAGCAGAAGGCATACAGTTTTCCCAGTGGTATCTTCCTTTTAAAGGGAGTCTAAGAAAAGCAAAAAAGCATTTCAAAAGACTTAGGATTGAAGAAAATAGCTAGATCCCAGTGGATAAAGAAAAACAGAAAAGTAAAAAGTTTTTCAAAGGATTAAAAGCAAGTTATTCTTAAAGTCTCACAAGATTCTTGCTTTATTTTATTAAAAGGTCTAAGTAGCCAGAAACCTAGACCTACACTTGGCATTTGTAGATGCTTCTCCCATAGTTGTCATGCTTTATAAATCTTGATCCTCTCTTATTATTACTGCTGATCATATCTTCACCTGGACAAAATGGATTTCAAGACACAAGACTTAAAAGGCTAAGGTGGGCATAATTAAAAAAAAGTTAGATGTGTGTTATGAACAGCAGAGAGAGAGACTCTAAAATTATTATTGAGCATAATTTGAAGGGATGGAGATTACTGCTATTGTTATGGAAATTGGTATCTCCTTTGGAAATTCTCATCACGTTCTCTCCAGTTCATATATATCCTAGCTAAATACATGATGCTGTATAATCCTTTAAACACCTCTCAGGTGATACAAGCACCATTTTTTGTACAAGTCAAAATACTATCTTCAGGGGGGCAGTGATATGTATTCACTGAACAAAAACTTAATAAAGTACAGCAACTTCATAGCAGAACACAATACTGGATAAAGTTAAAACAGAAATCTGATTTATTGTCTTCCTCCATTCTATAACAAATCAAAAGTAACTTGTGAAAGTCATGGACTATTTGTATATTTTATATATTTGTATATTTCAAATATTTGTAACTGTAATCAGTTCTGGACCAATTAAATTTTTCAGAATTTAAACTATAGACTACTTCTATGCAAGAGTCAGAAAGAGATATCTCCGCTCTACAACATCTCTAGCAGAACTAATTAGAGTCAGATTTTTACTTGTTTGTCATGAATCTATTTGCTACAAATCTGCAGAAATAACTACACTACATAAAAAATAGTGAGCCTTGTCTGTAGCTTGGCTCAAAAAGGTTTTAAAAATCTCTTCTGTGTAATTGCTCAGTTTTATCTTGGGACACCAGAAGGCATCAGGCTAATATCCCCGGTTTTATCACAGAAAAATTGCTATATTGTGAGTTTTATCAGTATGCTTTTTGAAGAGCCCAGGTGTTATGGCATTTTGCCCAATTAACCCACAATAACACCAGAGTCAATTCAAAATTCTTCTGGCTTTTTTTCTTGTATTATTAACTAAAGTCTTGAGTGTTTGAGTCTTTGGAAAGATTTTGTTGCCCTTTTATAAATTTCTGTGAATAATAATGGGGTCCTTTCACAGCACTTACAATGAAAAACATTAATTTGTGACCATCTTTATTGCAAGACACTTTAGGAGAATTCCTATCAGTTAGTAGGTCATCAGCTAAATGTCTGAATCCAGACCTTTATTATTTTAAAGGAAAATATAGAAAACTTGGCTGAAGTGCCAAATGTGTAAATGGTCCTACATTTTGACTGCTCCAGTTTTAGTTCTTGGCTTTCAAGTGAAACAGGAAGTCAAAAGTTCATGGAAGAATTTGCCATGTTCACACAAATCAAGCATAGGGTGAAACCCAGCAAGTCCCAGCAGTAATCATGTCCACTAAAGGAAAACAAACTGTGTAAAGTTATTTAAAATCAGCATTTAAATCTTTCCAAATTCAATATGCATTGAGTGAGCAAATTCACTAGGCCATAGAGTACCAACAAACTTCTGATTCCGCTGCCTAAGCCTGAGTCACTCTGGCCTTTTGCATTTGAATGCATCATGTTGATGATGCTGCTGTAAACCTTGGACCTCAATTACTACATGATAACAGGTTTTTATTGCATTACCCTTTCCAGACCTGAGAGCTTGGATTTCCCTGCACTTAGGCACTGAGACACAGCTGGGAGATGGTCTGCATAACCAATTAGTAGATTACTTCTGAAAATATATATTCTGCACCACAGAGGCCTAAAAATGATCCATCAGCTCTAGCTACCTGCTGCTGCCACTTGAGAGGAGGGAAATAGGGAGAGAAAAAAGATTTGGCTACATCTCTATAATTGCATAAACAATGCATCATTCACTTGACAAACTATATTAATAGCACCCTAGAGGACATGCTCTGAACATGCAAAATGCTGCAAAGCACTTGTATTTTATGGCAAGTCTTTTTAATTTTTCAGTTAAAATGATAATAAATATTGATTTTCCATGTACCATTACTGTATCTAGAACACTTCCTGGCAGTGTCTGTGAAATTTTTTTAAGTCATTTGGTTTGAGTTTTTAGGCATCAACTGAATCAGATCAAAACAGAGACGTTGCTTTCCCAGAATTCTGGCTTGTGTGCTATATCCAGAATTTCTAAGAAAATGCTTTATGTTTCCCTCTGATGTTCCTCACATTTATGAAGAAGCTCTGATTTTACAGTTAGCTGTGGAAGAGACACTGCCAGAGATCTATCAGCAGAGATTTCCAACACACAAGGATAAAGGGCTCTCCCTCAGAAAAAAGGTTTTGGAACAGAGGAAACAAGAACAGTAAGAGTGTGGTCAAATATATGGCACTTTGGATGGTATTATGGAGGCTTTGTCCAGCTATGTGACACCTGTGAAAGAATTTCATCTGGACAACTCCTCTTCCCCAGTGCTTGAATTGTGCATAAAGCTTACCCCACTTGTAAACCCACTGGAGACAAGGGGATCATAAACACTAAAGCCAAGAACTCATATTTCTTGTAGGTATTTAATGCTCAGTTGGTTTCAAAATCACCTGAAAACCTTCTGGCAGCAAGGCAGAAGGTTATTACTGGGTTATTACTAATAATGATTATCATATGAGACACACCAATTCTGAGAGGAATCAAGGGGTACAATCAGCCAAAATTTCACTCAGCTCCATCCATCTCCCCAGGTTTGAAGGACTATGGCAGAAGTGTCGGAGCTCTTGCCTTCCCACAACAAATTTATTTAGTCCATTCCAAGAGTATCAAAAAGAGGCAGGAATCCCCAATCTTCTGTCATCCCAGGCAGAAAGGGGTGGGAGAACTGAGTAAAAGGCAGAGCAGTGAGAAGCCCAGAAATTTAGTGAATGGAAGAAATTGGGTTGTTTGTGCAATAACCCACTTTGTTTGGGACAGGCAGCTCTGCATATATTCGTGGAATCAGCCCCGTGGTTGGGACACAGCAGCACCAGTGCACATTCACTGCCCAACAGACCCACTGTGGCTCCAGTCTTCTCAAACAGGCTGGAATTACCATTCTCCCCAGACCACCTGTGTAGCACACACTCTGCAGGCCAGTGCTCCTGGGATCTGTGCAATAGCCTCTACATGTGCTGGAGGCATCATCTGCATGTGGGCAGAGACACGTATAAAATTTCCCATCCTGTTTCAAAATGGATTGCCAGATGTCCAGAAATCCCTGACAATTGTCCAAAATCTCTGAACTCCACCCAGACAGGATTGCCAGGTGGAAAAATGAGACGTATCCAAGAAAACTCAGATGGTAGCCTACAAAAAAAAAGAACCGTCTGGCAGCAGAGCAGAGAAGAAGAAAATGAAAAATATGGAGATGAGAAGGGAATGGGAGGAATGAGAAATACAAAGTTTTAGAAAAGAATGAATGTAGTTTGGATAAGTCAAGTACTTTGGCTCTAACTCAAACCATCAATTTAAACATAAAGAAGATATACCAGTAGCATGAAGACTCAAATAAGACAGCTCAGAAAATAATGAAAACAGCTACATAAGAAAGCAGTCAATATCTCTGTGGGTTTTTGTTTTGAAAAACATATAGGACCAGATTAATGTATAAAAGTTGCAGATGGTCAATATTACATCACCAGCAGTCAAAGCAATATTCCTTCCTTCCTTCCTTCCTCTGAACCAGAGCTTCACCTCCCACATCTTAACATGTAAACTTTATTGTCAGAGGAGCTGGCTGAACAAGCAGAAGCCGAGGATTTCCACAAATAATTAAAGCATAAAAAATAAATAATAAATGATAGCTGCCAGAGAATATTCTCTCTGCTGCAGATATGGAAGGAAGGTACACAGGAGACCTAAGATAATCAAACACGCTCTTTTTTTCAAGTCACAGACTCATTTTGCTTTCTCCATTCCCACTCCCATATATTCATCAAATGTTTCACTGATTCTATAACTACACAGAACTGGACCCCAGGAGGGTCCAACTCTGCCCTCCTTTTGCTAAGCAACGCTTATGTGAACAATCACAGTGCCTATAGTGGGATGATTCTCATGAGTAAATTATTACCCAGTGTCAGAAATGCTTCAGAATCTTGTGATATGTGCATTGTTTCTGTTGAAAAAATAAGGCACATGAATACTAAACTAGGAATAGCCTGAAATTCTCACATTTTTGTGAGAACGTGTAAATAAGACAGAATAATCTCCCGGTTACTCTTTTCTATTATTTTGTTGTGTTAGTTTTTTTAAGTTCAAAATAAACCTACGATGTGGAAAAGACCAAGAGAGAAGTCATTCACAGACCTTTATAAATATTTAGAAGGGAAAAAAATCAATCTCCAGGACTGAATTTTCCTTGGGAAAAATATTGTGAGACTTCCTTCATTTTATAGCATATTTTCAATTCTTGATTTAAAGCATGTCTGCACTTGAATGTGATACAGTCTTACATGATATGTTCTTACTGTAGTTTTTTTTCTGCTGAACCCTTCCTTTATTCAGCACACAGGATAGACTATGTACTGGAGAGACATCAGCTGCAATGATCATTATTTTTTATAGATTCCCTGAATCATCTGGAGCAAAAATAAGATCATTAGTGAATAAATCAGAGAACTTCAAGAAGATAGCTTGAAGTTTATGTGCGACTTTCGTTTTTTAGATCAATTTGAATATATGTTGTATAATTGCTGAGGTTTATAACTAAGCACATTAGAACTCCTATTTCTGACATACAGCCTATCACCCTCTGCTCTGCTGCATTCCAGGACAGGAATGCAGCAGAGAATTCCTATCACCAAGCTCTGCATCAAGGGAGTAGTTTACAGTCACAACAGGTCTCTCAGACACAGTACTGCTGGGTGGATACCCTTTGGCCAGGGTGTTTCACTGACACTGGTGGCAGACAAATAGTGAGAGTCAGGACTAGTGTCTTCTGTTTGGGGCTTTAGAAAGGAGTCTGCTCAAAAATACAGAGAGCCTGTACAAACACTCTCGAATACCCTTTTTGCTCTTACTACCCGTTTATGCCCACTCAAAACCTCCAGTTTGTCCCTGGCTTCACGTAACTCTTTTCCCCCCTCCTGGCTCTTTTTCCACTTTCACTTTCATCACTTGCTTCCCAGGATCTCTCTGCAGACATTTGAGTCAAATGTGCCTCCCTGTGTGCTCTAGTTTTACCCATCAGATCTTTCTCATTCTCAGATCTTGCTCTTCATATTCCCAAAATCCACTCATCTAGCCAATCGAATTTTCATTCTACTTAGCACCTTTCTTTAGTTGGGTTTCAGGTGCTCTCTCCCCTCCAAAATCTTAGCCTCTATAACTCTCAGCCCCCATATGCCTTCTTTTTTCTGCAACCAGACTCAGCTTTTTCCTCCTACCCCACTCCACATTCTCCACTTGCCAGCTAGCTACATTTCTTCTCAGCCTCCTCTTTGCTGCCCCAGCCCACTCCCTGTTTCAGTTTCTTTAAATACACTCCTCATCTTCAGATCTTCCTGCCCCACTTCAACATCCCCCATCATGTCTTAATCTGCATTTCTTCACACATCAAGACAAGATGTAGTTTGTCTTCTTTAAATTTGAGTGAGGCAGTAATACTGCTCTCCAGTTGGTGCCAGCAAAGGAAGACCATCAATGAAAGGACAATCTACTTGTCATTGTTACCTCTCCAGGGTCAAACTCAACATGGCACAGCACAGAGTTGAGATGCAGAAATGGGTGTTTTCACCCTGGGACAGAAGCAATTGGACTGACATTTCAGCTGTTGTAAAATAAGCTACGAAATACCTGCTGATAATGAGGAAACCTGCCTCCTTTCAAAAGTTGGTGCAGTTGGAGGGTCCTCGGCAAATATTAATCAGGAACAATAAAAGGTATTGTCAAAAATGCATTTCCTTGCCCAGTTGCTAAGTTCCTTGTATGAGCATCCTTGCACATGTTAAAGAAAAGGCTTGTTTTTTTTCAACAAGTTCAGCATTTTCAACAAATGTCACTTCTATATAGCTTCCAGTTTTAAGGGACAGATTATTCCACAATAAAGATAGGAAAACAGTTATTTAGAGCTACCTAGGATACAAGTCTACCACATTTTTTAATCAGGCCTCTCCAGAAGTGTCTATGTGGGAATCATATAAAATCATTAAGGCTGGAAAAGATGTCTACAATCATCAAGTTCAACCATTAACCTAACACTGCCACATCCACCACTACATTAGGTGCATCCCTAGCTCTATACCTCCTTGGTTTTGGAGCCCTTTTAGGCATAGTGACTTCCCCACTTCCCTGGGCATCCTGTTCCAGTGCCTGGTCATCCTTTCAATGAAGAAATTTTTTTACTATCCAGCCTAAACTTCTCCTGGCATAACCTGAGACCACTTCCTCTTGTCCTGTCACTTGTTAACTTGGAAGAAAGGACTGACCTCCTCCTGGCTACAACATCTTTTCAGGAAGTTGTAGAGAGAGATAACATCCCCACTCAGACTCTTCTCCAGGCTAAACACCCTCAGCTCCCTCAGCCACTCCTCTGGAGCACAGGACTTTTGCTCCAGACCCCTTACCAGCTCCATTGCCCTTCTCTGGACTCTCTCCAACCCCTCAATGTCCTTCCTGAATTGAGGGTCCAGAACTGGACACAGCACTCGGGGTGTGGCCTCACCAGTGCCCAGCACAGGGGGACAATCCCTGCCCTGGTCCTGCTGGCCACACAGTTCCTGGTACAGGCCAGGATGCCTTTGGCTGCCTTGGCCACCTGGGCACACACTGGCTCATGTTCAGCCACTGTGGACCAGCACACCCAAGTCCTTTTGTGCTGGGCCACTTTCCAACCACTCTTCCCCCACCTGCTGCACTGCCTGGGGTTGTTGTGACCCAAGTACAGGACCCTGCACTTTATCTCATTGAACCTTTGGCCTTGGCCCATTGAGCCCTTCATGGCATCACTGTGTAAGAGGTGATTTATATTTTCGCTGCAGTTCAAAGGATAAAGAGATAGGGGATTGTTCCAGAAGCAATTTAACCCTTTTGAAGACAGGTGCCCAAGGACCACTAGAGGTGGTGTGAATGTCACTGTTAGCAGACATTTGCATTGATATTGCTTTGGGTGATCCTGGAACAGAAATACTAGCATCAGGAAATCAGTGGGATGACAAAATGCTAGGAGATTTGGCATTGCCTGGAAAATGTGGACCTAGCCTAGACTTTTGACAGATGAAGTTCACCAAGCATCACATTATTGAAAGTGGTCAGAAGTCTAAATATGCCTCCTTACCACCTGCCTCTTACCTGGATACCTTGGAAAATGTGGTCCAAGAGCCCATGAAATCACTATTAAAAACTCCTCTAGCTTTAAATGGTCTTTGGTCCTCCATCCTCAAAGAAAACATTTTTACCAGGAGTAAAAAAACATGAATTTTTCCTAGTTTTTTCATAGTTTCATAGTCTCAGATGGTTAATTAATGGGAAAAAGAAAATAATGTCTCTATTACTTTTTCTTCCCTTCTTCCAGGAGGCACAAGTACAGTTTAAAGTCTGGGGAAATTAAAAAAAAAAGCAAAGAAACATTAATTAGAATTTCTGGCTTAACTATTAGCTGCTTGTTGTGAGTGAAGTGCTTTTGTTTTCCTACCTTTTGTGAGCTGTTTGGTCTATCTGAGCTACTTAAACAGCAATTAAAAAGCCTGGGTGGTGCAGAACCTCCTTACTGAAGGTCCATCCTGAAATCCCTTCCTCATTTCCATTCCAAGGAAGTCTGAGTCAGTTGACCTTCAGGGCACTTTGTAAAGCTTAATAAGTACAGGAACTTCAGATAGATTCTGGAGAAAGCAGTTTTGCAGTGATAGGTTATGCCGGTGTGAGATGGCCCAAGGCACTTGCAAGAGAGAACTGCAGACTGAATTGCCAGCCCTGAGGGCTGCAGAGGACATGTGGCCAGGGGAGTAACACTGCTTGTCTATCAGCCCAGGCCCTGGGCAGTCCCGGCTGGACACAGATACCGTCTGCTCTGTGCACACAAGCACCGGCAAATACGACTCTGACGCGATTTCTGTACAAGCCCTGGGTTTCTATTAATTGTTTTCCATGTTGCATTGCTTTAAGGCAAAGACTCTGGTTTTCCACTTGCACTTGACCTTCATTTGCCATGCTGAACAAACATTTATACTTAGAGAGGAAATTCTCCATCTTATCTACCTTCCGGTTAATCAGCATCTTGTTGTTTTCTAGCTTTGCTCTGTCTGGCCTTTTACAGATGACTACTAAGACTACTCCCTTCTTAGGTATTCATCTTTACTGGGGCTATTTGAGAGATGTTGAAGTGCACAGCAATGTCTCAGCTGTTTATCATTCAATCTCCCTGTTTAGGCAACTGGTTACTTATTTCACCCAGAGGCATCTGCAGAAGTTTAGAAATTACTCACTGGAGAAACACTCACCCTACTGTTTCTCAGTAGTTCCCTGCCTTAAAGAACTCTGGTATGACAGAAATTTACTGTACAAAAGGAATCCCCAGGAGATGTCAAACTTGTGAACCTACTTTCTAGGGCTTGTATTCACCTGGTATTTACTAGGATGAAAAAAACAGTTTAAGCTTCATCTCAGTTTTATAATATCTCCATGTAAATTTTTTGACACTGAGTACAGGTGAGTTCACTATACAACTTTTCCCCTAGCAGCAATGCTGATATGCCCTTTTTCTTCAATCTGATTATTTATACAACTTTATATTTGAACTATATACATATATAAAAGTGTTAATGAAACTTGTAAATTCTTACTGTACTTGAGACCACTAGCCATTTATCAAATTTGTCTGAAAGTGAGTCAGTGGAGCCAGCAGTTGGAAAGGCAGACACGTGCAGAGTATGACTGACTCCATAAATTACATTTGTTAGGAAATCCATCTGAGAATGGATTAACAGCAATGTCTGGCATGGTACCAAATGCCTTTTCTCTAGTGCTGTCTCCCTCTTCTTCCATTGGGATGAACACAGACCCTATAAAGGAAAGTCTTTCCCCTCTTCCATAAATCCGCACATTGTACTGAGGCCATCTTTAGTGGGAGCTCCAAATCCTGTAATGTCATAGTTTGATTCAGCGGGGTGCTTTTTAAGAACCACAGTCTTGTCCATGTCTGTTTTTCCTAGGGTTTAATGTCCACACACATTATACAGGAGTAATAAACACTGATAATTCTGTTCTGATACCACATGAAAAAAAGTACCTTCATAGGCTTCTTTTTAATCTAGTTTCATCATATAATAAACCACACTCATAAAAAAGTAAGCAAAATTACTCTCAGCCTTTTTTTTTTCTTAGAGAAAGCATAAAAACTCACAGAATGGCTGTTTTTACACTTCTGTTGATGTTTGTGCCATGACCTAACCATGGGTGAACTCTTTAACCCAAATACTGAAAGCCTTTATGAGTCGCTCATGTTTAGAAGCTGCCACTGATCCTCCTTCCAGGTTCTGCATCAGGAGAGATCAGGAGGTAAATGGTAGGCTGTCATGCGCAATGGAAGCAAAGGAAGTTGTTCTCATCCTTCCCAAGACTGCACAGTTGAGCCTCTTTCCTTATGCTGTCTTCAGTGTGCAAAGAATGGAAATCCATTCAGCTGAGAAACAATCTTTTCCCCACCCTAGTTAGTCTTTAATTGGATGAGCTCCTTGATCCCCGTACCTGAATGCACACAGGAGGGGAGACTCAGAGGCCACAGCAAAGGGTGTGGGTGAGGTCCCAGGTAAGGCTGCAAAGACAATGGGCAATTAAGAACTATTAATGCACTGAGCACCTGAGAGTAACATTTACATTTTTGTTTAAATCACAAGTTTAACCAGTGCTGTTTTTCTTGTGCAGTATCATCTGCAGTTAATTATGGCATATGCAATTCCCTCACCCTCAGTAGAAAGATATGGAAGTCTCAGTGTTGGAGGGGGCATGGAGTCAGGTCCCCGTCACTGCCGGAGGGCCAGGTGGACACGGGTTGTGAGACCTTGCAGTAAAGTGACATGACAAAAGGGGTCTGATTTGGAAAAACCTGGCGGGAAGAATGACTTTCTGCCACAAACACAAAGGTGACCACCTGGAGGTCATGAAAGAATAGCTTGGGGTTTTTTTCTCTTTCAAAGAAACAGGTGTAGTAATGTCGGAATCGTCTCTGTCTCTGCTATATTGCAGAGATTCCGACAATGTACAGTCTTTTTACCTCAGCGAGAGATGGGCGAAAGAAACAGAAACTCCTCAGGTCTCGTGTTCAGGGTTGTTTATTTTTTCTTATCTAAAACATTCTTTCTGTGCCCTGCCGAGCTCCTTCTAGCAAGACAGTCGAAGGCCTTCTCCCACCCTCAGAGGTGGTGCTTATCTTTTATACTATAAGCTACGTACACATTATTTACTAATTATTTCCAATACCTATTTTCCACATCAGACAGACACATTTTACTCTAAACCAATCATTCATAGTGGTGCTTATCTTTTATACTATAAGCTACGTACACATTATTTACTAATTATTTCCAATACCTATTTTCCACATCAGACAGACACATTTTACTCTAAACCAATCATTCATGTCCCCGTCACCAAGAAGATGGAGATGGAAGAAGAAGAAGGAAGCAACCTAAAAACTACGAGGCTCCTCCATCTTAGAATTCTCTCACTCCCTTGTACCAAACTCAAAAACTACTTTTACACCCTGTGACAAACTCACTAATGCTCTATTCAAACTCCTGTGACTTATATTTCTTCTTTTAATGTTGGCAATCGTTCCCATGGGCTAAAATCAAAACTACAGGTGTTCTGGGCTGTGTGCCAGGGTCTCTGAGACCCCTGCCCAGGTCTCTGAACCTCCAGGATAGCCAGAGGCGAATCCTGTGCTCCCACATAGTAACGATTGTCAGGACAAGAGCTGACAAGTATCTGAAAAGTCTCTGCATGCATTAAAGAGAAGACAACACAACTCTTTTACTGATGGTGTGGTGAGCAAAGTATCACTCCAGTCGCTGGATTCAGACATACCCCCCTGTAAGGCACTGAAACTTGCTGGAGCGGCATACTCAGGCAAAGTGACCTTTTTTATATATTATTTTTTACTGCATAGCTTGCACTTTGTTGACTTAGCTAGGCACCTGCTGTAAACTGCAACTATGTTCCTGTCATCCTGGCTGAAAACAAAAACATTGAATAGTGTAGTTCTTTGGTGGACTGGTGCTAGCAAAGAGCAAAAGTACCTGTGCAAAATGCTGAGGTAAATCTTCCTGTCCTATAACCTTTCCCAGCTTTGACCGTGGGCTGTGAGAAATTTCCAGTCATCTATATGGGGCTACTGTTGTTTTTTCTTTTAAACACCAATCGTTCCCAAACACAGATTTCTCCATTAGCTGATCCCTCATCAGGCATTTTGCCCTGTGTGGTACCAAATTCACGTGCTCTTAGAGTAGCCAGAGTGACTGTGCATAGGATCATTTATACTCTGTGCTCCACTTTTTGTGTTTGTGACATTCTCTAAAACCATTAACCATAATTTAAAAGTGCTGCCACAGTGTTTTCAGTGCAATTGTACACTCTGTGTCAACCTCTGCAGCTACAGTTCGTTGTCTGTTACAGTAAATTCTTTATCTTTTTACCCTTAAGTAATGCAATAAAATAGCTTTCTTGTCTCTCAGTTAAATATTCATCTTCTCTGGTAGATATGTAAGTAAAACTGCAATACCTTTTGCTGTTGCCGACATAGTTTGGCCCCTGATACAACATAATTGTATCTTTGGGTTTGGACTGGAGTAATTTTTGGAGGAAAAATAATGACCTTTGTTTCTGAAAATTGTCTTCCATCTTCATTAAAGCAAGTGGTGAGAATTTACTTAATCTGAAGGAAAAAAAACCCTGCTTTAGCAGAATTATTGTAAGAAGTCCCTTGCAAACAGAGAGCACAGTTCTCTGCTGCTGGTATTTTTGTACTCAGAAATCAGAATTTGAGGCTGGCTTTGTATTTACAGGGAAGAAAATTTCTACTTTACACAAGTTCTTCATATCACTTCATATCCTTCAGTGCTCAAGATATCTCAAAATTTCAACCATATAGAGCACATGTACAATCAGCCTTAGGATTCAAGTGCCACAGAAAATCAAATCAAGATACTAAAAATTTAAGAACTTACTAAAAAAGTATGAAGAATTAAACAGATCTGGATTTCTCAAAGAAATGGAGACATTAAATCCATTTTAATAACATTTTTCAGTGCTTTTAAAAATGTGTAGCTAGTGTTTTTAAAAAATTAATCCCACTTTTCAGAGCAAAGGCATTGGCATTTTGAGTAATACTTGAGTAATACCACACATGCAATTCACATCCCAGTTCAGGGAAGGCACCTCCATTGCAGAAAGCATCTCTAAGTATCATGTGCTTTCTTAAAATCAGATGTTCTTTACTGGATACTGTCCCAAATCAGATCCCTGCTTCATAAGTAGTGTTTAAATTTAGTACATTTTAAGTCCAAATTGGCTAAAGATGTCTGACTAACTTTAATACTGATTAATGTTCAAAATTCAATTCTGGATTGAAATTTAATTATTATCTTCAAAAACTGACACCCTTTCATTTGGGTTCTACAAGGTGTTTTCTGTGATTCTAGAAGTCCCAACAATGGATCAGAGCACTACCTTGTGACACACAGCAAAATCTCTTAATAAAAGATTTGATTTCTGCCCATATCAGCTTACCTCCTATAGAAAAAATACTATCTGGCTAACCAAATTGATGAGAAAATTTAATGAGTTCTTGCTCATTGATTGCTCTTGCTCAGATCAGCAGCAAGTGAGACAATATGAACTTCTGACAGAAAGAGCTCAACTGGACTGTGCCTAGAAATAATCTCTCCAAAATTTAGCAACATTTGGGTCAGTATCATCTGAAGATGATTTTGTAGACAGCACTGCACCAGGAATATCTCTACAAAGAAGAAAATCACATCATTTCCCAAAGAAGCAAGAAGTTAAAAATAAACAGATGAAAGGGTTCATTTTTAATTTCAGTGTAAGGTTATGCAATCCCAGACTAATTAGTTTTCCTGCTACAATCTTGAGTTCATCAGTTGAAACAAACAGGGATGAATAAGATGAACTGCCTTTCTGAGCCAGAAAGATGCTGCAGTTAGGGAAAAAGGCAAATGAGATCCTGTATGTGTCAGGTGAAGTATTTCAACTGGCACTAGGAAAGTATTTGTGCCCTTGAGCAAGGCACCAACAAGACCTCATCTGAAATAGAGCACACCCATAGTGGCCATGCACATGCAAGATTGATGCGTTCTGGCTGGAACTGCTTCAGAAAACTGTTAAGGGGGTAGTGGGGAGAAAGAAAAGCCTATCTCAAAGAAAATAAATTAAAATATTTTGTTTGTCATCCTATCAAAGCACAGCCTGAAAGGATATGTAAGTGATATTTACTATGGAATAAATATCAAGCAGAGATAAGGACTATTTAAAGAAAGGACAGTATTAGGCCAAGGATAAATTTAGACTGCAAATAGGAAAAATTCAAACCATAAAACCAAAGAGCTTCTAGAACAGCTTTTCATGGGAAATAAGATCAGAAAAATACAGATAAATTTTAAGATGCAGTTGGTCAGTTCATGCAAGTTTGGCAGAATTGTCTATTCAGTTATCTAGTCCTAGATTCCTCTGTTCCTAAAATTTTAGAGGTTTACTATGATAATAGTTTAATTAACCCTTTAATCATTAAGATCCAGAGGTTGCATCCCACATCAGCCACAAGTAAAATCCCTTGGAATGCCAATGTTGTTATTGTCCATTGTTGACTTCAAACTGGAGCCTTTTCGTGTATTAATCTCCTAGGTTTGAAGCAGCCTGGTTAATCCCAAGAATTAACGTTAGAATCTAAATGAGAATTAAAATTAATTGAGAAGAAAGATACTTAGTTTCAAAGCAAAATGTCATTTTTTCACATTGAGAATCTGAGTTCCAAATCAGAAATGTTCCCTTTACAGCATATGTACCAAAACATTCTTTCCCTCTTCTAGTTGTACATAAGAATGAATTCTTCTGCATAGACACTGATATGTCCCGGAGCCTGAGAAGAACTGGAGCTGTATTTCTTCTTCTCTTTGTCCTCTCCATTTTCCTTTCCTTCCTTATCTTTCTTGGCACTCTTAGACGTGAGACATAAATATGCAATGGCTGCACAGGCCCATGTGGGGTGGCAGCAGGATGGCAGTGGCAGGCTACTAGGGATGCTCATGGTCCTCTCCCCTTGCACCCTGGCTCTGCGAGAGCTGAGGAGACAGCTCCAGGAGCTGCAGCTTCTCACCTCTTGCAACTCTCATTTTCTCACCCTATATAATCCATCACTGGTCCCAAGAAACGCATAGCCAGCTGTCTGAATAACTTTTCTCACTTTGAAAGGTATTAGTGAACTATTTTTTTCATAAGGGTCTTTAAAATGTTCAATAGTCACAATGCTTTTATTATTAATGCCTGCAAGAGCCAAATTCTGCATGTTTCTGCACGTGCTTTAATTGTCACACAAACTAGAAGGAGAGCTCTACTGAAACATTGGCCTGAAATTTAAATCCTAACCTTGTTGGTAGTATGGAACCTCTGTTAGCAGGAAGAACATGTTTGCATCACACTGTCTTTAGAGTAAACTCTCCAAAGGGAAGGCAGAGGACAGCCCAAGCAAAATCAATTCTAAAAGGCATTGAACAGGTTAAAAGAAAGAACAAAAATAGCATTAGGGGATTTTTTTACTAAATCTCTACCAGTCTTGATGAAAAGCCAGAGAAAGCTGAAGAAAGACATTTGGCAGAAGGTTCAAAAGGCATTAATGATTGACTCTCATGTTCCCTGGCAGAGGTCAAGCATGGACCACTCACCATTTCTTGATTTTGCACACTCAGACTTCATTTAACTGGGGCAAATCACAGCCCTGCTCTGTGTTTGGGGCTATCTGCCATTGACAAGGCACAATTTCTCCCTGCTACCAGTCACAGGAGTGACACTAACAGTCCTTTGGCCACCAAGACCATTGGTGACCAGCTGGAGACTCCTTTAGTCTTGACAGTGTTTCTCAGAGATCCAGCCGTAGGTGCCTGGGGAGCCAAATCCAGGTGAGGAGCTCAACCCCATCACTGCAGCCCGATGGCTCCCTGGACTCTGCTGACACCTCAGCTGCTTTGGAGCTCCCCCCCTGGGGCTCTGTCACTCCTTACTGGAGCTGGCTGGGTACCAGCCAATGTGTTGTCCCGGGGGTCATCAACATCACCAAGATCCAGCAGCTCTGCCGACCTACTACTGTACCACTCAATTGAAATTTCATTCCAGTGCCAGTGCAACTCTCAGGGTACAATGAAGCCCCTTTTTAAAAAGGGAAGACACCCTGAAGATATCCACAGCACTGCAGTAACTGTAAACTGCAGAGAGTCAGGGTCTGACAGTTCACAGGGACCTTCAAAACTGTGGGAAAACATGAAATGAATGAGGCAAAGTGAAAGACCCTAAGTATTTCAGGCCTTTCTTTTCTTTAGGAGTGGGGCTGACTGCTTGGCAGGTTTCACAGAGTTCTCACATAGCTATATTTAGGACTGGAGAGAAGCCAACTCTCCATTGTTCAAGTTCACATTTCATCTGACTTGATGGAAATTCACACTTTATGAACAAGGTTGCTCTATCAACTGAACCTTGTCATGGGACTTTGGCAAAAAAGGCCATAAAGCAAAAGAGAGTTTAGAAACCAGAAAGTACTTCCAATGAGCAAACATTTTATCAAGCAGATTCGAGTTTCTTTTTAAGAGTCTTGGATTAGAAATTTTCTATTTTTATGGACAAATGGTAAATCTCAATTTGCTATGTGTTCCTACTGTTGCTTCTCACTGGGGAATACAGGTTGCAAGGATTTTCATCAATAAAAAATAATGTTTAAAAAATAAAATAACTGTATTCGAATTTTTTTAAGTCTCTGGAAAGAATCTGTAGGAACTTTAACAGAGGGACTTTCTCAGAAAGCATATGGCTCAGCCTTCAAGCACACACATGGCTCTGAGCAGTTTTGTCTGGTTTTACACTGGTTTATGCAGCACCTGAAGCAGGGAAAGGGAGAGCAGAGAGTGATCAGGAGAGCAAGAAGATATATTTTATTCCAAGCAGGTGCAATGATGGTTCCTTCTACATGCAACTTGCTCCATGTCCTGAACCATCAGCTGCAATCAAGCAACAAGGAGGGATGTTAGGATTTCTCAGGCACTTTTCCCCCCTTCCAAGCATCTTAGCCAAAGGATCTAAGAAATGAGGCCCATGTGTAATGTGAAACCCCAGAAATTTCCAATATTTGGATTTGGGTTCATTTCAAACTATTATTCTCATACTGGGTCACTAATTTATTATTGTTTTGCACATTTATTCCAAGCTGCATGAGGCCTTTTATGGAGGTATTGGATATGTTCTCCCAAGCCCCTATTAACACTAATGGGCATTATGCAGGTGCTTTAGCACTGCCTTCACCTTACAGGGTTTTTGTTACCTTAACTATTGGAAAGTGCATTGCTGTGTACACTGGGTGCCAATTGTGTTTGTAAGAGGTAGGAAATTACCAAGTACAGAATTAGCCCCCATCTGAGCCACATGTATGGGTTATTTGGAAAATATTTGTTTAGTTGCCTTGGAAATAAATAGCTCAAACTTCAGAAAGGATTTTTAAGAGAATTTGATAACATGCTCCTAGATGTCTCCTGTGGAAGCCTGTAAGAGCAAAATGCTTTTCCCCCGCTGTCTGATATGATTTGAAGAGAATGTGTAAAACTTCCCAGCACATCATTTTGAGGAGAATATTTTTACTAAAGCTCATTAGATTTTTAAATATATTTTCTTGCTCTAATTTTCCTGTAGCAAGCTGAACTATGAGTCAGTCCAAATGAGATTTAAAATAGGTCTCAATTTTCTATGCATGTAACTGCTCTTAATTGCACAGAACAAGTTTAGACTGGCTCTGTCCAATTAAGACAAAAGGAGAAAAGGATAATTAAAAATAAATCATAACAATCAAAAGTTGAATTTGCAATTTTGCTTTAGATGCTCCCTCCTCCCACATTTTTGAAGTAATGCTTAAAAAGAAATGGCACAATATCTTAAAAATGCATTGTCCTAGTTCTGGCAAAGTAAATGTACCCATCTTTGTCAGGCTAAAGGTACCTATTTCCCTGTTCAGATTAAACTTAATTGTGTATAGAATTTAAATAGTTCTTAATTATAACTTTGTTCTCAATTTCTTTTTCTTATGACCTTGCATTTGCTTTTGTTATTTAAATATGTTTAACAGAGACTGTCTTCAAGAATAACTCACAATACCTGCTTGGTTTTTTTCAATTTTGGGAGGGGAGGATGAAGGAGCAATTTCTGAAATAGTTACAGTTTGCTTTCAAAAGGCAACATTTTGCACTATTATTTCTTTGGAGAATTATTCCTGTGATCTCACTGCTGTGATAAGAAGGATTTTTGTATGTGTGAACACTGTGTCCAAACCACTCATAGAACAAATCAAAAGCTATTGACCAATGTGCAAAGTACTGAGCTGATTTTAAAAGAGCAATTTACAATTCAGAACCATTCTGTCCAAGTGAGATTTGTTGGAAAATATTCATCAGGTTGAACTACTACAGTACAAACTTGGGAATTAATTTTACAGAGGGAAACCACTTTGAAGAACCATTGTTCTTCATTATCAATGTGTCATTGATACTGAGAGAGCCAGAATAAATCAGTTTGATTTCTTTCTGACTACAATATTTGGTAAATGTGAGAGACATGAAGGCAGGTGCCATAAAGTACCTGGAGTTAAGAACTGTTCCATTTTGTTTTCCAGGGGAAGGATCCATCCCCTCTGAGAATAATCACCAGTAAATCACATATATTTTCTAATTTCATTGGATTTTCTGTCTGAAAGGAGAGAGAAGCCTCATTCTGGAGCCAGTATCTAAAATAAGTGATAGAGTATAGCAACTGATAAATCACTAGATCACTGAGGTTAGGTGAATCCCACTTTTTGACCTCATAAAACAGAAAATGCTTCAAGTGTAATTTCTGCAAACAAATAAGATGTCTGAAATTAGTCAATTTATATTTTATGTTTCCTTTCAACTTCTGCTAAAACTTTGAAGGCGGGAAAGATCCATCAGAGAATGCGGTCCTGATATTTAATCATGTGTAGGTTAGAAAGGAATCTATAAGATCTCTATTTACAGCATTTGTTTTCTTTTAACTATCACTCTAGCTCCAAAATTGTACAGCTCATCTCAGTCCACTTCCTATAGCTATATTCCTGTAATGCAATAAATAAAATAAAACAAAGTTTATTTTGAAGAGTAATATTTGCAGTACAGAAGTGAGCATCTTGTATCAGTCCTGTAGAAAAATATGAGAACAGATGTTCTTATTTCTTATATATTGAGAAAGCATAACTTGCATGAGGTCTATATTTTAGTCTATTTCTGTGGGATGCATTTTCTCCTATTTTGCTTACTGCTTTCCTTTCTTGTTGCTGTTCTCAGAGAAATGCACAGCTCTATCCCTACCCTGGGCAGCATCATCCAGTGCTGAAGACAACAGCATCACCTCTGTGACAGTCCCAAGCTCTGTTGGCCCAAGCTTGCTCCTGAGCTCGGGTCTACCATGTGGTGGGGTGTTACACTATGATACCAGCTGAGCCATTGAGCCAGAATAAACAGAATGCATTTTAACATAAAGGGATATAGTACAAGAAATATATTCTCAAGTCTTGGAACTGTAACCATGTGTTACCATATTGTCTTCCTTCTGCTCCTTCTGTTTCTTATTTTCACACATTGCTCCATTCTTTTGCAAATCTTTCCTCACAGAATGTTAAGAAACTGAGATCTACCTTAACTAAAAGCTGTTCTGCTTTACATCATATTCATGTTGTTGGACTGGCTGCTACCTTTCATCTTTCACTTTTCTCATGGCTCTCGACATTTTAAATCTATCTCAGCTTAGCTTCATTTGCTATTCCTTATACGTTCTTTTTGCCTGCTGTGACAGTTTCCTAATTATTTCTTTGTGCTTGACCATATATTCTGACTTAGACTGGCATTGCAATTGATAGAGCTATCATATATCTCTGCAATTTTGAGACAGAAAAAGATCAGGCTAGATTCCATTTCCTTGCCAATATATTATTTCCTTGACTTTGTTTCTTACAGTGTTTTCCACACTTCATTTTAGACAGGTTCAGTGAACGGTTCTCAAAGTATGGTCCACAAATAACTGTTTGACAGCAATGCCATGGTATGTGGTCAATGAGCCATGTTGCCTTTAACAGCATTTTCAGTTAATATTTTTATGATATACGTGCACAGAGGTGCCTGGGAAATTCAGAGATGACCAGTCTGGAGGACAGAACTTGGCTGAACTGCCAGCTTAAGCAATATCAGCCCATAGTTTCCTGCTGTCTGATTTCTAGCAAATTCTGCTGATGGAGTATATACTGATGAGGGTGGCATTTTAAAATTAGAACAGAGAACACCTCCTCTGCCACTGCAAATCTGCACACTGGAAGTTTATTTTGTATCTGGGAGACATAAGGAGAGATTCCTGGTGGTGTGATCACATCAGCTCACTTGAAAGCCACTATATTACTGGTTCTTTGTGTTGAAGTCTGACCCGTGTTCCCAGAGAAACAAACATATTACACAGACATGCACTTCTGTAAAATCCTAGAATATTCAAAGAATTACCTTGTCTGTCCAGAGACATGATAATTTTTTGACTAAGGAGCTGTCATTCCTTCCCGTTTCCTTTTCATTCTTTAGGGCAGCAGAGTAGGAATGAATTTCCAGGTGAGGGGATGGGGTAGCTGCCTCCTGCTTGCTCCCCAGCCATCCCCAGGGGGACCTGCAGCTCCCCAGGGAGGCTCCTGCAGTGGGGCAGAGCGCAGCCCCAGGCCAGAATGCACCCTGGGGATCCCGACGGGCCCTGCAGCCTCCAAACCCTTCCAAAGCAAGGAAGAAATACACAATTCCATGGAACTGTGAAACACAGATATGCCTTTTGTCAAGCTGTTGAGAATGAAAAATAGCTTAAGAATAAGAGTGCAGAAACTGTTATTTTTTTCCTATCAGAAATCTCCCAAGTGCATCTTTGCTGGCTTAATTTATCTAAGAGAAAGCTAAAATGGCTTCTGCTTACTTTCTCCCCACCTCCCCTTTTGTCATAAAAGAAAAGTCTGCTTATAAAAAGAATAAAAAGGTCAGCACCAGGCAACCTGGAATATGATCATGTGGAAAAACTTATCAGTATTGCTAAAAATTGTTGCAAAATTTCTGTAAGTGTTTAGGAAGGGTAAAGGGGGAAGCTGCATTCAGTTTCAATGTAATTCATACATCAAAGAAAAAATTGCTCAATAAATGCTCTTTACAAAATCACTGTGAAATAAAAAATAAATTGAGAGAGGGGAATTCTAAATATTTTTTTCTTTCTCTTCATATCTATTGTTGATATTGATTTTTTCCCATGGTCATAAATTATATGCTGTATTTCTAAGCTGTTTTCGTTCTTGTCCTGTCTTATGTTAATCAATGTTTTTGTTACCACACATCTTGAATATTGCATTTCTCTGGTGGCTGGCTTATCATCATCTATAATTATTCTAACTTCCAATTAGGTCTGAACTCTTGTGTAGCATTGTTTACTTGCTTCTAGCAATGAGACAACATGCTATATCCCCATTTTTATTATTTTTTTTATGGTTGGTGCTCAAAACAAATTTCATTTAAAATTCTCCTCTTGATAGCAGAGTCATTGTCCAGGTCACTGTACCTGAGTCTTTCTTGACCTTTTATTCTCCATTATACCTTTTATATCTATAACAATTATGCAGCTATCTCTATACCAAATTCAAAGTTATCTAATACTTGAAATAACCCCTGTGCACACAGTGAGTGCCCTATTTGACACAACAGCCCCACAAACAAAGTCATGTAACTGCATAGCCCATCAAATCATGGGTTTAGAAACCTTCCAGGAGATTTCTTTTGTGAATGTTTTTCTGAGTCATATTGCCTGAAATCCTGATTACCCAGGAGTATACTTGCACTTTCTAACATCCCAATACCAAATATGGAAGTAATGTAGAAAAATCTAACAGAATAGAAGCCAGAGAGAGACACAAATGGTTGAAAATGATTAAACAAGCCCTGTTGGTGGCCTGCGGATGTTTATGATTAATGTAGATTTAATCATCAGCATGTAATAAAAATTCATCTCTTCTAATTGGCTTTTTTTATTGATGCTTCTGTTACTGAGGAAAAAACATGTATTTCTTTGTACTGAAGTTCAGAATTCTGCAAATACAATACAGCTAAGATATATGCAAGGTAACACATGCAATCACTATCTATTTTAAAATGCTGTTCTGACAAAAACAGTTATCATTTTGTGGTCAAAAGATCTAAGGCAATGAAAGAACCTGCAACACCTTTTTTGTCTCTCTAATTATTTTGTACTGCATTGATTTTAAATGAATCTGAATACAGGCTACAAATCCTGGCTTTGGGGACTGTTGAGGAAATGAAAGCCTTCACTGATCTGAATGAGAACAAACGTGATAAAGGCATGAGGCAGGCTGATAAAAGACAACACTACTCAGAAAGAAGGAAGCCTTTTAAGAAACGTCAGGTGATTATTTATTATTTCAACTGCAGTATCCTAAGCACTCCAGTCATGGTGCCATCTCACCAGGTATTGTAAAAGTAATTAACAGAGCAGAAAACCCTTACTGAGAACTCAAAAATAACATTATAGTTTCTGAATGCTTTATTCCTGCTTTCTGGATTTAAGGTTTTTTGTTTTCTTGTCACAGGAAAGCTTCGAAGATTTGAAGTTTCAGACTTTCTCCTGTATGAGCTCTCTGCTATTTTCTCTGCAAATGTCTGTGCGCTGCTTTTGTGACTCCATAACACATCATGTGTTTCCTTCTACTCTAAAAAATAATTTGCAATAATAATAAAAAGTGAGAAAATAACTATAAATGTATAACAACTCTAATGGGTAAACATTATATCATGTGCAACAATCAGGGCAGTAGTATATGAGTGATGCACAAATCAATGTGTGTATCTCCTTTCAATTACCAATTGATTCTGTTATGGCTTTCCCCTCTAACAGAGCTTATTTGTTAATAAAATGAAACTTGAGCAAGTGTTTGAAAATCACACTGTGGGTAGTGAAAAATAAAAGATCTCAGGACAGTTGGAGACGATGTAGGCTTGGGGGCCTCTATTTTCCTACTGCATAAGCTTGTTCTTGCAGAAGCAAGAGCAAATTGTTTTCAAGTGAAGATGCCTACTAAAGGACAGGATTTGAAAGCAGGCATTCAGCATTACCAGGTTCCCCCAGCACCTGATGATTTCTGGCAGATGTACATTTTTATAAGCGCTATTGGCGTTTTATTTCCCCCCTCAGCACCCAGCATCAGCCGCCTGTGGGCGTCTGAGCACTCCTGACACTCGGGTCTCCAGTGGCTTCTGGTGCCCAGGCTGCAGCACAGCCACGCTGACCCCCTGCCAGGCTGCCCAGCCCAGCCCTGTCCCCAGCCGTGTGGCAGGAGGGTCAGGCTGTCCTCCCGGTGTGCTGCAGCCCTTGCAGAACACCCAGGACGGATGGCTGGCGGTAATTGCTCTGACATAGACTGATTACTACAGTAACAACAGTCGCTCCGAGTTAAGGAGTAGCTTTGGCATATGGTATGCATTTGGGGAAGGGGGGGGACGAAAGCTTTTTTAATTTTACAGATTGCTTTACGTTTCAAAATGCTGGCGTTTTCTTTTCCTTGGCTTTATTTAGAAAATATCAACAACAGGCATCTGAAGGGAAAAATTAACAAATATTGTTACAGCTAAATGAATTCAAAGCAACATATATCACAGCTGTTAGGATACGCCATACAATCGCAAATTAGTCATCGTTGTTATTGCAGGAAATGCAACATTTCACCTCATAAACTTTCAGCTAAATTTTGCCTATTGGTAAAATACAATTGGAGCCAAATTTCCTATTGAACCTGGAACTACTATAAAATACTGAGTTCTGCGAGTTTGCACAGCCTCATGCAGGGGCTTTTTTTCCACTGAAATGCTACTTACACTGTGTAAGTAGCGTTTTTACATGCCTGGTCCTTACTCACAAGAGCAGCTTCTGATCTGGATGGTGGTAGATGGGCACCTGTTGGTACAGGAAAACAACCATCCAGCTGCCTAAATTTTTTTTTTAAGTCCACCATGCTGAGATACACAAGATGAGATTACACCCAAATAAATTTCACCCAAATTAATCCTTCACATGAACTATAAGAAAGAAAGAAAGAAAGAAAAAAGAAAGACTTTTTTAATAGCCATCATCTCCTTCAGAAACTCTGTTGAATATAGTGAGTTATGAGTCTAACTGCTCTGCTGTATATTTTAGATCACTTTTGGTTAGCAAGAGGAGCACCAACAGGCTTCTTTCTTTCTCTTTTTTAATACCTAGAGATTAACTGTTCTGTACTGAGTACAGATATGACCCTCTTCTATCTCTATTCAGATCAAAATATGCATAGCCCTGAAACAGAAAGGTAAAGAGGCTCTTATTTTTGTGGTTTATATAGCACTGTATTAGATAATATATTTTAAGGCAAATTTTTGCTCACCCCTTATCATGTAATAGTAAATGAATAATCTGGAGGTCCTTTTATTGAAGCTTGCTTTGAAATGTAATGTAAGTGAGATAACTCAGAAACACTTTCACCTTCCAATAAAAGGATATTTTCTAAACATAAAAATGGTCAAAAATCTAATTTCACATAAGACAAGATAAAATACAAAGGAATAAAAATAGAGTAATGGTGTCACAATCTGGGGGGAGTAAAATAAAATAAAGGAAATGTAAATCTGAAGACACAGGGTTTTTTGTTTTCTTTTGTTCTTCATGTGACTCATGTTACTCTTCTCAGCCTCTTTGGATAAAGTTTTAAACCATCATTTTGCAAGCACTCTGAAATTAATTCTTTGAGAAAGGTAGCATATTAAAAAATTCATGTGGCGTTGAATGTTTTTTAGTCCATTTCCAGCCTGCTTTATTTTCATTCTCAGTGTTGTGAAACAGTTAAAAGTAGAATTAAAGCAATTTCTATTGTAGATCATTAACTTTTATTAAATTAGACTTGAATTATTTATTATCTGAACTGTTTGATCTATACTATATCTGTCACGGATGAAAAAATCTGGATGGCTGAAACGTTATCACTGTTTTAAAAAAATCAGAACTCTCTCCAAAACGTAACAAGCCCTCATGCTGTTTGAGTGTTAAGACTTCTGTGCTAAATACCGAGACGAGTCTGTGTTGTTTCTCAGATCTGGGTTCTGTGTTTGGATTGCCGAATTAGGTGCAAAATAATTGGCATGAAATAAAATTGAGTGTACATCTGAAGAGCCTCCTGCTCACATTTATAAGATTCGTTAGTATATCTGAAAAAATACATTAAAATAGGGGGTTTTCCATGTCTGGTAAACACTATTTCTTGGAAAAAAAACAAACCTTCTTGTGATTCATAAAATCAGCTATGTAATTGTACACCTGTGATAGGTCAAGTGCAGGCCAGAATATGCACTTAATAAAATTCAAATATCATTACATCAAAGTTAATTATATACATTAGAAATTAGTCTGATTTTCCTATGTAATTTCAAGATGTGGTGAAAGAAAATAATATAGTCAAAATCACTTATACAATAGCATAAAAGCCTGAGTAAGTCCACGTATCATTAAATACGTCGTGAAATAAATACGATTACCCATGAGATATGCTCTGTACGTTTAATTAATCTGAGATTTAAAAAAAATAATAATAAATGGCACGACAAAATAAAGTGCTTAAATTTCTTGGTTTATATTTAAATGTTCTTGTTCGGTAATGTCATCCTGGGCAGATTTCACCTTCACACACACCCCGAGCTGATGCTCAGGGTGAATTCCTGCTCTCAGGGATATCTGTGTCTCCTCTGGGAGATCCGAGCCGCGCACTGCCCCGGCCACCAGGTGCCAGCGACCGAAGGGACATGTCTGAAAACTCAGTGCCACCCCGAGCACGCAGGGAAACTTTAAAAGCCCAGCCTAAGCGAGAGGAAAAGAGCTCCGAAAGCTCCTTCTGGCAGCAGCCGCGCCCCGGGAGCGCGGCGGCCCCGGCAGGGCCCGGGGGCTGGGACAGGGCAATATTGAGATGCTGAAAGGGATCCGTGGGAGGAGAACACTTGAAAAGCCGCAAATCTTTTCCTGTGGAAAAAAATCTGTTCTTGTGGGAAACTGGCTCTCCCACAGATTATCCCACACTTAGGAGAAAGGAATATTAAAGTGTATTAATTGCAAAAGACTCTTTTGGAGGTGGGATGAAGTGTGCTCTAATTTATGGAAGGTTCGAGTTAAAAGTCACATTAGATTGGTGAAAGTTAATTCCCCTTTAGCTGGCTCACTAGATTATATTTTTTTTGTTCCAGTTACCTATTTAATAAAGCATCTATGCATATATTACCTCTATTATTAATAGTAAATGTGCATTTCAACATGTCAAGTTTTTCTAGCCCCACTTTTGCAAATTTTTTTTTTCCAATATAAAAAAGCAAAGGCATTTCCTAGGGCACATGCTGCCAGACACCCAGCATTTATCTTATCTTAGTTGATGACTTTCCTTTTATCCTGAAATGATTTGACAATGACTCTATGATTTCCTGTACAAATTACCCTTTGAAAGTGGCAGTGGCGCTTGGCAGCGATCTTCACTTAATTACTGAGTGGATTATTAGCATACGGCTTTTTTTCACCCCTTCATTTCTTTATATCTTCTAGATTGCGCTGACAGTTCCCTTTCATTGCGTGCTTTAACTCACTGAATACTAAACATTATGCAGATTGCAGCTGAGAAGTACCCTGTCTACTCCAGCCCTCTTCCCCCACTGTCTGTGCTCCACATCAGCCCTCCTTGAAGGAGAGTAATTTGTAGGTCAGAAATCAATAGTGTGTCTGGGAAGCGCATTTGTGGGTTCTCTGCTCTGAACTGAGCAGAAATTAATGCTTTAAATAAGTGCCCATGCTATAAGGTAGCAAGCTGCATTCCTTCTTTTTGTTTAATGTCTCTCAAAATCGTCTTTCTTAGTAGGTGCTTTCTAAAATTTATTTCTTATTGAATTCATTATGCTAACTGTCCATCAGGTAGCAGTGATTCTATAGCTAAAATAGCAGTCATTTTTCCTCCCAGCCAACAAGTCTGCAGAAGGTTGCTGTTAAGCTGAACTCCTTTGTCAGACATACATTGTTATTTATTATTTGTCAGTACAAGATAAATGTGAATGATAAATCACAAAGATTCCCGCCTCACTTTCTCCCTGCTAGGATTCTTCAGAGGCAGGGACACTAAGTAGCAGACATGTGCATACACGTCAGGATTTCTCCAGCCACCTCTGTTTTGTGCTGCTCATCTGCTGGCTGTAGGGTAGTCCACCCCATTCTCCTTTGCTGGAAAAGGTCCAGGATGCCTTCCTTGGTCTTAGTTATGTACCAATGAAGATAAATCACTTTTCCTGGTTCTTCTGGTACCTTGGATGTGAAGGCAGGTGCAGCTGAAACCACATAGGTCAGCATTCAGGTGATCTATTAAGACAAAACCGGCTTTATTTCACTTTTGTGAAAAGTCTTGGGGTTTGGAAAAATTGGTCATCCTGAAATAAGATGAAAAGCTAGTTTCCTCCCAAATGGAAATTCAGTCAAACATTTTAAATTCAATATAGTAGAACACTGATTTATCTGAAAGCTATGAGACTTACCGCTCTGTACTCTAGGAACCTCAACAGATCGAGCTGGCAAAACCTCAGGGAAGTCATAAAAGTAAGAAGCCAATAAAGCCCCCCAAATTAAGAAATCACATGGAACGTTTTATTTATAATTTTCTTCACTCCATGGAAAGCTTTGTGAAAACAGGAATATACCAATCAACTATTTTTATTTCAATAAATTTATATTTTCAAAGGCAAAGACTGCTAACGAAAATGCTATTTTAAGTCTGATCTTCACATCCACTGTTCTTTAAAGCCAGGTACAGTCAGCAGGTCAGACTCTGCAGTCAGCCAAGATACCTGGCCTGTCTCTGCTTGTCCTCACTACACAGCTCACTTGTGCCGCTTGTCCTGGCCTTGATCTCTGCCCCACTGTCTGTGTTGGCTTACAGCAGCAGTCTGCCCTGGGTATAACACCTTCTAGAGGATGTTGTACCCACCAGACTTGGAAATGCAGACGTGGTGGCTGCTTCACATGTTTGGGTTTGCCCTCCCTTGGACCAGTGCTTCTGGGCCTTCCCAAGTCCTTTGTAGGTCTTTACTCCTGTGCAGGGACCGGGAAGCAAAAAAACAAACAAGGTAGGCAGAACCTTTTCACCAGTCTCCCTCCAATTCTATGGGTGTCCTGAGCAGCAGAAATAATTGAGCTAATTGGTCCAGTAACAGCACCTTTTGGCCACTTGGGATATTTTCTTGCTTTGGAAGATACGTCCATGCATCTGGAGAATGAGACTGACTTCAGCCCCGTGTGAGCACTCACCCCAGCCTTGTTCCAAGTCCTGCCTGCTCGGAGAGCCCTCAGCCCGGCCGTGGAGCTCCTTCACCTTGGGCTAGCACAGCGTGGTTGCCGGCGAGCTTCGTGCCGGACCCACCGGGGCTCCAGCTGCTCCCATCCGCATTCAAACCCAGAGCGAAGGGCTCTTCAGCCATGAACAAAGGGATCCATCTCCGGAAAGGGGTGCAAGGCCAGTGCTGCAGCTGCTAAGCGCTGGGGTTGTGCTGAGGGAGCCGAGGGGTCGGTGCAGGCCGCGCTTTGGGCGCTGCTCACGGAGCCGGCGGTGCCGACACCGCAGGGGCGGATAACCGCGGGCTTCACCCACACTGCCGTGCCCCAGCCGGGCTGGTCAGCTTACAGGGGGCTCAGATGGGTTCGCGGGGCCCGGCAGCGCCGTGGGCTGGGCATGGGAATGGTTTTGCCCTCTCTGTCTCCGGATCGCGGGCTGCCCGGCACAGCCGCTGCTCTGCGGGGAGTCCAAGGGAGAAGCTGGAAAACACCCACCTGCAGTTACCTGCAGCAGAATGACACCTTTGCGACAGTGACCGGCAAATCTTTGGGACCCTCAGAGTTTCCTAATGGCCGGCACATTTTCACACATCATTTGGCGAGTTTATCTTTCACCTTCTAGTTGAATGTGTTGTGAAGGCAACGTGGAAACTTACGGGCGGAAAGCCATGTAGCACTTCACCATTATCTGATGGGTGATCAGCGCTTTGGGAGCCAATAATCTCACAATTATTTCAAACTCCTTTTAAAGAGTAAGCCAGACGCTGGAGGTCTCTTAGCTCAGTAACAGAGTTGCCAACACACTGTGCAAAAATCACAAGGTAAAATCACAAAATATTAGAAAGCAGTACGTGTATGAGTCTTTTTAAATTCTATTTTTATGAATATTCTGTGAATGTTTTTCAAGCTTTTTTTTTTTGTAAGTATGAGGACTAGATTTTCTTTTTAAATGAAAGCTGATATTCCAGTATATGGAATTGAGTGCTTTAAGAAAAGCACAAATTTTCTTCAGATTTACATTATGATTATGATTATGATTATGACACTTGGCAGGACTGGGTGCTAGTGGAGTGTAGCCTGCCAAAAGGCTGGAGCCAGTAAGACCACGCAAAAGGTTATGAGCCCTCTATTCCTGCCAAACATTTTATCTTTCTTTGCTCACACCTGATCTCTATATCCAGAGGCTCTTTTTTTTTCCTACCGCACATCGGTGTAAACAAAGCAATGTCTCAGGCAAAGGTTTTCATTTCTAGAATTTACTGAAACAGTTGTACCTTCAAAACACCATGCATTTCCAGCACCGGAGTTGTCATCAAGTGATGCTGTAGTTAAAAATACACTCTTGCTTTTTAAACTAAAGATACAAAGAATTTGCTCGAAGAAGCATAAACTAATCTTTCAAGGACATGATAGAATAAACCGGCTCCCAAATTACCCTTTACCTGTCTGGTAAAGGTTCTTTTCTCTCACAAGGCAAATCCATTTCAGTCTTTCCCATCTTAAAACAAAACCAAACTAACAGACCCATCCCTAGCCCTATATGCTTTTTCATTTGCTTATCCAGACTCTGTTCTGTTCAGCATCTGAGTTTGCTGTGCACCTGATCCAGGACCTCTGGTGGCACCTCCCACAACCTTCACCCAGTGCCTCCATGCCCAGTTCCTCCTGTTGTCCTGAAAGTTTGAGATAATCCCTTAAAGCCACTTTTCTCTGTTGTCCTCACATACAGTCAGTGGAGGCTCTTTATCAGTGAGGATATTTTTTTTCTGAAAGCAGTGGAGATTTCCCTCTGGATATCCATGAGGACATCACCATCAAGGTCTAGACTCAGTTCTCTCTTCTTTTCTTTTTCCCTTACTCCACAGGGCTTCAAACTGGCAAACTCACACGGAACCCTTGCTTTATGGAGAGCACTGACAAATCTGCCACACCAGACCCTGACACGAGGATAGAGACACCTTTCTACCTTAGGCCTATCTCAAATCAAAACCTTGGCCTGTTTCTTAGAAACTTTTTCACAAATCTCTGGCTGTCACTTTCAGCTGGCTAGAAAAAACAGAGATTTCCATACTTCTACCCAAGCCCACCTTCTACATGCTTTTTTCATTGCCTTGTACACAGAGCACTTGCCTGTAATTCAGATGTCCAGATCAGCTTGGATTATTTTCTGGACCCTACAGCTTGGGCTAGGCATGTATTTCACTCACAATATCTGAAGGTTATTCCCCAAACCATAGCTTCTCTAATCTCTCTATGACAGTAAAATCCTTTAGGTGTCTCATAATTTTGCATCCCTTTTCTTTTTTTTCTTATTTTTTCCCCCTGGTAAATGAAATATATTCCCAATGGTAGTCAGTTGCTCAAAAAATTTTCCCAATTCGCAATTTGGATTTCAGCATCTCTCCTAGAAATCTCTCTAATGTCATCTTATTTTCACCACAAAATCACCACAGCTCATCTCTGCCTATCATTTCTCATGGTGTGATTGTGACGATGCCAGCTCCCACCTACATCCAGATCACTTTTATTTCTGTCACTTCTCCAATATGTAAACAAGCATTGTCATCCATTTTCACATATTGTCCCCCACATCCAAAAGATGGTCACTGTACATATCTGCTCAATGTCTTCCTTCAGATCTTTGCCCTGTAACAGTCTTTTGTCATACTCACAACACCCAATAATGGTCAAATACTTCTGTGCCACTCATGCTGCCACTATTGTCTCATTTTCTTCTCAAGGAGGACTATAAACAGTCATCCTTCCACTCCAGTTCTCAATTTCCTTCTCAGTCCACTCAGCCTACTTTGTGAAACTCGAGTACTTAAAGAATGAGGGTTTGGATTGCCCTTACACACGGGGTTTTCCTCTCAGGAGCTCTGGCGAGGCAGGCTCGGTGGCTCTCTGTGCCCATTCACGTGCCTCTTGTGGTGACCTGTATGTGCCTCCCGGTGTTACAAGTGCACTACAGCGAGGCAGAGACACTGTCTAGGCAAGCCCAATTCAAAAGCAGCAAACAGTGCTGAGCCTGGCTGGTTTACCCTGCTGAGCGCCACTCAGAGATGCTAGGATCCCTGTGCAACACTGGTCTATGCAGAGCAAGCATGCCTTCAAACATCACTTTCCTACAGGTTTTTGCTCAGCTTAAACATTGAAGAATTTCATTTTCTTTCTTTGTGGAAGAAGAACTCTTCTTTTGATGAATTTGAAAAATAGTTTCTTCTGGTAGCTGGCACACATCTGTCAGTTCCCTGATTCCTGATTGCTGCTTATTTGCAGAGTAGAAGTCAAATTGCTAGAGTATCTATTAAAATGACCTATTAAAAGACAACTGCAATTATCCCTATTTCTTTAGCAGACATAAATTAGGAATACTTTCAGTGTCACATCCTATTGTGTAAATTAACAAGTGAGCTTGGATTTCACCATTCTCCATTAAAATCTCACTGTGGTTCATAATGTGGTGAAGCACTCCTTCCCCCAGGTCGTTCTGTGGGCTAATCAGAGAATCACGCAGAGCTGAGTGCTTGCTGAGTGCTTGTGATTTTT
The DNA here is from genome assembly GCA_013397245.1 of Thryothorus ludovicianus. NCBI lineage: Eukaryota > Metazoa > Chordata > Aves > Passeriformes > Certhiidae > Thryothorus > Thryothorus ludovicianus. The sequence goes on from VZTB01007298.1 coordinate 864,535, forward strand.
CCTTTCCTCTTCCTTATGCAACAGAAACAAGTCAACCTGTGACAGTGTGTTGTGTTACAGAGAGAGCAAACTGCTGAACAGGGTCTTTTCTGTGAAACACCAGGAATGGAACTTCCTCAGAATGGAAAAGACACGTTGTGCTCCTTTGTCTCCAGTTCAGCTGAAAGAAGTTCAGCTGCTGTAACATAAAACCAGAGGGGTTTTTGAGAGGCTAAAGGTATAAAGTGCAGATTTCATCTCCAATAGATTTACCCCAAAAATCAGGTGCAGTTCTATCAGGAGTCTGAAACAATTTCCTTTTAATGCCACAGAGCCAGTTTTTAAACAGCCTAGCAGGTACCATATGCATCAATTACAGTTTTATTGAGTGTTGCTTGCTAGCACTGCTGAATTTGGATTGGCTACCATCTGTTTAGAAGCCTGGAAAAAATGGCTATTGCCTGAGATACCATTGCAGGTTAGCAGTTTCTGTGATGTTCTTCAAAACCTGCCTTAAAATATCCTGCAAACGATGGCTGAAATAGCAGCGCTGTACCTGAAAATGTATTCTTAACATGAAAGAATATTATTGCAGGTCTGAAAAGATAATGTAATCTGGGATAAATATTGTAGATACAAATATTTTGTATTATCATTATAATTATTAGTTCTATTATTGTTAGCATAAAATATACAACAAGATAGTGGAAGTTTATTGCACCTTTAGGAAAATGTCAGTATAAGACATTAGACGCAAATTCCGGGCTAAAAGGGAAAGGCTTCCAACCTGAGGAGGATGAAGGATGAAACTGGCTGCCAGGACAAAGAGTAGGTGAATGCACATGAATAAGAAGGGACTTTTCAGAAGAGTGCATATGGCTCATAAACCAAAATTTCAACAGAGAAGAATTGCTAAAATGAAGAACTTTTTGTGTTCTCCATTGTCTTCTGTGGATCTCATGGCCCTATTTTGATACCTAGTCTTTTGGCCCATACGAAGTTGTTTGGGATATTATGTTATCTCCGCAATTGTGAACAGAAGACATGACAATATATGACAAAAGAGCAAATTATTTTGTGAGACAGAACATTTTACACAAGAAATCACACTGAGATGTTGAGCAAATGATTCTGAAGCAGCCAGTGATGCCGTGTACCATCCCTGCTTTTGAACTTACATGTGAAAAGACTGAAATTACATTCACTTGATTGCAGCAGTAAACTATTTGTTACTGTTTTTTGGTGCATTTTCTTCTATTGTCTGAAAGAACTGCAAATACTTGCCTATTTTGTGTACATTAAAACTGAGGTACACTGACCTAGATAAGTTCCCTGCAAATTTTCTAGATTATGTGACAAATGCAGAGGGTTCCTAGAATTTGCCATGAATGGTGATATAGTTTCCTTTCTTGAGCTAGACACACCTTTTCCAAAAATCACTTTCAGTAAAAACCTGGGTGAAGTGAGGAATTCAAATGTGATTCTCCCTTGGCAGTTTCCACAGCTGAATGAAGGATTCCTAATACAATGTTACATGTCTCACACATTTTATTCCAGCAAAGAATTTAGGGAGGCTCTGAGTTCTCCATCCCAGATAAACCCTTCCAAGGGTATCATCAAATTTCCTGCTGTGCAGTTTTCCAGCTCTGGCATCACAGAAGCCAGATGGGTTGAAGTGTTTGCTCTGACCTGCATTCAAAGCCCACAGTCAAGTATTTCTTTGGCTGGTTTTGTCCTTTCTCTGCCAAGGCTGTGACACGTGGTGGGAGGGAACACTGTCAGCTGGTGGTTCCAGAGGTGTGATATCCTACTACAAGAATTCCAGTGTAAATATTTGCATATACAAAGATCAAAATCACAGGTCTTCAGTATTTACATAAGTAAATGTTGACAGTCGCTCATGCAAAGCACACATGTAAAGGTGTAAGCATAACCAAAGCAAATTTATTTGTAAATGCAATTGAATTTACATGTGCGTTCTGGGGAAGGAGAGGGAGGGTGTTTGTTTTTCCTTTTCTGACTGTTTGCTTTGGCAGAACTTGTGTCCTCTCCAACCTTTTTTCATATTATTTTGCCTGCTCTTATTAGTGTTTGCCTGGGGTATCTTAGCAATGGCCAGGATTATTTTGAGGCCTTTGTGGTAAGAGCCTTCTTTGAAAATATCTGTTTTGTTTTCTGTGAAAAAAAAACCCAAACCAACAGAACAACAAATCAACAAAACAGCCAAACCTTTTATTATGTAAAACATTACAAGAAAGATGACAAATAGAAAGGAAGGAACAATAAAAGAGAAAGTGCTTCTATGTCCATCAGCACTACACCCTCTCCATAATAATATTCCCACAGAGAGTCAAACTGGTGAAATAAATAGACCTTAAATAGCCCTTGAAAATGTAAAATCGTTGCAAAGCACTAATTCACTGTGACTGAAGTTTGAAGTTTGATCTCTGGAAATTAGGAGACAACAGCTTTAAATATTTGAGGCTTTACTTTTAGCATATTCAGAAAAATCAAGTTTCTTTTAATCAGCATGTCATGTTCTTCCAGAAACTGAGGCATACCACATCCCCAAAATACTTGTGAACTGTTTTGGACAACTAATCATTGTGCTTACTGTCGCAGATAGATGTTCTCCATCGATTTGGGTTGACAGCAACAGCAGCATTGCACTGCTATAATAACAATATTCTGTCCCAAGTGTGTCTTATATTTTATAAATCATGTTATTTATTCTTACAGTACTTCTATATATTGAAGTTATTACACACGGTTCAAACTGAGATGACCACAATCAGTTATGTTTATCAAATACGTTTGGTAATCTATGAGGTTTGTTTTCTTCTGGAAGAAGCTAGATTTTCAATGAGAAGAAATTTAGATAAAGTCTCCTCTCTTCCTCCCTCTGTGTTGTACCAGCAGCACGGCAATAAAAATAGGATTGCTGTGTTTCATTAGGCATATTTAAATAACCCTCTCAAACATTTAAATAGGAACCAAGAGACTGAATTAACCACGAACAAAGAAAAAATCTTAATGCAAATTAGAAACAAGTGTCATAAAAAGGTTGTGGTGTGGGATCTTCTGCTGTGTATAGCCAAAACTCCTCAAGTAGAGCACGGTATTGCCACATAAAGCAAAAGAAGTGCAGGCAGAAACTCCACAGCTCTGCAAATGCCTGACTGCAGGCATCCATGGCCACTTGCTCGGATTTTTCTCATTGTGCAGGAAGGTTTGGATAATACCTCTCAGCCTTGGACTTGACCAGTGTCTAGATGTAAAGCTGCAGATTTCCCTCTAACTGTGTTTTCAGCATCTCACATTTTTTCCAGGTCATCTCCTATGAAAGGGGAGTAGCTCTCCACTTGATGCTGAGAAATCAGGAACTATTTTTCCGAGGTCAGTGTTAGCAGCAGGAATCAGCACAAGGCAGCATTGTTAGCAAAGTCAGTCCTGCACACCTTGGTGGGTGCTGATGTGTGAGGAAGGTTGGCACATCCCCCACATCAGCTCCTAAATGCAAACAAATAAGGGGTAGGGATTGCACAGAGGGAAGGAAGCACATTTGTTATGCAGTTATGCATTTCCACAGCCTTAGGCAAGGTCAGGTGTAGTCTAAGGCAGCTCCTACAATGGTTTAAATTGTTGAGGAGTGGGGCACTTACAGATGATAGTTTCAAGATCTACACTTTTGCCAGTCAGTTAATCACTATATAATTTAATTCTGTAACTATGGCACTCAGGTTGCTGAAAATGCATTAATTTCATGTGGTTGTCAACCTCTGAGACCAGCTAAGCTATTGCCTTTGTTATTCTAAAGAGTGAGCATTACTCAGCAGAGGCAAAGAGCTGGGCATCAGATGCCAGGAGGAGAAGCTCCATGCCCACTGCAGCCCTTTGGCTCAACTGCTGTGCAGAAATTTCCCCGTGACTCTGCTAAGGATGCACCTGGTCATTGAGCTTCAGGTTTCATCTGCATCTTAGATGGGTATCATCACTGTCCAATTCACAAAGAAGCTTAAAGCTGAATAGTTTGAGTCTGAGGTGGTATCACTGGATGGCAGTCCATACCAGTGACAGGAAATTGTTCAGAGGGGAGGGAAGGGACAGTGTTCAGAATCTGCTTTAATAAGGCACTAATGCTATTTATAAGCACAGGGAGGATATACAATTAAATCCTAAATGAAATATCAGCTGTAAGTGCAACTACAAATGAACCATTGATTCCTCAGACAGCCATACAGTGCTTAAGAGCTCCTAAATAGTCTGCCTGATATTAGATTTTAGTCCACTTTATTACTAGATTTGGGTCAGTTTTTCTCCTTGAGTCTCTTGTGGAGCTGGTTTGCTTTAATGCTCCTTTGTTCCCTATCCCCAACTTATTCAGAAGTCCCGAGTTACAGAAAGCAGACAAACCCAATCCATTAAGCCATTACTAACATCATAGTGATAAAAAATGAAATGTAAGGCAAAAATAGTGATAAAGCAAATCAAAATCACATATTGACCTTTAAAAAAAGGTCAAAATTAAAAGAATTTTTTAAAATTATCTCATGGAAATCAGCATAATGAGAAATTGCAGAGGTCAAGATCTACAAGGAGCAGCCAAAATTGCACAAAATTATTTTTGCAGTGCTAGGCTCTTCAATCCAAGTGTCAGCACCAAAGACTCTTTCCTGCTTTTCCCTGATGCTCATCATTCAGTGACTCCTGCTGAGATAAACCCTGCAGCCACCAGCTGAGCAGTCCCTGGCTCTCCACTCACACCTACACTGTGGTGCTGTGGGCATCACACATGTTCAGAATCTATCAAAGGCTTTTGTTACACAGTCTGTCAATCCTGGAATTCATTACACTCTCTTTATATTTCTCACTCTTTTATATAATGCATTTGTCCAAGTGGGCAAAATTGATCTCACCAGATCAACTTTGAACTGATCCAAGTATGTCATTAGGAGGCCAGAACAAAATATATTCTTAATGTAGAGGACAAGCTTCCTGGATTATAAACCTATTTCACTGTTCAGTCCTACTGGTGGGTACCTTTTATTCTAAGAAACTTTACTAAAGCCAAAGTAAAAGCATGCTCAGTTTTTCTTCAAAAGATTATAGTAAGAATGAGTAAAAGCTGTATTTTAATTGACATTACCACTGACATAAAACTATCATTTACTTATAGATAGGTTGAGTGAAGATGATTTAAAATATGAGCATGTACAGTTAATAATGCACACTCCAGACTATATTTTTTTATTGTAAAAGGGCAGAAGTTTGACACACAACATAAATCTTCCAACACTATTAGCAGCTGCTTCCTTGGCCAGTCAAACAAAAACTTTCTGTCTGCATCAGTGAGAGGGAATTGGGAAGAATTAAGGTAAGCAAAATAGAGGCTGTTTACTTCTATTCTTGAAGGGGAAGACTTAAGACTTCTCATCCAAAAAAAAAGATTGCCAAAAGGTGGGAGTAGTAGGAGCTTTTCCCTCAGCTATCACAGAGGATTCAAAGAAATGAGCCCACTCAGGATGTGTTAACAACACTCATGCATGTCCTATAACCAGCTGAGAAAAGGAAACAAGGGAATCAGAAAAAAATGACTTTTTTAGAGAAGACAAAATTACACAGAAAAAGTCTGTGGAGGAGGAATTCTTCAGCTTCCCTTGGATATGAGGAAAGGAGAGGAAGAAAAGTTGTAGAGAGCCAGGTAGGAAGACCTGACAGGTATAAAAACATATCAGCCTTTCGGGACAGCATTTTTCTCCTGAGAATATGGGATTCTTGGATTTCATAGACAAAACTTTCCTCTGCACCCAACAGGTGCAAACATAGACCTCTCCAACTGGGAGACAGCAACAACTCTAGGTGATCCCCTGTGATTTTGACCACAGTTTTATCAGACTGACAAGCCACACATAATTGTAAAGTGTGCAGTGTTTTAGAGCAGTTTTCCCAAAGATTTTTTGCCTTAAGTTTGCAATAATTGTAGCATAGATGACACAGCAGCTGCGTATCATGGAAGCTTTGTTGAATGGTACTGATGAATTTCAAATTGACAAAGAAGGTGTTCTATGTTGAAGAAAACAGGGAAATAATGCCAACAGCTGTTTGAACTCTTTACATTATTTGAAATTAATTAGTTTTGTATATGCTTATTTTTTATCTTGTATATATACATATACAATAGAAATATAAGTATATATGTAGACAATATACCCCTATACATATATGCATGCATTATGTAGTACACCTATATCTATAAACATATTTCTTGTTTATTAAAGATGGGAGATTTATGGCAAGATGTCAGGATGATGATTTGACTAAATGAGAGTTCTACTGCAGCATATTCCTTGTATTAAGCAAATTTCTGATAAACAAATCCATTTGAGTTTTGAACCTTAGGAGCAAAGGCAAAAAAAAAATTAAATTCTAACCACAGAAATAAATACATAAAACTTTAGTGTTCGTTCTGTATTTGCCATAAAAAGATGAAAAAAATTATATTTTAAAGATCAACCATAAAATATCTGTTTTGACACTTTCCTTCTGCATCCATGCTTCTAGTCATTCTTTAATAACAAATTTCCTCAATAAAAAAGAAAATATTTTATTGTAGAAATAGAAAAATCTAACCCCAGGAAAACTTGCTCAGATTTTATCCTTGGTCTGAGTTACTTCACAAGCAAATCTGCTTTGTTTTACTTCAACTATTGTGTGGCTATGAGTCTTTATGGCCTCTTTCACTACTCACTAAGGTAAATGAACAGCTGCCAGTCCTAGTGTATTTGAGCTTGACAAATGTGCAAGTGAAAGAAAAAAACAAAGCTATTATTTATTTTACATTGTGAGTGTCAGAGTCACTCTAAACCGATTTCTTCTCAATCCTAAATGAAAGACATAGATAGCAAATACCTGTTGATTAACACAGTTTATGCAAGAAACTGTGACAATTGAGGCAATCTATGTTCCTAAACGTAAAGATAAGTAATAATTTACTGTATTTTTTTTTTATTAGGGAGTTTTTCTAGGAAGAGTTAACAAGTCTGGTAATAGAGTATCTCATGGCTATAACAACATCTTGTTGTCTTGGTAAGACTAATGTTGGGGTGGTGGCTACTAGAACCAAGTGGCTGAAAAGTTTGCCTCTACTTTGAGCAGGGTTAGGGGTTCAACTAGAACAGTATTCTCAAATTAAAAACCAAACATAGTATGCACTGAGTATTTACATCAAAGGGTACTCAGTGGCAGGGAGCACTAGTTCCTTCACCTGGGTTGAACATGAGGAGAGGAGGAAGCTGCCCTGGGTGGTGCAGGGGAGGGCTGCAGTGGGTAGCAGATACCACCCAAGGCACCCTGCTCTTGAGGATTTTCGGCCAGCCTCAAAGATGTGCTTGCATTCACAAGCCTCTGTGTGAACTGAGCTCTGCAGGGTTCAGACAGCCTTGTAATGTACTCCAAGGTATGAGCTGGAGAGGTGCCAAGGCCATAATCAAAGGCAATATTATTATCCCAGTGCCAGGTATGGAAAATGCCAGAAAAGTATCCCAGAAAGGAGCTGTGGCCCTTGAGCAAAACCACAAAAGCCAGGCAGTCAATGAAAAGCCGGCAAAATGGTTATTTAACACCACCACTAAGCCCAGGTTTATTGAGGAGAGAACATTGCAAATCCTCAGCAGGCGTCTTAGCCCTGGGGCTGGCAGGTTTCCCTGGCCGAGGATGCTCACTGCCACCAGGCAATGTGACCCCAGACCAGCTGGGGACAGGCACTTCTCTGCCAGCTCTGCCAATGAGGCACATGAGAGAAACACCGTGCTTCCCCTCACTGTATCTAAGGGAATCAAAAGTTTGGCTATTCAAAGCTTTCTTTATAAACTTTGGAAAACACCTACTTGTTCATAATTGCTTGTCTTTAAGACTGTGTAAATATCTTACTACAGGAGTAAACAAGCTATTACTTGACATACAGATTTCAAAGCCTCTTAGCTGACAAAAACACAGGAAACACTCAGGCTCAGTACTAAAGGAACTGATCCATGTTCTTATCTAGGAGGGGATTTTTCTACTTTCCCTGAAAATGCAGCAGTTATCAAGAGGTCAAACCACAAACAACTAATCTTTTCTTTATAGACCTCTGGTCTTCTGAAAGACAATTTAGCTGATAGTCAGAGATTGAGGTTGGTCTCTTCTCCCAGGCAGCAAGCAATAGAACAAGAAGAAATGGCCTGATACTGTGCCAGAGGATGTTAGATTGATTTTTTTTTTTTTTCTCACTGAAAAGGTGGTCAAGTATTGGAACAGGCTGCTCAGGGAAGCGGTGAAATCACAATCCCTGGAAATGTTCAGAAAGCATGTGGATATATATGGCTACATATGGGGATATAGTGTGGTGGATGTGGTGGCTCTGGGCTGATACTGGATTCAGCAATCATAGAGGTCTTTTCCAGCTTTCATGATTCTATGAGTCTGTACTCACACATACACCAAGCACACAGTGGTGTCACTGGTCCCTCATTGCCTCTGACAAAACAACAGGGCCCCGGGGGGTTCTGCAGAATTGTGTTCTTCACAAAATGACTTAAACCTTAGAAAGTTGTGAACATAAATTAAAAAAAATACTCTTTAAATAAAGGATTGTGGTAAATAAACATTTTTTTCATGGGCAAGAGTGTTTCTTTGACAGTTTTCACATTTTACTGGAAAAGCTAATGCAAATCAGCCCCTTTTTCAATAGCTGAGCACCAAACATCTACTTCTTATCAAAAATGTTAAATATTTCTTAAAACACCTACAAAAACAAGTTCCTCTGAATGGTCTGCTGAAAACAATCTCCTCGTGATCAGAGTTGCTTCTGTCTTGCTTTATCACCCATCAGCTGGGTAATAGCTCTAGCCATTACCTTTGCATTGTGTTTGTTTTCCTAAATCAAGATATTTCTTCTTCCCACCAGCTGACTGACTGCTCCAGGGCTGCTACTACTCCTATCTCTGTCTTTTCTGCAAGAGTTTATAGTTAAGGGAGATAATCATTCCTTACTTGCTTGCATACTGAAGTCCACTGCAAAACCATTGCAATTTAGAATGAAGACACTCTAAGACTCTGCTTCTTACTTCTTTGTATATGTTTTAATCAAAAGCATTAAAAAAATCACCCCATGCTACAACTCTAATCTTAACTCGAGTCTGTTAATTTGTTATTAAAATTGTCGCTATGAAAACATACATATGCGTTTTAGATATGGAGGTTTTAAAATGAAATAGAAATTAGGCTGAGAGTTTTTTAATTTAAATTCTTAATTAATTGTTTCTCCTTTGTCTATTTGAGTTATGATAATATATACATGCTCAGGTTGCAATTCATAGATAAGAATGGAACGACTGGTTTGCAAATAGCATTGCTGTGTTAGAACAAAGTTTGTGCAGAGAGACCTAATTCCCCAGTTCTTGGAAATGAGCAAATATTGAATCTTATGTGGGTAAAACTAACCTATAGCTATATTGACAAAGTGAAGTTTCAGAAAACTAGAAAACTACCGTCTGGGAGCCAGGTGAAGCTCTTATCTTAGTTTATTAGATTTTTTGTTTTTATAATTATTTCCATTCTGCTGAGTGGTACGCTTAGGTGTTTTTAGCTTTAAGAAATCTTCAGGGTAGACATAGCAAAGATAAAACTAAAAAGTCACATTCTAAACAAGTGCTAAAACGTAGTAGATAAATACCCCACATTGACTGGAAATGCATTATGCATTATACCAGACTTTCTCTACCTTTGCTACTTGCCCTGAAACAGAATCAATTGTTCCCAAGAATGATAAAGGACACTGAAGACTGCAGAAAGTTGAGAACTTTATGCAAACATTGTTTTGATGCTTTCTAACTCAAAGAAATATTTTATGTAAGGGTTAGAAAAGCAGTAGAAGCACTTGGAAAGGTTTCAGAGTTTAAGATAAATTATACTAAATCAGATGCATGGAAATATAGCTATCAACCTACCATAGGAAGAACAAAAGCAATTACCACTTCTCTAGAGAGCTAACCATGCTCATTATTCATTGAAATACCTGGAACAAATATACTCCAGCAACAAACCAATCCAGACAAGTTGTCTGTACATAATTATTCTCACATAAAAGTAATTTTTAAAAGCTGGAGCAAAGTTAAGGTCTCTTGGATAAGAAGAGTTTATATTAGTGAGGAAACAAAGAAGAGTTTATAGTTATGAGGAGGTGTTGTTTGGGACTCAAGATGCAAACATTTTATTTCAAAGCCTGTCCTGATATCTAAAAATACTGATTTTAGTATTAAATTATAAAAACATAAGCAAAGTGCCGATTATTTTCTGCTATATGCAGATGGTGATAACTCTGGAAAATGTTAATTCATTTGCGTTTAAATCTAGAGAGACATAAACCAGATTTTCACACTGCCAAGGAATTTATCTTTGTATAGCTAGGTCTTAAACATTGGCTAAGCACTCTAGTCACAAAGACACTCAAGTGCCTAAATTTAACATACCTTTTAAATACTAAGTAAAAGTCAGTAATGACATATATATATACACACACATATTTGTATGTGTGTAGGTATGTTTGTGGAAATGTATATTTGCATACACAATTTTATTTCGTATTATATTTGAAGCAAAATCTCATTTTGACAGGAGAGGGAGAGGGTAAACTGGTATCTCAGATCAAGAAGAACAGAGGCTATGGCTGCAAGACTAAGCAGAAATCCTGCGAATAGATAGCCCTTTTCTCCCTGGTGAGCCATATCTACCCAACAACCCAACTTCCACCTCCATTATCACTTATCGAACAGATGGCAGCTCACAGGCCTGGGTGAATAATGCAAACCAGTGTTTGCGAACATTGGTTCAAAGTCTGAGCGGCTGTTTGATTCACGCTTGTTCATCCACTTGTTATTCAGTGTTCACAAACATTCATGCTGAATGGGCTTCCCTTCACATGGATGTTTGGCGAATGGGTCTTTTTCATACAAACCCCCATATTCATGTGCAAACAAGGGCATTTGTGTGTGAACAAGGGTGTTCCTTATTCACTGTTGGTTATTTGTGCTTCTCTACCATTATTCTCCTTTTTTAAGTGTTTATTGTCCACTCAAGGTGCCTGACCTAGGTGCTCAAGTACAAATCAAAAATAAGAGTAACAAGCAGTCAAATTAGGCAGTTCATCACGGTCTAAAAATAGTCAACCATCTATTAAATGTAACCTTTTCACAGTAAAGACAATTTGTAGATAGCCGAGGGGGAAAAAAGGACAATGCATGAATGAATATTTCCCCATAACCTATCCGCAATCACACTAGAGAGCAGCGCATTTAGCGGGACTGGAAAAGAGGAATCCCCAGTCTCGTGTAAGGCTGCTGCTGGGCAGTGGTCAGAAACAGCTGGGTTAGGGCAGCAGATGCCAGTTGCCTGCCTCCTTCTGCTGCAGGGGAGCCGCAGACTGACCTGCCTGAGCCTGCCCGCTCCAGCTAGGTCAGATCGGATCCAGCTGGATCCCAGTCCAGGTGGCTCCCTGAGCCCCGGCAGGCAGATCCCGGGCTCGGCTGGCTGCGATGCCCCTGGATGATAACTTTTGACACAGCTCAGACTGGGTTCATAAAAAGTTTTCTGATTTTTTGCAATTTTAGTCTCTAAAAGTGGATGTCTAGAATTCCTAGATTAAAGTGTTTACCTAGAAGTGAATACAGGATTGGCTTCTTCCAGTAACAATTCGAGAGGTGCAGGACTTTATTCAAAGAAGGCATCATAAGCAAAATCATCACTATCTAAAACTAATAAGTTAAGTCATTCATTTCGCTATTTTTACCTTCTAGAGTTGTATTAATATTAATATTGTGAGATTAAGATTCCTTCTGTGAGGTGAACTCCTTTTGAGAATACAGATGAGACTGCGTGTGTTACCGTATCTTTTAAATTTTTTCCCCAGTATTTGAGAAATAAATGTAAATTTGGGATGAGTCCTTTGACCCTTATCTGAGGAAATATGCTAGTTGTGAAAAGCCTGTTCTCACACTCTGATACTACAAGACCACTAAGTTCCTGCCCTTTATTTTCCGGCTATCTAAAATGAGATAATTATGAATTGTTAAACTTTAGGACAAAAGCTTTAGCTGATAGCAGTGGGCTATGGAATCTGGTCCCTTCTGTGACCAGGTAAGTGTTTGTTGTGTCTACTGCATAAAAGCTTTGTGGATGACTGTCAGAAATTTAGTATAGCCCTGAACTGTAACCTTTGCACGGTGCCATCCATAACCAAGTGACCTGCTGCAGCTCATTAAAGTTAATGTAATGGATCATTTGCTTCTAATTATATTCATCAACAAATTAGACTCACTTTTCAGCTGTTAGAGAGAAGAATACTGTTGAGTGAATAAAGTATGTTATTCTGCATGTTCTTCTGTTCAATCTCATACCTTACATGAGCAGAACTAGGATAACTCTATTATAGGAGAAAGATTTTTTTTTTCACATGTGGATTGAAAAAGTTTTAACAATTTACAATTCTTTTCCGAAGCAAGTGCAAGAAAAATGCTTTTTAGCTCATATTGCCTGACTTGCTTCCCAGGAAAGACCTAAATTTCCTCAAATACTATGTTCTGCAATTAGAAATTAGTCTCAAACAAATCACATTTATTGTTAGAGCACACAGTGTTCTGCTGTGCAGACGCTGCACAGTATTAATAGTACTTGCCTCCTAAATTACTTCACAATCTAAAAATAACTATATATAAATAACTATATATACTGTGTAGTAGTTATTGTTTTCCAACATACAACGGGATCATAGAAAGTGATGCACATCTGTTACTTAAAAACCACATTTCAGAAAAGAAAATATTCTCTTGATCAAAGCAGCCTATGAATTCTAAAATCTTGGTGGGGGTAACAAGGACAAATACTTTTGGTAGGAATCCTATATCCTTTTTATTCAGGGTTTCGCTTTTTTAAAAATCCTTGTATTAAATAAAATGTATTGAAATTATGTGAAGTCAATATTGTTCTCTATGCTACTTTTTGGAAAAGGGGAAATATTTATTAATGTATTTTTAATGTTTACTATTGGTTTATTTTTACAAAGTTAGTCACTTTATCAGCTTGTGATTTTACTGCTGCTGTATCTATTCTCTCCTCTATTCTCACAACACAAATTCAACTTCTGGGGCACAGCGTCCCATATCATGGGATCTTCTCTTGTAATAATAGCCACAAAAGGCATGTAATAAGAGGTTAACCTTGATCTTAATGATTTACTGGCACCAGTAATTTGTGTTGGTATAAAATTATTGATGGACTCAAGAGGCATCTCAAAGTTCCCAACTTCAAAAATAAGTCTTACCATGACTGAATATCTAAGTTACAATATAGAGTGTTTAAAAGGAAATGGTCAAATCTATTCTTTGTACATGTATTTCTTTTAGCCCAGTTTCACACATCATTTTAGCCTGCTGCCTTTTATCAGGCTCTGAATAGTGACGAGATTCATGTGCAGATACAAATATCAGAGAGGAATATTTCTTTCTAGGCACACTGCATGAGCAGATTTAGCTGTTGTTTATGCAGACTCCTGTATCTGTGGATTGATTCCTGAGAGGCTGCAGAATAAAAAGGAATTAAAGGGGAGCTGCAGGGCTGCAAACTGGCCATGGTTCTCACACCATCCTGCCATGCCTGATGGACTTCCTCCAAAATACCAGCAGGACTGGCTGGGGAGAGTGGGGCTGCCCCAGGTAAATGCCCCACAGTGGATTCTCTCCTGGAAAACAAGACTGAAGCTGATAAGAGATGACAGAGTGTAGAGGTGGTCTATGGGACAAAGATGCTCTAGAACAACCCATTCTATGTGGTTAAAATAGGGCATTTCCTTTTCCATACCTCTGCTGGAAGGGATGAATCAAGTCCCAGGAATTTACAGAGGAATGTGCTTCAGTATTAACATGCTCAGAAGTGAATCCTAGATGCAAGGATTCCAAGCCAAGGCTTCTCAGGTTTAAAAATTTTCATTTATAAATGTGGTACTGACATATTTACTGAGTTAAAATTTGGAGTTACAGCAAGGGTCAAAATGGATGATCAAACAGGGACTGAACTGAATCTTTTCTTAATTACTGAGAGATCTGAGCTACACTTATTAAATGTTAATGTTATTTAGCATTTCTTGCCAAAGGCAGAGAAAATCAAGAAGCTAATCTCAGGTATTTCTGAGAAGCCAACACTACAATTTACCAGATACCTGATGAAAACGTCTCCTGAGGAGATTTGCTGTCCAGATTTTGATAAAGTCAACTTATCCCAATTGAATCTTGAGTGCTGATTAAACTGCTGTACACCAGCAAAGCAGCCCACACAAGCAGGCAGAGCAGGGACAGAGCAACCTATCATGCACAGGACACCTAATGACATTGCCTGATTTTTTTATTCTCTTTCATTATTCTTGCAGTATGCCTGCCCAAGGGTGGACTCCTCCCTTAGCAAGCACTGATATAAATCTTTAAAAAATCAAAGTTTGCTCTCTTTTTCCTACTACACCAGACTCAGCAGTGCTCCAGAACTTGGATCAATATTATCTGGGTGAAGTGAGCAGACAATAGAGAGTACAGTATTTTGTATGGTATATCAGGGGCCATTTGCAAGCTTTTAGATGGCAGAGTTAAGGCTAATATTCCTTTGTTGTAGTATCTGAAGAGCAGAATGACTGGAGAATTTTCCACGTAGTATTTTGTCCTTCTGTTAAACTGTCTTGTCTTGAATGCTTCAATTCTGGAAGTTCAGCATTTGCCCCAGTAGTTTCCTGTATCAGGGCCTGTATTTCCAGTTCCTGGAGTTATTTGGTTTCTGGTCAAGTCACTTAACACCCTTACATTTCATTTTCTCCATCTGTAAAATATGGAAAATTAACTTAGCTGTCTTGTGGTGGTATGGAGAGTAATTAAAAAATGTTTGTCAAGCACTCTGAGATCAAAAATTGTACTTTTGTACTATTTAGGAGACGTGATTCTATCACATTGCAGAATACAGTGTTATCAGAGAGATCCTGTGTGTCTGTGACCAGAGATGCCTCCTCTCAGAAACAGGCTGCTGTGTGACATAGACAGAAACTGGGAAGCTCACAGCTGAAGGACCGGCAAGAAAGTTTGGTCCAATTTCCCTTTTTATCAAAGATATCTGCCTTATTAAGGGGAAAGCCAACAGCATTTTGTGTCCTGTGTGGCTGGCAGCAGGATGCTGCAGTGAGGGAAGTCCTGGCACTGGTGGGCACCAAGGATTGGGCTGAGGCTGGGCAGTGCCTGAGGGCTGGGGCTGAGCCCCCAGCTTCGGGGCAGAGGGAGCAGGGTGTGTGCTGGGAGGACACCCTGACACCTCCCAGCTGCTTATCAGTCCTTTGAGCTCAATAACCACCATTCTCCTTCAAATGTCCACCATTCTTCTGTTTCTATTACATGTCTAGCTAACAGAACCAGACAGAATAATAGAGAGTGATGACTGACTTCCTATTAAGTCCCAAATATTGAATATTGTATTGAATTTCCCCTTTTCTAAGAAGCATAAATTAAACCTATTTTCATTAGCATTTAAGAATCTGAGGTACCTGATGCAGTAGTTTCCCCCTTTTCTTTTTTTCCTCTCTTAGACAAGAGTTCATTGTCATTCTGAGTGAAGAATCTCAGTCTCCAAGGTTGTTTTGGAATAAATTTATGATGCTCTGCTGAGATATGCTTAGTGAGACTGAACAGTCTGCAGCAAGCTCCTTACTTGAATCTCTGCCTGGATCTCAGCTTCATCCTTGGGAAAACTAAAAACCTAGATCTAGCTGGGAAAAATGTTGGTTGCTTAACGGAATTGAAAAATAAATGTTTACACTTCCTGCAAGAGAAAAAATAATTTCTTATTTTTCTACTGGCTGTTCATGTCAAAGCAATTTCCTCAACAAACAACCACAATTTCTAGGAAGACTTGGTGATTGTTTTCAAGGTTTTTTTAATTATCATTTTATCAAATTATTTATTTATCAATTTAAAATTTAAATACCCTATTATCAAATAAATCTGTTTTACTGTAAGATTTCTAATGAACTCTGTCACATCAACATCCTACCTATGCAAAAGGATAAATTATTTTTCTTCTTTTTCAATAGAAAATATTATCATTTATTGAGCAAACAAGCATTACTTTTAATTTATATATCTAAGAGTTTTGATATATACACTGGACTTAAAGATATATTGTCACTAATTCACCCATTTAACCTATTGTATGATGGTTTATAGCTGTAAATAATGATTATTTCATTAAAATACCACACGTCACTAATGTTGCATCTAACATAACTAAAAGTGGTATGAAATGATAACTCAGGAAAATCATTTGAAAAAGAAAGAAGCCATCACAAATGTCAGCCTTCAACTTGTGAAGAAATTATTTTTCTTTCTTTGCCTTTTTCTTTAGTATTCTTTTCTTTTTCTGTCTTCTGGTTCAGTGGGATAAAATCTTCAAAACAAAACACCAGGGCATAAAAATGCCATTAACATGAATAAAAATAGCACGGGTAACTCCTTAGTGACAACTGACTTCACAGTGTCAAAATCACACGATTTTATTGACCTAGTTGAATTTCTTCCCCTCAGAATCAGAAACTTACCCAATTTCCTGCAGGAATGTCTGTACAGTTTTAGTTTAGTTTACTCATTAATGTTTCAAGCCTTTCTACCACAAAGGAACAGACACATGAAAGTGAAAATGTACCTTTTTTTCACAGCAGGGAGCCTTCATAATGAAAACTTGGCATGCACACCTGAGGAGAACAGTAAAGCTTATAGAATTTACATATGAGGATTGTAATATGCTTTTTTTTTTTTTTTCAAACTGCAAAAGAAAGGAGAATAAAAAGAGAATGTGACATTCTGGCACCAAGGTTATCAGCAAGATATGAATTTTACTTCTGTGTTAAAGATGCAGAGAAGACATGTAAATATGTAATTTTAAGTGTTCAGGGTGTCTTCTACAAATTTTTCTGTACATCCATGACAACTGGTATTATTATTGGATTTTATTATTACATTTTCTCCATGATGCTGTATAGAAAGAACTCGGTTGAGCTTCAGGATTCAAGGAGAAAAAATAATTTATTTCAGTGGGAGGTGGTTGAAGATTTGAAAGATGTGAGAAATGGATTTGAAAACCTGGGATGTCTTGTGTTTAGAGACATCTAGTTATAAGCTTGCATGTTTTTGTTGTTTGGCCTGCTTCTTAAATTTGGATTTTCATTTCAATACCTGATGGTTTGGGAGAGATTTTATTTTATTTATCAAAAACTTATTAAAATAAAGAAGACTGAAATAAAATTTATTCAATTATTTCCTTCTAAATAAATGTAACACCATACTTAGGAAATTAAGACACCTAAAGATACCCAAACACTAAATAAAAAAATCTAAGATTATGGTCTTTTAAATACTTGTACAAATTTAGATGGAAAATAACCCCCTACCACTTTCTGTCATTTCTATCTTATTTTTCTGCTTATTTTCTGCTTATTTTTCTTCACAAATCATCTGTACACCTGTGTGTATTATTTACCTGCTATATTAAAAGTGAGGGAGAGAAACAACATGAAACATAAAACTTTCTTACAGCTTAAAACCAAACCTAAGTTCTGACCACCACTTAGTCCTCACAGGGATATAAAGTCACTTCATCTGTCTCAGATTCTCCATTTTTATACTGGGAATAAAGTCATGCTTCCTCTCAAAAAATAGCCTTGTTATTGTTTGAAGTTGCTAATTATTATTCTATAGATAGATAAAAGCAGTTGTCAACAGAAACAGATTTAAAGGTATATTGCCAGCATAGAAACTTCTGTTTCACCACTAAAATATCATGAATCATTTGTGCTTATGAGCCATGGGGCATTTTTTTCAGTAATTCACTCCCAGGTTTCTGCTGAACTTTTCTGCTGTCTCTGCTGGAAGGAAGGAAGGATCTTTTTGTATGTCTGCAGATATCTGACTTGTTCTCAAAATTTATGTTACTTCCTATTATCCTTTCATGAGTATTCACCTTTTTAATGCTGTATCTCTATACACAATTTTTTGCATGTTTCCTAAGCTTTCCTTATATCTGAGATTAGTCCCATACTATCAATCTTGAAAAAAGACAGTCATTGAAATAGAAAAAGAAGCAGAATTTATCTAGTAGAGAATAAGTATAGAGTATATATATATATATATAAAAATCAAAGACAAAATGTGCATAATAGACAAATCACAGCCTTTTAACTTGCCTTTCAGAAAACACCTTACAGCTTATTCCATTTGTCTCAAACATAAATTATAGTATCTCTGATGCTTTTAAGTGTCCACAGCTGGATAATGAGTTTTTGGCAAAACAGTTTCCCCTTCCCACAAAAGAACTTAAACATTTCACACTGCAATTGTGGATTAGTTCTCATGGGGAGATGAAATCTTTTAAGAAGTGAAGTGGGAATATCTCCTTTGACTCTGTTTGAAAAAAAGCAATCTAAAAACCCCAAAAATAAACAACCCCCCCCAAAAAAAACCAAACCAAACAAAAAAACAACACCTCAAACCTTCAACTTCTAATTAATTTAGTTCACATAACTGTAATAAAGCCTAAAATGAAATCACAAAAGAAAGGGAACAATTTAACAAAAAAACTGCTTCAAGGGCATGTCTTAATAGCTGATCAGAACTGAAAGAAATAAATCTTCACACAAAAGCAGATCTTTCACGGGCAACAATTT
Source organism: Thryothorus ludovicianus (assembly GCA_013397245.1). NCBI lineage: Eukaryota > Metazoa > Chordata > Aves > Passeriformes > Certhiidae > Thryothorus > Thryothorus ludovicianus. The sequence goes on from VZTB01007298.1 coordinate 883,289, forward strand.
TCAGGAAGGAAAAGGCACAGTCAAGGGAAGAATTTTGCATAAGCAATTGTTTTTGAGGGAAAAGACATATATACACTGATAATAAACATCTCGCATCCTGTCCTTGANAAAGAAAGGAGAATAAAAAGAGAATGTGACATTCTGGCACCAAGGTTATCAGCAAGATATGAATTTTACTTCTGTGTTAAAGATGCAGAGAAGACATGTAAATATGTAATTTTAAGTGTTCAGGGTGTCTTCTACAAATTTTTCTGTACATCCATGACAACTGGTATTATTATTGGATTTTATTATTACATTTTCTCCATGATGCTGTATAGAAAGAACTCGGTTGAGCTTCAGGATTCAAGGAGAAAAAATAATTTATTTCAGTGGGAGGTGGTTGAAGATTTGAAAGATGTGAGAAATGGATTTGAAAACCTGGGATGTCTTGTGTTTAGAGACATCTAGTTATAAGCTTGCATGTTTTTGTTGTTTGGCCTGCTTCTTAAATTTGGATTTTCATTTCAATACCTGATGGTTTGGGAGAGATTTTATTTTATTTATCAAAAACTTATTAAAATAAAGAAGACTGAAATAAAATTTATTCAATTATTTCCTTCTAAATAAATGTAACACCATACTTAGGAAATTAAGACACCTAAAGATACCCAAACACTAAATAAAAAAATCTAAGATTATGGTCTTTTAAATACTTGTACAAATTTAGATGGAAAATAACCCCCTACCACTTTCTGTCATTTCTATCTTATTTTTCTGCTTATTTTCTGCTTATTTTTCTTCACAAATCATCTGTACACCTGTGTGTATTATTTACCTGCTATATTAAAAGTGAGGGAGAGAAACAACATGAAACATAAAACTTTCTTACAGCTTAAAACCAAACCTAAGTTCTGACCACCACTTAGTCCTCACAGGGATATAAAGTCACTTCATCTGTCTCAGATTCTCCATTTTTATACTGGGAATAAAGTCATGCTTCCTCTCAAAAAATAGCCTTGTTATTGTTTGAAGTTGCTAATTATTATTCTATAGATAGATAAAAGCAGTTGTCAACAGAAACAGATTTAAAGGTATATTGCCAGCATAGAAACTTCTGTTTCACCACTAAAATATCATGAATCATTTGTGCTTATGAGCCATGGGGCATTTTTTTCAGTAATTCACTCCCAGGTTTCTGCTGAACTTTTCTGCTGTCTCTGCTGGAAGGAAGGAAGGATCTTTTTGTATGTCTGCAGATATCTGACTTGTTCTCAAAATTTATGTTACTTCCTATTATCCTTTCATGAGTATTCACCTTTTTAATGCTGTATCTCTATACACAATTTTTTGCATGTTTCCTAAGCTTTCCTTATATCTGAGATTAGTCCCATACTATCAATCTTGAAAAAAGACAGTCATTGAAATAGAAAAAGAAGCAGAATTTATCTAGTAGAGAATAAGTATAGAGTATATATATATATATATAAAAATCAAAGACAAAATGTGCATAATAGACAAATCACAGCCTTTTAACTTGCCTTTCAGAAAACACCTTACAGCTTATTCCATTTGTCTCAAACATAAATTATAGTATCTCTGATGCTTTTAAGTGTCCACAGCTGGATAATGAGTTTTTGGCAAAACAGTTTCCCCTTCCCACAAAAGAACTTAAACATTTCACACTGCAATTGCGGATTAGTTCTCATGGGGAGATGAAATCTTTTAAGAAGTGAAGTGGGAATATCTCCTTTGACTCTGTTTGAAAAAAAGCAATCTAAAAACCCCAAAAATAAACAACCCCCCCCAAAAAAAACCAAACCAAACAAAAAAACAACACCTCAAACCTTCAACTTCTAATTAATTTAGTTCACATAACTGTAATAAAGCCTAAAATGAAATCACAAAAGAAAGGGAACAATTTAACAAAAAAACTGCTTCAAGGGCATGTCTTAATAGCTGATCAGAACTGAAAGAAATAAATCTTCACACAAAAGCAGATCTTTCACGGGCAACAATTTTCAGGAAGGAAAAGGCACAGTCAAGGGAAGAATTTTGCATAAGCAATTGTTTTTGAGGGAAAAGACATATATACACTGATAATAAACATCTCGCATCCTGTCCTTGACATATGTATCCTCCAGCAGGGCGAGTTCCCTCGTCTCCATCCTGAAATAGCCAACTGCACCACTGACACCTCCAGCAGGTTGGTGAGTTGTTATTCCTTGGATGAAGCAGCATTGGTTCCTGAAGACCAAGGGGCACTTGGTGCTCCCAAAGACATTTGTCTTTGGATCATTAGGAAAAGGACATGATTTCCCTATTGTTATAATTTGAGGCACATGGGGAGAGGCTTGCCTTGGAGCAGAGGAGCCCAGTTCAGCCCACAGCTTGCTGCAGGAGGATGCCAGTCCCTTCACCAAGAGGTTGTCCACCAAAATGCAGCTTCTGGTCCTCCACACCCAGCAGAGCTGTGGTGCAGCTGTGAGATCAGGCTGTGAGGAGCAGGAGGGTGCAGAGGCATGTGTTCTGAGGAGAAGGAACGCCCCCGGGATGTGTGCACCAAAATGGGATGAACTGGTACACACTTCAGCAAAGGAAGTTGTGAGGCACTGTAACAGGTTACCCAGAGAAGCTGTGGCAGTCCCATCCCTGGAAGTGTTCAAGGCCGGGTTGGACGGGGCTCTGAGCAACCTCATCTGGTGGAAAGTGGCAGGAGGGTTGAAACTGGATGATCTTTAAAGTCCTTTCCTATGATTCTATGATTCTACAATTCTGTGAAAGAAATCCTGTTGTCGTGATGCCCCTCCAGGGAGGTTAGTGAATATTCTGTTTGGGCAGAAAACCAGATCACTTTCTGGAAGTTACCTTTACATACTAAAACCACTTACTCTACGTGGTAACACTGCAGCAGAGAATTTCCCCCAGACTGATTCTCACAGGAGGAATTTACCTGAGATCAAAGTCAAGGTACCTGATGTCTGAGAAAGGAGTTGCAGTATTGTTCCAGAGGCATTAAAAGACAGACCCTCAGAGGGCATTTAGGCACCTAACTCCTTTGAAAATCTGAGCACTTCAATAACTGTGGAAATTTGAACAACAGGGACTGGCTTTCAGTAAGCATCATATTTTGAATTTAAAGTATTTCCTCCCTATCTTGTCAGACTGTTGTCTTGCTGAGAAAAACTAATAGGATCTGTGGTCAGTTTGCAGAAATTCACTCTCTTTTTTTTTTATTTTTAAAAAGATTTCCTGGTTTTAAATGTCCTTTGGAAAAGAAAGTAGAAAAAGGCTGTATTTCCAAATATCTGTCCTCTCTTCTACATTAGAAAACAAAAGAAAAATTACAGTATTGCTAAGTATCCCTCCAAAACCCTGTAGGAAAATGAAGGTACGTCAACATATGTGAGAATCTATATTCTCCATATTACATCATGGATGGCCTTAAATACGTCTGGCTCAAGGTTGTCCTTTGATTGGTATTCAAGTGGAGTGGTAAGTGTGTGCTCTCTAATCCCTGCAACACATGGTAATTTTTTCATTCTCTCTCCGTCTCCACCTGTTCCATGGTCCAGTGGAGGGCTGCAAATCCTATCAGGGGAGTGCAGCCCTGCTAAGCCTGCTTCCCTGGCTCCAGTCCATCACATGTGCACTCAGGCTGCAGAGCACCGAGCCAGCTGCAGCCCAACGATCATGTTATCAGATGACGGATGGCTTCATATCAGGTGTTTAAACTGACGAGCTGCCCCATCTGGTAAATGATTTGGGAAGTCTGGCCTTGCTTGATGAATGGGGAAAGTGACAATGCCAATCAGTGTGACCCCTGCAGCTTCCCTGCTGCCGGCCCAACAGCCACAATCAAGTATATCCCACTGGTTTACTTTTTCAATCCTATTGTCACTCTACTGAGACCTACTGTCACTAAATTGCCACTAAATTATATCATTAATCCAAATATTTTCCTTGTAAAAACCTTCACAAAATGCATACCATACCTTCAGCAGTGTTGGAAACCAGATTAAGTTGACAGAAGATGATGCAGTTATAGATGCTGGGCAGGTCTGTTATGGATGACTCTGGTGAGCAGGCCAGTGACACAATTATTGAGGCACTTTTTCTTTCTCCCTTGAAATTCAAAAATCCTGGGGCTGAGCATCAGACATCGGGGGGGAGATATGTCTACATTCTCTCCTGGCTCTGATTCAGAAAATCTCATACACTTAAAGCACGTGACAAATTCCCTCGAACTTCAGCAAAGCCATATTAATTGCCATCAACTTGAGACCCAGTCCTCTGTATCTTATTAAAATACTCATTACAGAATATATGATTGAACACTAACACTGTTTAAAATTACTACCGAAGTACCATTTCATAATGTGATATTTAATGTCTATTCAAAAAAATACATCTAGTCTTTGTTTAAAATATTATTATTTTATTACTTAAGTATGTGAAATATAAATTACATGAACACAGGAGCTTGCACTTGAATTCACTGTTAAATTTTCATCCATGTACTGAGTGTGTTTGGCTTAGTTGCACAGTGCACTGCAAACTGGCTACTTATCATAATAGAGATCAAATAATTCAGACAGGGCAGAATACACAGCAAGTACAAAAACAACATGTAGGTATTTTAACAACAAGGCAAACATCAGCAGCTACCTGAAGTATTTATCAGCCTGTGCATCTTTACATTTACTGTGGATCACCCCTGATGATTCCTTTGTGTACCATAGTATGCTTTCATGAATTTGTATGCTCCTGGATGTATAGAGAGACTGTACAACATAATTTATGTTTTGCTAAGTTTTGCAACACAGTTTTATCACGGAATCAGTGGCTAGTATTTCAGTTTTAATGGTTATCTCTGCATATATCTGCCTCAGGTAAAATTCTATTCTACTTATGTCATAAGGAATGTATTTGTGTTTTCTTAGTTTTTAACTACAAAACGAAGAAGGCAGAAGGAGATAACTTTCATATGTCACAGAACAGTGACATGCGTTGTCCCTATTAGCATACACACATATTCAAGGGTTTATTGTTCTTACCTTAACCATGTAATATGTCATCATCCCATGAGAAGACAGATTTTGCATTAAGAAGATCATTGGGATTTAAAATTTCTACTAAATGAGACAGGTGGCAAGGTTCTCTTGTTATGCAGCAATCAGGTGAAGTTCTTGTGTCTCTCCTGAGACCAAAGGACAAGTTTTGGTGCTCTGATGTCCTTTCTCATTGTATTGTGCCTGTCCTTTTCTTTCTCTTAGCAACATTGCAGTGCATAATGGCAAGCCTAATACTTGCCTTTCCCCAGAGACAGCTGGAGGTACAATGTGAGAACTTGCATGAATTCTCAATGGGAATCTCAATATTTACTGGGAAACCCTCAACATATTTTCAGAAGGAAGTTCAAAGCCAAATGAGAAGGAAAAGCAAATGCTATTTTACTGCATTGTTCTCTCACCTTCCTTTCTTTTTACAACTTCAGCAGACTTTATGAGATTTTAACAGCCACAAGACCTGGTCTAGGATTGCTGGGTCCTGAAAACAGGTAGCGATTTAATTTTGAGTTTTGGGTACACAAGGAACACAGAAGGCTCTGTGAAATTATTTTTTTGTAAACAAAGACTACACAAGAGCCAAAAATAATATATAGTTGTTTTTAAACTGATTTGTATGCACAATACAAAAGTATAAATGACTTCAGCAAGATTTATTGATTTGTGTCAAGGCATCATTACTTTTCAAAGTGTGAAAAATGATCATATATTTATGACCTGCCGACTGAAGCTGTTTTGTGAATTAGCAAAAGCTCTGGAGAGGAGCAGCCTAATTGCATTATCATAGAATCAGAGATGGTTGTCAATTTTCCCCCATTTAGCTTTTCTCCTTTAGTTTGTTAAAATGAAGGTGCCATACGTTGGTTGAATTCACTAATACCCTGATGAATGAGGTATTTTCCCAATAGGCTCACTACGAGTATAAACAGTGAATTAGGGATGATAGGTCATCAATCATATCTCCTTCAAACAGATCTTTGCCCTGAGATTATTTGTTATATATTAAGAGCACTTACAAAGTTATCATAGAAAACACTCTGATGAAAAGACACTAAGTTGACCTTAATTCCCACTTACGGGGTTTGTAAGGCAGTTTGTTTGTTCAGATTGATATCCCTCTGCGATGGCATACTAATATCTAGTTTTTATTTTCTCGATTAACAGTCATTATTTCTTTCACCTTTTGAAATATGCATAATTTTCATAGTCTTTCTTTTCAATGTATCTATACTCCGTGGCTGAAATTCAGTATCTAGCCTGAATTTTTTCATGAATTTGAGGGTGTTTCTGGATTTCAAGAGCTGTGCTGGTTACCATTTTTGTAGGGAACTGTCATTTACGCTCCTCTTTGGGAAGGTATTTAATCACCATCAGGGTAGTGTCTACGCACACACTGTACTGCAAGCAAGCGTTTCATCTCCACTGATGAGCACCAGCCCCTGGTGGAAGTTAAGCATATGTTTAAGCAGTGTCCTGGCTGGAGGCACTTTCCTGGATGATATCCTTAATTTAAACCAAAAAAAGGTCAAAGGCAATCTATAATTCAGAGTACCTTTCACCTCCTGCAATGTGACTATGGCTGGCTCCAGCTGTGATGCTGAGTCAGTGGGGGAGGCAAAGCTGGAATTCTGTAATTGCGTCCTGCGACCAGGGCTGCATCACGTGAGGCCCCATAACAAGCTGTGCTAATAATGTGCTAACAGATGCGGGAGGGCTTCTGCTCCTGCTCCCAGCGAATCCATGACTTATCATGCTTATTAAGCTGGAGGTAAATTTGCCCTTCAAAAATGTGCATCCAACACCCACTGAAATCAGCAGGAGCACAGCGCAGCAGGGCTGGTGTCAGCGTTGGCTCAGCCTGCTCCTTCCCTTGGCTGCTTGTGAAGCTCCCCCGACATGAGCCAGTGTCCCTTTGGTTTCCAGCCAGGAAGGTGGCACACCGGGCGAGCGTGGAGGAGCTGGGTCGAGGGATGCCTCCTTCCCCACGCACCAGGTGCTCCAGGCATACACCAAGCGCTGCTTTCTGGGAGATGCTGGGCCAAAAGCTGTGCTACATGTTTGTGTTCTGCAGGCCTAAGGATTTGTTTGGATGCTCATCCACTAAAATTAAATGTATCAGGCACAGCAGCATGACAGTGAGGGCACAGTGGGTATACTGGAGCAATTATAACAATCTGAGTACTGTATTTGTAGGGTATTTACATCCAAAGGTTGGGAGATTTACACAGTCACTGTCTTTACCATGGAGTAACACAGCCAATACCTCCAACAGTGAACTGTCTGTACTCTGGAAACTGGGCCAGAAGGAATAGGATACTTCATTTATCTCCTTGATGTGCAGCTACTCATGTTGACAGAAAAGCTGAAACCTCTGACACTTATTTAAGAGCTGATATTGTATTTAATTTATTTTTCCCATCACAGGCTTTCAAACATGGCTGTAGCTAGTACACTTATACTTATGCAGTCTTATCTTTAATTGTATGGCCTAATTATATTACCTTATTTAATTCCCTGTACACAGATTCTGGCTGGAATATTTTCAGAACTTCCTCGTTGAACAAGAGAGTCACTTATAAGTTTGTTACATTTAAATGCATTTATTAAAATCTTTTTACTTGAATATTAGGAACATAGCTTCCACTGCTCTTCCTAATTGCAACACCATGGGCATCTTTCTGAGAAGTCCCAAGGACGCTGTGACAACCATCAAATTACAGACAAGCATTTGGAACCCTATTAATATTTGTATAATAAAACCTTAATTCACACACATATTAAGGAAACCCGAAGGAAAGTTAGCAAAGTGTGTGCAAGTTCTGATTCACTTGGATGCTTTTATGGATAATTTTCCCCATTCGACAACTGCTAACACCTTCAACACATCAATCTACCAAAATGATAAATATTGAAGAGAGAAAAAAACTGATTCCTGGACCGAAGCAAATATCCTAAGGAAAGCAAAATGTTTGTGAGATTTTAAAGGAAATTTGTCTAAAGAAAGGGGGCTCTTGTACAAATAAGATTTTCTGTAGACAAATTTTATCACAGAACACGTGTGTGACTCCATGATCCATAGGAGTTCTTTTTGGGAAACAAATTATTGCTTCATTCGTATTTCCACCCACAGGTGTTGCAGGGTTGGGACTGTGAACGGGGCTCAGATTTGCTATTCAGCAGCTGGAACTCATTGTTATTATTCAGGATGAGTCAAGGAGATATGATAAGGTCCAGAAGATTCGGGTAAAAGCGCATACAAGTTGGGGGAGGAGATGCCACAGCGTTGGCTGCCCCTTTCCACTCTGTGCATTGTGTCGGCTCTTAACAGCCTTTAACATTCAGAGAAACTTTAAAGACAGAGAACAGCCTTAAGACAGAGAAGAATTGTCGGTCTTTCGCGAGGTTAGTATTTCCTTTGAGAAAAAGCAGGGAGATTGAGGAGAATAGAGAAGGTGTTTTTGTAATAGCAATATAAATTAAAGTGGGCGATTTCTAATTGAACAACGGGTGGTCCTGTTCTTATCAGTTTATGGTACCGCCTGTTTTTGTCTCCATGAGCACTCTTCTTTTGTCATTCAGCTATATAATCACCACCTTTTGTAAGATAATCACAGGTAATTAACTTTGTAACTGTTCTTGTCCTGTAGACTTGTAATTGCCGGTCTCTGAATCACAGATCTAGGAGGCTTCTCAGATAAAGGAAGATATGATCTAGCTGTAATTTCAAGTTTTTGACAACTGAGTGAGGGCCAATTGTTTTACGCGCGCTGATGTATTTATGGCAATTCTCGCTTTGATAGTGGGTCTGAAAGGTTAGACTGCAAACGAACCACACTTCTAAAATTGCATTGCTCAGAGTAGTGACATCTGTGAAAGCTTACCAGGCAGAACATTTAAATTCTTCTACTTTTTTTGTTCTTCATAACTTTGATTTACTCTTAGATGTACTGCACAGTGGGTCAAGTGGAACAATTCAGGACTGAATAAAGAAAATAACAATTGCTTTATCAGAGCAAAACTACATCTTAGTCAGATCCTGAGAGTAAGCTAAGCACCAGCAGTTGCTGGAAGTGAAAGAAAAAAAAAAATCTATGGCAAATGTAGTGATGTCTTAGGATGTGTTCCTGGCCTCCAAATATCTGTCTCAAGCACATTTTGAGATGCAGGTAGAGTACTTTAATTAAATAATTTCTGATCAGTTTTTAATGTATCAGACATGGATGAATGTGATATATTCACATTCATTCTGTGATCTGAAATTCTACAATTTGGACATGTGTGCAAGTCCATGTTCATTCAAAAGCATTTCTTTGCTTTTAAGTTGCTGCTTAATGTGATGTTTCCATTACTGTCCCTCACAAGATATCGTGTCTGAATCAGGGAATATTTGAAGCCAGTGCTAGGAATCAGGGAAAATAAAACAATAATTGGCTTTTTGCAGTGTTTGTAAACTGCTGTAATTATCAAGATATATAGCTCTTTGTTCACAAACATAAAAAAAAAATAATTAATTATTAACAACTTGGCAGGGGAAACATAGCATATTAGAGCATTGTATATTCAATAAATGTGGCTTAGTATAGGTTAATAAAGGTTTCTTTTATTATCTGTCATTTATATTCAAACTTTTTTTTATTACAGACAGAAGTAACTTTTGTCAGAGTCCATAATGCCGAAGGTAACAATCAGAAGTACCTATATATCATGTTAGAAATTATCACTTTGCTTGAGTTCAATTTTACTTGAGTTTAATTGAATATTGGCAGAAATTGCTCAGGTGTGTGGCAAGTCTTCATCACGTGGAATCTGGTCTGCATGTCATAAGAGAAATAATATAGTCTGGCTCAACTACAAGTTACTGAAGTACATATGTAGCAATTATTTAGAGAAGTTCTGGTATGCGTGTCATGCAAGAAATTAGATTATCATGATGGCCTTTTCTGGCCTTAAAATAAATGGGATCTATAATATAAAACTCTCTTCATTCAGGTTAATCATCATCAGCTGCATTTTGCCATCCTACACATGGTAAGAGTCATGTATTTCAGGGGAATTGTTCACCATTCTGTGCACTGGGAAAGATTCAGACCCATGTTGATGAATGTAGCGCAAAAGGGATTTGAATAATGAGAGAACACACTATTTGAAACAACTTGATGACTTATACATAGTATATTAAATATATGAAGTATCAAGGTAAAAAAGGCTTTTCTCCCCTCATTGGCCAGTATCCATAAAGCTCAAAACACTCTTGTGAGTAGCACAACAAATCCCAAAGGGCAGGAATGGAAAATCTCTTCCCCCTCCCCAGCACACATCAGTGCCCACAGCATCCTTCTCCACCCCCCACAGGGACAGCACAGTGGCAACCAGTGGAAGAATTAAAATCACACCGACATTGCTCATATGCCTCCAAATCCCAGCGCTGTTCAGACTATGATTAAATGTCCCAAGACAGAATTCAACACCTGGCTGAAAAGTTTTGCACCTGGCTTCAGTGCTCGGTTCTCATGTGAAGAGGAGCTGAGGGAGCACACCTTGGACTTCTTCCAGCACTGCCTTTCAGAGTACTCATGTACTCTGCAAACAGAAATGAGAGGTCAGCACCTGAAGAAAGCATCATTGCCATGACAGACATTGCCAGTGGGGTGACCCTGACTGCATCTGTCAGTGGGGCAGTCATTTCCTCACTGACTTTGGAGGCAAGGCTGATGGCTGAAGGCTTCTGTGTCCCTGCTGGACCCATTTCCCCATCCCACAGAGGGCTACCCTGGCTGCTGTGCTAAGACAGTATTTTGGGAAGGAGGCAGACCTAAAATTTGCAACAGGAAACTGTTTCCCTTAGAACACCCCATATTTTGGATGGAGGCACTTTTTAACACTGCTAGGTGCACTGATCTCCACAAACTGACTGCCAAGGAGTGCACATTACAGCTGTAGAGAGAGCAAACAACTGGAATGGGAGGGGTGGAGGGACACTTGCAAGCTTGTCCCTGGAGAAGTGTCCCTGATCCTGTGGTTCTGCCATGCTTCAGGATAAACAAGACATCTACAGAGCAGAACATTGTCATAGGATCAGGATTTCCTATTTCAAAAGTAACCATCAGCTTAGCCCCATATTTATTTTAAATACCTTTGCTTTGCCCTGGTGTTCATGTAGCAGCAGCAGCAGTTAATTTTCCTGTGACAATGTTCTATGCTGCTGACATTATCTCTTAAATATAAGACTATTCTATTAAGGTGGATGAATTGAATTTCATTTCCTCTCACTTCAAATAATGGCATTCTATTCACATCACTTTCAGTACATCATGGCAGAGCACGGACTTTTGTTAGAGGCTGGTACCTGCTAATGCTGTTACAGCAAGGGTAGAGATTTCCATTATAAATCCTCTTTTACGGTGTTTTAAATCAGCCAGAAAAGTTCCCTCCAAGATGAAACCTGGCACCAGGAAAAAAATAAAAAAAATTGAAGTTGAGAACGATTTGGCTTGATTGTTTTAAATATCTTTCAATTGTATAAATAAATGGAAAGTTTATCAGTTCAAGACATATTTAAAATTTCTATGAATCAGCATCTCTTCAGCTCAAGGATATAGTTTAACATTAGTTCATAATATATTCTAATTGCTTTTTGTATTATGAAAAATAACAAATTCTTAAGCTTTGGAGAGTGTGTCTTCTACATGTCAAATAACTACTTTACATAAGGAGTTTTGCTGTGCATATTCTAAATATATTTTTATCCCAAAGAAATGTTAAAAATAACATATTCATAAATCTGCCTTAATTCATGCTTTCATGGTAAACTTTTAACACTTATGAAACAGCTGTTGCAGTCAATTTTTTTTTGTGTGTTATAACAACTCCTTGTTTAAAAGTCATGATGTAACCTGATTTAGAAAAACACATCAGGCAGAAGAAGGAGCAAACAAGACAACACAACAAAGCAGTCTGTTCTCCCAGGCAGAGTGGCTGGGCTGGATGACCACAGAGTCTGCAGAACATGGCAGCTGCTGGCTCTCTCATCTCTGGCTCTCCTGTCATCTTCATGTCCCCTTCAGGCTTTTATCTCTGAAGCATAAGCATTCTTTAAAACACAGTTTGCTGCATCACCCCTAAAGAAATTCCTTTGTAAGGAAGCTGTGTCACAAAACAAAAAAGAAAATTCTAGGTGTAGTAAATTCTCCTCACTTCTAATACTACCAAAAGATACACCATTTTACCTGCAGCCACAGTGCAGAGAATATAGGCACGTTTTTAATAGTTCTGGTTTTCAGAAAAACACTTCAGTTTTTCTAATACTTCAGTACTTTCTGAATTATGTGTGCACTCATTATTTATTGAATATTCATTGATCAGTAGAAATGCCCACCTACTCTGCTCTTATTTTCACAAACCCTTTCATTAAACACACAACTTTCCCTGGACCTCAGAAAGCTTGCAATTAAAGTCCAAACATACACTCTTTGAATATACACACATGTTACATCACACTAAAACTCACATTTAGAAGCATTAATAGGTGCACGGATTATAACAATTCCATATTATTTTAGTGTGCTGCAATCCTGAGAAAAACATTAAAACACCTTGTGCTCAGAAATTTCACCAGCTTCCAACCTGAAGGCTGGCAAATGCCTTACTCCATGTTTCTAAGTAGCAACTGACTTGAGCAGGCATCTTCTCTCAGGCTAGCAAATTCAGGTTAAAAATCAGTCTTTATCCGCCAGTCCTCTAAGTGTATGTTACATTATTTTACAGGTATTTCAGGGATTTGGTGTCCCATTGAGCTGACCAGGAAAGTCATCTCTAAGGAAAACATCTTCCACAAAAACTCAGTGAAGAGCAATACACATATGGACTAGGGGAAAAAAGTTTCCATTTCTTATTGCAGAAAATACCCAGTAAATTAAAAGTGATGAACTCCAGAGCAGTTCCTATTGATATAGTTGGTCTTTCCAAGCAATCATTATCCTGGCTTTCAAACACTGTGAAGAAGGAATTCTTTCCATTTATGAATTCACAAATGTGGTGAGAAGAGCAAAATGAGACATAGATAACTCATGAATCGTCACTGAACATTTTAGGAAACCAAATAATGAAATGTTATTCAAAGCCTTCTAAGTGGTTTCTTGCCTTTCAGTTCAGCATTGTCTTGATGAATCCTTTACATCAGTGTCATAAACTGTTCTACCTGCACTGAATTCCTCCCCTACATACTGAGCTACCAGAAATATCAAGCTCTCAGATAGATAGCTGTAGCAATGAGAATAGTTTCCATGTGAGACATTCACTGCTCCGGGAACCTGTTAGAAATGAACGCTTCAGCACTCAGTACTTCTGTCAGCAGATGTACCATGCCAGCCACATCAACCCTCTGCCACTGACTGATGTACAAGTATTAGCCACCCCAAAACAATTTGTGTGTGTGATTTTTGACATTAGTCTCCAGTTTTCAAGATCATGCCTGACCTCTGCAATCCCTTTTATAATGCTTTGATTTCCTTGCAGAAGCCTCTTTATGCTAATCACCAGAAGAATAACATGCTAGTCTACATGGCTACACAGTACCTGAAGGGAATGAAAGTATGAGAGAAAAACAGCAATAATTTAATTTGATTCCAAATATACAGGATGTGTAATTGGAATTCAGAGTATGTCCACTAAAATTTCTCCCCACTAAGCATCTGTCATATGGCAGGGGGGACAATAGCAATGCAATGTGTGTACTACTACCAGACAAGTTCAGCATAACATTCTACAGATTTAAGAAAAAATATCATAAAATCTCACAGAAAATTAAACTGCAGCCATGCCCAAATGTCTTAATGACCAGAAGAGGGGGACTGCACACATGGATAAGAGATGGCTGGATGCAATTCCAACTCGTAAGTAATTGTATGAAAAATTATTCCCTCTATTGGCACAAAGCTTTCCTACATAGGAAAGCAGACTGGAAGAGGTGTCACAATAGGCCAACATTGCAGACCAAGCCTTAGAAGGGTTGTAGAAATTTTCTAGCCTGAGAAAGAACGCAAAGGTCCCCAGGATAGGTTTTAGGAAAGCGAGCAGTGAGAGCTGAAGTGCCTGAGAGCTTTTGCAGAGGAGAATGAGCATGGCTACCTATGCCTATTGTGATAATAAAGAGAAAAGAAAAGAACATGAACCACCCATGGTGATACTGCAGTTCATGTGTTGCAAGAAGGACCAAAATCAAAGTCTTTAGGTGTCATCCATACCACACTATGAAAGACATGGGGGCCTTTAGTCCCTTTTCCAGGAAGGCAAATGATGTAACAAGTAAAAGTGAATATACATTTATA
>VZTB01007298.1:898116-915239 GCA_013397245.1 Thryothorus ludovicianus
ATCTATATCTATATCTATATCTATATCTATATCTATATCTATATCTATATCTATATCTATATCATGTGACTGACTTCAAGGATGGCGTGTATCATCTTGATTTGAGAGGGTGTGGAAAGGCAACAATTTCTTGATCTAAGAAAATGTGCTAGTGAAAGCAGAGGAGTTAGTATAAGAATACATGCTGCTGGTAAAATAAGATGTTCATGGGCATTAGGGGTCAGATGTGCTGACACGTCTAAGAGATAAGTTGATTGTGAAATTGCTGCATTAAAATTTTAGAAGAACATGTGTAAAGTTAAAAAAAGATAAATCCATCTTCACTCTCCTAGCTTGAGCAGTTTAAGAGATGCTCAGCTGTGACTAGAGAGGAAAGGATGCCAACTTTCCAGCGTGTGTGTGCACATTTCTTTTGCTCATAATTAATAGCCCCTGTGCTTGCTAAGTTTTTGGAAAGCAGCTCGCAGCCTACCTAGGTAATGCCTTCTGACAACGTTTTGAAGATCAGTTATGTCATATGGCTGCCTTTTAGAAAAAAAATTGTAATGCATAGCAGTGCCATATGGCATCTCTGAAGAATCAGCCGGATTGGACAGACATTCATTGGATAAAGTCCCACAGCACTTGGAAAAGAATGTAGTCCTGTTGCCAAAATGTGGCCTTTGTTAATCTCCTAACTATTATTGTGCAGAAACCAATTCATCTGTATTAATTATAAACAAATTTTAATTACTTCAGTAAAAGCTCATTATACAAATATCTAATGCCAAACAAGCTGCCTTAACCCTTTGTGAGACTCCAAAGAAATCTTTAGATGTTTGATGGTGGGTGTTCTGTGAAAAGCTGAAATTTCAGCAAGAGTGCAGAGTACAATTGTGCGACATTATGTTTTCCTCTCTTCATATTTCATATTGTATGTGCATTTTACAGACTCTATCAAAATAGTGTCTGTGGTTATAAAAGGCCATTTACAACTCAAATCTGAGAGCACATAACTGAACCTGACATTTTCTATTGTTTAAGATTTCAAAGTAAAATATAGTCCCTTTTAAAATTGCAATGACTCTCGGTGGCATGAATAATGTGACAAACTGTGACCTGTTCATAGTAAAGCATTCAGCACTGTCCAAGCTCACTTGCAGTTTTTCTGTCTGGCTTGTAGCCCTACCATCAGCCAATCCACCTGAGATGCAGGGGAATGGTGTTTGGGGGTAGTTCAGGCACTGCTGTTGATTCTGTAGTGTGCACCCATGAAGGAGCTTTTGAGTCTGTTTCCTCTCACAGGAATATGTGTTTTACAGTAAAGTTAAGCAAAACACTGCAATTTGTTATACTCACCAAGTCTTTTTGTAAAATTTTCATCTGTTACTCATGCATAAAGATTTGTCCTCTTTAGCTTGGATTCTTCCATTTGTTGGAGTAATTTTGTGTGCAATGTTCCTAAATATAACATAGCCAGTCTTGGGCATTGGCCACCAAAAAGGGTTTTTCTAATCTCACTTTGGGGTGGGTGGGTGGTAATGCTCTTCACTGTAATTTGGCTACCATCAAGAAATGATGTAGGACTCTGAGAGGTTGACCCATTCAGAGTGCTCTGTCACACGACATATTAACACAACAGGCCCAAGGTCAAGAAAACACGAAGCGGGACTCTGGAGTTCTGCCATGAGTTTCAGCTGTGAATGAAATCTGAAACTCAGTAAAAAAATGAACAACTTTCTTAGTTTGAGGTCGAAACCATCCAACCTGTCTTAACTATCCATCTTACTTGAATTATTGGAACATACATAACCTTATAGTATGAAACTCTTGCAGTCTTAAATCTCTCCAGACTTGCTGAAAAATTGACCCACCTTAATGAAACCCACAGGAGTTTGACATACTGAGTGTTACAAATGACATTTCATAAATATATATATATTTCCTTATTTCACAGGACTTTTCCTATTGGACAACATAATTTAAAAAATCTATATTTGTGCAGGAATTTTTGAACAATATATGAACTTGAGTGCTATCTCTGATTTTATTTCACTGTATCAACCATTTTGTTTTAACAAACATTCCTAGCAATATTCAGAATTGGACCTCAATAGTTTGAAACCAAGAGAACCAATTCATGTCTTCTTCCTACTTTGGAATTCCCACATAAAAAATAAGTCTCTAACTAAAAAAATATGTCCCTCTAATTTTCCTGCTTTTGCTGTATTAGCACAAATATTGTCATGAAAGCTAATTCCAGGATAATTAATATATGGTTTATCTCATTGTTTGAGACTTTTGGTAATGTTATCTCTAATCATCAGGGTTAAGATTACTTTCTCTATATTAAATTGACAGAAGCACGCTCATGGCTCTATATGTAATGGCCTTATGACCACTGAGTAACCTTATGACCACTGAGTAGCCTTATGACCAAAAAATCGTCTTATACTCAATGAACAGTCTTTAACATTAAGGACCATAAATTCCAATGGCCCGTGCAAACTGTTGAGTAAAGATGTTCTCTGGCATAACATTCTGTTTTACTGGAAGTCACCGACTGAAATGTTGTGTAGAGAGCTAATTTCTTCTGCCTAAAAGACAGAGGGAAATCACAGAAGGAGAAATATGAAGCGGACAGTTTTTGCTAAAAGCTAAAAGCTAATCCACTACACTTCTAGGAAATCATATCCCATTTTACATCCAAATGCACTGGCATCTTACAGCAAAAAAACCCTGAGTAACAAATGCTGAAATCCAAGGACTTTCAAATATTAAATTGCCATAGATAACTTCTTGGTTTTCTGCGGTATTCATGGGACATTTTCATGTGAATTAAAAATTTATATTGATATTGATATGTCAAAACTAGAAGCCTAAAACTAGATGCTTATGACATACTTGTGATATATCACTCATATATGTGATACCTCATTAATATCTGGGTACTCAGAGATCCGAACTACGGAGTCCTCACTTAAGTAATATTCATATTATGTATAAATTTTATTCATAAAACAAGAAAGCTGTTATTTTTTTGGAATACAGATTTATGTATCTTTAAAGCTACTTTATGTAGCTTTAAACAAACACGATGATGCTACTGAAATAAATAAAACACTTTAGCAAAGGGAAGATGAAGAACAAAAGATTATTTTCCAATTCCCTTCCCAGAAGTTTTATCTTACTAGATATCTCATTTTATTTTAACTAAGTTACATAAATAACATATTTTCATTATATCCAGAATAAAAAGCATGGAACCAGAAATTCTTATTACTAAAAAGTCAAATATGCAGTAGAAGATGTATGCTTGAACATCTCAAATTACATTTTATGTTTTGCCTACTTGGTCTTTTTTCCCATTATCTCTTACAATTAGGCCTTAGTAAATTGAGGGTTACAGTCAAAAACAGCAAGGAAGAATCATGAAGCTGGCAGGACTGACTGTGCAAGTAGCCAGAGCATCTGTTTCAAAACAGTGCCATGAAATGAAACTGCAGGGAAGAAAACGCATCAAGAAAAAAGATGCATTATCAAGAAACCAGTAGCAGTCAAGAGGAAAAAGCCAGAGAAACCCAAATTGAAAGTGATATAAAATTTGGTGCCACAAAAACAGGTGACGGGTTATGAACTGACAGGCAAGGTGAGACTGGCCTGCACTTGCTTGGAGAAGATCAGAAGTGAAAAGCACCTATCACATCACTATCAGAGCAAGCATGTTCTGAAGCAGCCAAAAAATCCTTTATTGATAAACTCTGCCTGTTTTTTGAGCCTGCCAGACCCTGACCAGAGCAACTCATAGCACTTGTATGGAATGTGGTTTGGTGAACCTTTTTGTGTTTCTGTTTGTACTATATTAACTGTGTAATAGGCCAAAAAAAAAAAAATAACCGCGAGAAATTAAGGGCAGACCATCAATAGTCCAAGACCAACTTAAATCTCATCAAATGTAGCAGCAAAAGCTAATCAGGGAAAGTAGAAATGTACTTACCATTTTGCATGTCAGGACCAGACTATCTTTCTGTGCTTGTGTAGTGTTGCTGAGAACAAAATATCAAGGGAAAAATCAAAAAAGCAATAGGAGGCTGTGGTGCCATGTTGTATGTGTATAATGGAGCCCAGGGACAGGTTGGGATAACACCCTTTTAAGGAATACTGCTGTTTCCCTTTAGGAGCCAAAGGAGCTGGGGCCTCTAATGGTAACAAGCTTCAGTATTTGTGTCAGACCACATTCAACATGCTTTTATACTAACAGCTATGGAGCACTCTACAGTGCACCTTTGTGTCCTAGGTTAATAAAAACTTCAAAAGGAAGTTGATAAAAATAGAAGATGTCATAGTATTTTTTCCTGGGGGAAAAGAAAACAAACCTAGCAATGTGAACCACTGTACTTTTCTTGGCTTTTAATATCAAGCAATTAGCATTACTCTAAAATTTACCACAGCCCGAATTAATAAGAGGTTAATTTAAAAATTCTTTAAGGCTGACTGATTAATACCATGGAAAGAAACCATTTCTGCTTAGTGCATGAGACCATTTTAATTTCTGTGATGCTGCAGTTCCTATAATCATGAATAGGTTTGGAGAGGTTTCCCAGTGTTGATAATTTTACAGTAGAACAGGCTCAACCTGAAGGAAAATGATGTGTTTCCACCTAGCAGACAGTGATCCCTTTGGGATTATGGCTCTGTGTTGATGCTCTTTCCTTACAATGATGAACTTGCACACATGCTGCAGAGAAGGTTTTGATTTACTGGGAGTTACAGAAGGTATGCAGCTTTGCTGAGATCTTCTTTCATTGGGAAGAAGAGTTGGTAGCTTGTGACTATTAAAGTCTGTCACTGAGAGAAGAACTGGATTCCTCCTCCATGATCCTTCCTTGGGAGCTATCATTAGACTGCATTTGTTGGGTGGGGAAGGGGTGGGAGGCCAGCAATGCTGCCCAGGGCTCAGAGCACTGCGCTGGTCTGAGGCTGATCCCTGTGCTGGTCACCTTCTGGGTGTTGTGGCTCTTGTGCACACTGTGCTGCTGTTTTCTCACTTGGATCTTTTTATTTAATACAAACATTGATGAAAATCACTAGGTAAGAGCAGACAACTAGAGAATCTGAGAAAATATTTTTAGTGTTAAATATCATGATGATGCACTTTATGACACAGTACCATCATAATCACTTTGTTCTTACCTGAAAGCCTGTGAGTCATTTCCCCTCATTTTCTTTCTTACCAAGAATTACATTTGCCACAAATCCAGATCTATTCTTGATTCCTTTTTAAAGAAACTATGCTTGCCAATTCTGCTGAGTGGTTGAAAAAAGCACGCGACTCAAAAATAATATATTTGATAGTGTGAGAAACCTTTGAAATGATCTGTGGTATTTTTGCTACTGATAACCATCCTATAGTGTTGCATAATGGTATCCAAATAGTGAAACCAGTTTTCCAAGAAAGACATTGAGTTAGTCTGGAAGAATGATCCTCCCTATGTGGGAAGTAAATATGTACAGAAATAAAAGAGGCGACAGAGTTTTTCTTCTCTCTTGTTGTAATTTTAAGTTCCATACTTACACAACATGAGTAGGGGAAATGATGGAGGGAAATGAAGGGAACTCCCAACTCCCTCTACTGGGAAGGACCAGAAGACTAGAAGACACACCATGGACATAGTTCCTTGTATTTTTGTACATGCATCTACTGTTGCTTTCTCTGAAGATTATTTTATTATTATTATTATTTTTTTTTTTTTTTTTTAATTGGCTCATATTTTAAACTGCCCAACTGATCCTGTGTTGCTGTCAGCACCTTGTTTCTGTGTGACTGCAGGTGCTGCTGCATGGTGAGTGCCATGGTGATGTAAATCTGGCTATGACAAGTTGGCCTCATTGGGGTGCTGAAGTCGGGCTCTCAGCAGGGAACCAAGATTACTGTTGGATGAACTGAGGGCACCATTTTGGCCTTATCAAAATTCATGGAGTGAGGGTCTACAAAGCCAAGAGTACCACCAGGGCAGAGCAGAGGTGGCAGTGGTTTTTTTGAGCCTCCATAAAGGTGTGAATACTGTCAAGGAGTAGGATGCCCCAACCAGCAGTGGTAGCTATGGCAGTGAGTTCCATCCCTCCTGACTGTGGACTGCAGAGCTGAAAAGCCTCATCTGCTCTGAGTGGATTCACACTTGAGTGTGCTTTGGAAGGACATTTCTGTGAGAGCAGTGGGGTCACTCCTGTGTATTCCTGGCTGGTATAGGAAATTAAGGTTTTTGGCATGTGGGTTTATTCTTAAATCTCTATGACCTTGACGCTGAGAATCTAGTAGTCTCTAAACAATAAGTTGGCATATAAACTGGAGAAGATTTCATATTTCTGATTAAAATACAACTGTGACTTTGATGGCTGGCAAGAGATACTTCTTCTCTTTCCCCAGATCTTGTATTCTCTGTTACTCTGATTCTCATGGGAAATATAAGTACTTGGTGATATGGAGAAGCACTTGCAAATACAATGAAGCAAGTTTAATTTCCTAATTCACAAGTCCAGGAGTATGAATATGATTGTAGGAAGAGATGTAAACCACATGATAGATTTTTAAAGAAACACCACCATAGCACACTGAGCCTTGTCCCCATCATAGCCACTGGGGACTCTAGAAGTTACACTTGTGGAACAGAGTCTTGTGGAACACTCTCTCCTTTTTTGTACTGTTTTATGACATCATATCTGAAATTTATTTTTTAACAAAATGCAATATTCTTTGGATTTCCAGATGTGAATGTAATCAAATGGCATGTGTGAAATTAATAGCACAGAAAACTTAGCACAAGGAGTGATAAAGTACACTTTAACGTGAAAAGTGGTGATGTACATGTTAGCACATCAATTTATCCAATGTGAAGTCAAGCAGAAATTATTTATAAATCATTTGTCTTTTAAAAGGAAGGTGATGCTAAGATGTTGCCCTTAACATGTTTGATAAGCACATTCTGATGTGATTTAAGTCTTTTAGATAGACTCAAAATGAATACAGAGAGCCTTGTGGCTTTGATACCAACAAGAAGGAACACATCAGAGAGTGCCTGATATGCAGAATTGTAAAGAACTGACAAATACAACTCACAGAAATCTTACAGTTAAAAGCCAAGGTAAATTTAAAGAAATGTAGGATAAGTGGCATAGCAATGATAACTTATGAAAAATGAAAGCTTCTGTGAAAGAGAGAGAGAGGGGGAGGGAGGAAGGGAGGAAGAGAGAAGGGGAGGAGGGGAGGAAGGGAGGGAGGNAGGAAGGAAGGAAGGCAGGTTTAATTTCCTTCTCAAAGTCATGGAACCTAATCAACACTTACAAAATCCAGAGATCTCAAGGTGATTGTGCATCCACACAGATGAAGGAAGATGACAGCTCTTACACTCAAGTGTGCAGAAATATTAAATGCTCCCAGGCACCTCCTTAAGTTATGCTTTGCCTTTACTGTGGATTAGGAAACTCAGCCACCAGTATGAAGTAACTGAGGACAGCTAAGCAGATGAAATATAAAGAAGATCTGCCAAGTTCAGTTTTTGTTTCCCTGTCCTGACTTCCCTGAGGACAGTGACTGTAATTTCTGCTTTGCTTTGGTGACTAGAGATCAGGCTGGTTCTGAGAGTTTCAGTTGGACTTTTCGGCTTTAAGCAGCAAAAAGGCGAGACAGGTCTGGGATATGAGCAATTTGAAATTATTTAAAACGTAGCCCAGGAGAAATGTGGAAGCAATCTGGAAAGTATTCCTTATGTCTTCATTAAGAACAATGAAAAATAAATTCTCTCTGTTAGCTTTTTTGTTTGATTTTTCTTTCTATATAACTCTAAATATCTAAGGCTCCACTGAAGAACCCCACAGTAGTGGTCAAAAGCCCAGTTGGATGGAGACATACCACATATTGAACCAACACCTGCTGCAGTTATCCAGGCAAAGATCCTTTTCTAATGATATTTCCCCTCTAATGATGTCACTATAGGTAAATCTTTCAAAGAAGTTTTGCACAGTGAACAGAGAAGATAAGGCCAGTTTGGTGAAATCTGTCAAATTCAGAAAAAAGTTGTTTAACCCAATTGAAGTGTATGTTTCTCTCATGCCAAATATTGCAAAAAGTTGTATTTTCTATATTTTAAAAGAAATCGTTTTAGGATGAGCTACAGATTAGGGCTCTGACCTGAACTCTTTCTTTTTTGATATCAATTGTGGTGAAAATATCACACAAGTAGACTTAAAAGATCTTTCATTGCTCTTTTCTTGTCAGCAGGAAGATCTGATTCACAATCAACCATATGCCAAAAATCTTACAAGATGCAGGTAGAAACTCAGACAAGGTCTACTTCATCATAACGGTGCTGAAACAGTGACATCATTCAGAAACACTGCTTTGATCATCAGACTGGCATCACACATATCTCAGAATTATTCCAAAGGACTTCCTATGAGTCTTAAAGGGAGTATATAATTATAGTAATAGGCTATGGGGAGTTTGAGAAACATTGCAACAGTAAAATAAACACAAGTTGTGAAGGTCATGTAAGCTGCTAGACAAAACCAGCAGGAAATACACGCTATGGCAGTCAGGATATGTGATAGACATGAAGGAAAATGGAGGTAGAAAAAAAACCAAGACTATATTTGAAATATCACCATAAAAAATATATCAGAACTAGTGTGGTTAATCAGCATGATAAAATTTGAAGCAAATTCATACTTAAACCCATATTAAAAAGGCCAATCTTTTTTATTAACTGCTTAGAACACACACTGAAAATAAAGAGGATAAAGAACAGGAGTGTACTTCTGAGAGTTTAAAGGCTCTATTGACTACATTCCCAGTTCTGGCATTTTATGATATTTTTCAGTCTACAGCTGTTTCAGCAGATGCCAGCAGCTATGGTCTTGGTATGGTGCTACTCCAATTACATGGACATGATTGGAAACCTGTAGCTTGTTGTTCCAGATAGCTTTCAGATGCCAAAACCAAGCACAATCCAATAGAGAAAGAATATTGGATGACCATATGGGCACAAAAAGAATGATATAGCATGTTCTTGGTCTTGATAATGTCTAATGACAGCCCCGTGATTCCCATTTTATTAGACTCTTTAGACTGTAGAAACCATCCAGGCATTTGAAATACAGACTAAATCCCCTACTGGAAAATCTGTTCACATTAAGCTCATTTGGAAACTTATGGAGATCACTCTTGTCAGTGAAAGTGGTCATCATAGCCAAAGTGTAAGTTGGTGTCTTTTTGATGCACTGGCATCACTGCAGAAACCAGATGTATTGAGCTAATCACACGTGGCTTTTGCACTATTGCTACTCAGGTTTCAGTGATCTAACCCTGCTAGCTCAAGCATTTATCAGTGACCATCCATGGCTTCAGCAAGCAGAGACAGACAAAGTTCAAGACTACTTTCCTGTAATTAACAACTCTTCAGATTTCCTGTATCTCTTTTCTAAGAATTGTAGTTTCCTTTTAGAAGTGAAGTTATTACAAAAGAAACATTAGCAACCCTGATATTTACTCAGTTGAAGAGCTGTAGATAGGCTCAAGAGTTCCAAGTAAGTAGCCCCAAAATCTTGGGGATAAAATCAGAAGTCTTGTGATACCTAGGGAAAAAAAATAATCATAGAAGTCTCATACACAACATTTAATGGGAGACTTCAGGAAAGAATAGTGAAAGCAGCATCTGAAGTAGAAAAATATCTGGTTGGTTGCTTGAGGTTTCTTGTTTTCCTTTCTGTTTTTTTGATTTTAACATGTGCTTCTCACTCATTCCACACAGAAGTAAAACACAGAAAAGTTTATATATATATATGTATATATATATGCACATATATATAATTATATATATGTGTGTATATATGGGCATATATATTTATATGTGTGCATATATATGCATATAAATATTTATATATATATATGAGCTAGAGACTTTGTGAGACAGACAAAGCCTGTGAGGCCTAATTCAATAGATTTTGTGATGTGGAATAACCCTCAATACATAAAAACCAACCTGATGAAAACCTGCCATTTTATATGGCTATGCTTAAAGGCCTTCAGATGAACAGATGTTAACTCTAGGAATCCTCAAAATTTCTTCTTAAACTATTGGAACAAATCCCAAAGTTTACTCAAACTCATTAGGAAACCTTGTCCTGATATATCGGAATGGGCAAGTATATTAGACTTCCTCAGTTTTTTCACTGCCTGTTACCAACCTTTGAAATGCTGATGAAGAGACAGTCATACCAATAGGGAGATAATTTTGTTGAAGAATGCTAAATTTAATAAACAGAAATCTCTGGCTTTGAAACTGGATGTCTGAAGGAATCAATTTCACAGAAGTCACAGAAAAGTATTAGAAACTGACTTCATGTTGAAATCACTGAAGCCTACAATTCATCAGGAACTGCAATTTGCTGTCATGTAGAAAATTTCGCTAGAAGATTGTTTATGGATCGAGAAGGTAAAGGGGGGCTTGGGGAGATGAACACTGCTTCCTCAAAACTACACGAGAAGAGAAACAAACAAAACAGGAAAGCTTCCAGGCAAAAAATGTTACAAAGAGAAATAGGCCTTTATAAAGTAAAGTTTGAATAATTACGGTGCAAAGAGGAAAATACTTATTCACCTTCTCACAGAGGTCTGGTCAGTACAAAAACCTTTTCATTATACAAACCACAGAAATTCAAAAGGACAAAGTAGAAGCTCATGCCACGTCATCAAATAAGAAATACAAATGATTCATTAACTCTAATTTAAAATCTGAAACTTTTTTTTTTTAATTTTCCTATCAGATTTGCTATATCAGAGTGGAAAAACAGAACCAACTTTAAGTTCTTCCTTTGTCTGCTGACCCAGGGAAGGTGTTATAGCCCTGAGACTGAGAGCCAGCCACCACTTACATAGCTCTGTACAACATAGATATCAATACCTTTCCCCAAACTCACAGACATCACAGTGATATCAGGAATGAAGATATTTAGTCAGAAGTGCTCATTTCTGACACGAGACCTCTCAAAAAGCTTATTTTCTTGTTCAGCTGCTTGGAAAGTGGCTGGGGCTGCTGTAAGCTGGACCTTTTGCAGCACCACATCCTGTAGGTGGTGAAAGCGGCTCCGAAGTCACAGTTTCTTGGGTCTCTTGGATGATTTAGAGACACAGTTTATAAGCTGTGTCACTCCTGGCAGAGAAAAAAAACAAGTCAAACCAGGGAAAGTACTCCTTTCTATATTTTAATATGTTTATGCATTGCAGACTAAAGATAGCTTCTAGTTTTGAAATTTTTCAAGATGCCTTCTAAATTTGACTTACCTGGTTTCTGTTATGTAGGACACAACTATCAAATACAATACATTTTTTTTTTTTTGCCAATGGCTAAAAGGAAAGTAACTATGTAAGAAGAAAAGAAGTGTGAGCTAAAAAACCATTACTTGAAAAGAACAGCATTTTTAGTAATGAGGTTTGTGAGTGTTCTAGTTCGGCTCCTTTCCTAAGAAATCAGTGGCCAAACGTGTCAGTTATTTCAGTGAGACAGAATCAGGTTGTTTCTGCAGACGGGCAATAAATTATTATGGCACATCACACGAGGTTTTGACACATGCAGCAGCACCTAATTTCAAGAAAAGGTCCAGCAAACTGATGGAGCATACACCAGAATTCAACTAAAGGTGGCTGAATTTAGGTCTTTAACCATACAATTTGTGGATTTTCTTAGACATTCCATTGCTACTTTCCCTTTAAAATGTAATTTTGCACATTGTATCATGTAGTGTTAGAAGTGTTATGTTTATTTCCTTTTTTTTTCTATAAATAGTGTGTCTCATACTGTGCTTTGTTCTTTCTGGATATTTCTGAATTATGGTTTATTTACTTCCTATGTCCTCTTAACCTACATCTTTAAAAGTTTTCAAAAAGAAAGCTTTTGCCAGTGAAAGGGGAAAAAATACTTTTCTCTTCTGTTAGACATTATTTTTTCATTACTTCTACTTTTCCTGTTTGTCTGAAAGGAGAAATAATAAGTGACTGATGTATTAAAGCATCTTTCCTGTAATGATGTGCATATGAGACAACATTTTAAGTTGCTATTGATCTGCAAATAACAATTCCTGAGAAAACCAGATTTCATCAGTTTCTTTCTAAAAATATACCAGGCTTTAAATAGAGTCCAACAAAAGCAGTAATATCAGACCCAATTATCTAGCTGAGTTTTATTCACAGCAGTTTGAAACATTGAAATATCATCTTTGTTCACTATGATACTTGATTATCAGGGTTGTTTTTTTTTAAATAAGTTATCTACTTTATGTTCAGATGTCTTTTTCAACTTAAGCAGTGAACTACATCCTCATTAGTACTTGATTTTTTTAATTGTTGTCTTGTGAATTCTAACATAGCTGTGGAAGGACTATATTTGAGCATGCCTTTGATTTGCATATGAACAATTAAAACATGAGTACAGACACAATACAATGTAAATACAATGTAAAGGGAACTACAATACCAACAATATCTAGGTGGCTTGTAGAGTATTTCTGGACTTCTGTGAGGAGTATCTCAGGTTATGGAGACACATGGATTTTAAAACAATCACTACAATAAAAGTCGTCTTCAAGGAGAGAATTTTTCTTTTTTTTTCAAGACAGCAGCTTTAAATCTTACCTTTGTTTAACTTAGTTTGATGCAAATATAAACAGTGGTTAGGGGGATGTGGAAAATGCGGTTTCAGTTACATCATACTGAGGTCATGATATTAATAGAGTTCCCATCTTAGACCAGTTTGTTTTTATTTACAGCTGGAGACATGGAGATCTGATATACCAAGAAAGGACTTCACCTCTCTTTATGAAATCTGAACAAGACAGACCTTCAATACAGGGGCACAACTGGTATATTGGTTAGTTACAGCCAGCAGGGAAATGCAGTTCTATTCTCAATTTAAGCATGTATGTAAGTGGAATAATGTACTGTCAACATGTCAGTGAAAAAGATAAGAGAGTTATGTTGTTAGCCTTCCATATACAAAATGTCACAGTACTTTTTAGGAGATGTAGCACTGAGTGACTATGTATACACAAAAGGAAACCTGGAACAGATCATGCACCTTGGATCCATTACCTCATAGTAGCTGTGCACCATTATGTACATTACAGATGGTCGCTGTCTCTAGTTAAACAGTAGGTATATTTAAAAAGAGATTGTGCTGGCCCTCAGAGCTTGTCCTAAGAGAGATCTCCCGTCCACCTCAGAGGAAGGGGTCCCTCAGCCAGCAGCTCAACTTTTGAGGGACTTCTAGTGGTTCAGGCAAACGGCTTCATGGCTGCTTATTTTATTACTGTGTGATCTTGGACCACTATTGTTTATTGCAGGTGGCTGCCCGGCAGGTGGGAAGTTAAGGAACTGTATGCATGTGTGTAAGGGCAACGGTTTCCCCTGGTTAGGAGAGGTACCCCGTGTGTGTGTGTGCTGCGTGGCAGTTAATACAGCACTTACTGCTTCCAGGAACCTCAACAGCAAAATGTTTCCTGCACTTTGGCGTTGATGAAAAACAAATTTATTATTCCCATTATCCTGATTTTGTGTTTGTTGTAGAAGAAGCACTAAGCCTGTATTATTTCAGCACTATCTATTCTCTCGGTTTCAGCACAGATGAAAATATTTCAGCACTAAAAATAAATATTTTATATTTAAAAATACATTTAAATATTAATTTGATGGATATTCAATACCTATTTATTTGCATAACTAAAACATGGATTCAAATGAGATAAGCTGTTTGTTTCTGTAAAACAGAAACTTTTCAAAACATTTTTTCTCTCTTTTTGCTTGGTGTGCTTTATTTAACCAGTAGAATTTTTTTTTCTTGAAAAGATCTGGGTTTTAATAAGAAGCCATGTTTCACTGAAAATGAGTGACAAAGCTGGCATTCCCACAAATGACTGCCAATATATTATTTTTGTTTATGTGATCTTTCCAAAATAAACCAGCTCCCCTTTTTCTGTCACTGTGCATATATTCTTCAGCAAAGTGATTCAGAATGCTGCAAAACTGAAGCAGTTTTAGGACTCCTGACGATGCCAAAAGGCAAACAAGAACATGAAAAGTATCCTTAGCATATAATTTAATTAAGGAATATCCTGAATAAATATACATGAACCAGAGCAAAAATCAATCCCATTAGAAAAGGAGATGTCAAAATGTACATCAATGGCGTTTACAACCTCCTGAAAGCAGATAGCCTGCATTTTTTTTTTAATTTAGAAAGAACTTACTACATTTTCCTCACTACCAAAGGGTAAACAATAGTGTGCACAGAAAGAAAGGCAGGTAATATGTCAGCTCTTGCAGCATGTACATCACCTAGTGGACATGCTTTGCATACTAAAGGGTGGGGATCTATCCTCCTGCTACTGCATATTTTCTGCTCACGTTATCAAGTGTTAGTCCTGTTTTCCAAATATGTGGAGCTGCTGCAAAGCGCACCCAGCAACTTGCAGCTCACCTGTCCCAGCCCCCGCCAAGCCCCGGAGAGGGGGCAGCATTTCTGCAACACAGCACTTCTTATGTTTTTGCTGCTTTTTTGTACAGGGGTCAAAGCAGGATTTAGCCTGCACTCCTCGCTAAACCGAAAATGATTTTCTGAAGAAAGTATATGCAACGTTGTTGTTGCCCTGCAGCAGACTCCATCCTGCTGCAATCCTCTGCACTGCACAACCTACAAAACGTGTGTGAACAGACCGAGGGGAAAGTGAAGCGTGGCCCATACAAACATGTAAAATATACTTGCACGTTAGAGGGAAAATTGGAAAGATATGGTTAATGCAAAGGTTTGTTAAAGCTATCAATGATCCAGCTTAGCATTCTATCTGACTGTTAAGTTTTACACAAATATTTACTGTGTCACTCCATCCAAATGAGAGCTTCTCAAGCGAATGCTGTGGTAGCTACCTACAGCCCTGATCCGGATGCCAAAGCCCAATGCAGCTACAGCAGGAGCAAGCAGCAAGGTCCTTGTGCACTTCATGGATTGTGAGAGCAAGCTTTTGGGAGTGGAAAACACGTTTATAGAGAAACATCTCTGAAAAAGCAAGGACGAACCTAAAGTCTGCAGCTTGACTGGAAAAGCGTTTGAGGAGCATGAGCTCTGGATGGGAACATGTGACAATATGTAACACTCTGAGCTGCAAGGCAGTGACAATTAAGAGGGACATGCTTGTCTCTATTTTTAAACAGCAATGAGGTGAGTTGATATTTAAGTTCTCTTCCAAGAATTTCAGTGCAGATGACTGCCCATAGTATAATTATTCACAGTAAAGACTGAGCCATGTTTCAGCTCTGAACATTTGATCGGTCTCTGTACAATCAAAATATAGGCAGATTTGGACAGCCTAGCAGGATATTTCTGACTTCCATGTGCAACTATACTTTTAACAGCCTTTCCCTCACACAATGTCACACAGTGATACACAGTGTAAATCCTTCATATGTCAAATCAGACATGGCATCTACAGTCTGCAGAAAAAATCTGCAGAGTGTAAAGTTACCAAGTATTTGTGAGGTCTACTGTGAGGCTGCATTTTTTTTTCCTTCCTGAAGCATGAATTCATTCTCCGAAGAACGTGTTTATTTTTCCTTTTTCACACAAAAAACACATCTACTTTCTCCAGGGAATAAATAGAGAAAAGAAAAAGGTATGGATAAGAGAATTTTGCAATAAGCCAGGCTTCAATCATCAGCTTTGCAATATAATGATAAGACTTGATGGTTACAATCTTTTATTATTTAGGAATCATGTCAATTCTCCCAGCATGTCTAAAAAAATATAGTTACCATGAAGTAGTTTGTATTTAATGCTCTCTTCTACACTCCATTATCTGAGAAGGTTTTGTCCTTACTGGGTACAGTGGGAAATGTCTTATGAGCCACGGCTGGGAGTTTAATAGGTGATTTCTGTATTTTTCTCATTATGAAATGAGATCACAGGAGTCTATAAACTTCATGGATATTAAATTGCTAATAGTTCAGATTCGATTTTCCAGAGTTTCTAAATCTAAGCTGATGCTCCTCCACTAATTTGAACAGTAATGCCTAGAAAGTTGATCGATCTTCTGGAGTGAATGTACACACTAAAGAAGAAGCATTGTAGGGTTTTTTTTAAAGCTGTAAACCGAGAATTAGGAGTCAGTGTTCAGACCCTGACACCTCATCAAAATATGGTCTGAGACCACTGGCAAACCTCTTCCTCATTTTTCACCTTACACATAGAGCAATTGGAATGAAAGTATCATGCCACAAAGATTTTGAAACTAAAGATTCTAAATCTGCTGAAGACAAAAGAAGTCTTGTAAAATTTGCTAACTTTAGATTATCTTTAAATATTTGAAGACACTTTTTACAAGATTCCCCTATAATTTTGGCCTTGAAATAGACCTCTGTAAAACAGATAGTTTTTAAATTAGAAATCAATGCCAGACTTGTGGCTGCTCACATCTTTGTAAATTGAAATCACAGTGGACCAAAACATGTCCTGATTTATGATCTGTGAAGCTGAATTTACTCCAACATAAATTCGACCATGTATTACAAGAAACTGACCAGTTCATTAAAGCTCCATATCCTGAAATGTCTGCAGAAAAGGTAGCTTTATCCAGATAATAAAATATCTTTAAAACATACTTTCAAAATCAACCAAAATTTCAAAGCCAGCAACAGAGGCAAATACTGTTCTAAATATGCATATAAATATACATAAAAATGCTTCTTCTCTTTTGGAAACATGTATGACCTTATAATAAACACACAGAATGCTACTTTGCATTCAATAGGTCTATTTATGTGATTAAAATTAAGTATTTGTAAATTTGCAAGATCAGACCTATAGTATATGTGTGTGTGTGCGTGAGTGTACATGTACAGGTATAAAGAAGGTAGCTTGATTAGAAGTTCTATTCCATATTCACTCTTTTACTTAACATCTGACATTGGAAAAAAATGAAGCTAAATGTCCCACCATTTCTGACAGTTCCAATCTATTATCTGTAATCTGGAAAAAAACATGCACTTTTTTACTCTGAAGCAAATGTAAGAAGTTTTCTTTTTCTTTCTTTTTTTTCCTTTTTTT
>VZTB01007298.1:918819-957924 GCA_013397245.1 Thryothorus ludovicianus
AGCGAGACAGGGTGGTGGTGGGGGGGAAGAGCAGCTGGAGTTTCTCCTCAGCTCGTTTTGACTTTTGTGGACGTGGATCATCTGGACTGGGAAGGGAAGCCGCGCGGCGCTGCTCTCCCCTTTCCCAGCCCCTCGCCCCTCCAGCAGCCTGGGCTGCCGTCTCTCCCCCGAGCAGGACGGGAACTTTTATTTGCAGCTCGCAGCCCGTGGCGAATGGTGGGCATCTCCGGTCCTCTGCAGTGTGAGTACGGGCGCGGGCAGGGCTGGGCAGGGCGCGCCGGGGCGGGGGGAGCCCGAGCCCCCTTTTCGTTTCCTTTCTCCTCTCCCGCAGGACTCCCCGCGCTCTGAGGGGCTCCCGTGGCTGCAACTAACCCAGGCGGACCGGGGCTGCTGCTGTGCCCGGGCCAGGTTAGCGCTGCATGCAGCCTTACACGCTCTGTCCCCGGCTTGCGAACTAGCACCCCGGATACTGCTCAAGAGCTCAGAAACCAAATAACCCAGTTTTGCAGAAAATAACCCCTCCAGGCATATATTATAACAAAGCGTCAGATTTCTGTCTGGATTTAGGACTTGCTTTTTTCTTGCCTGCCTCCCCTGTCTCCAGGCTCTAGCGCTGGCCAATGTGAGTTGAAATATTTCTGATGGGATTGTTTTGTTTCGCTTGTTTGTTTCACTGCAATCACAGGTTTGTGCAGCTCTGGCAATATCTTTTCGGACTATTTTGAAAGAAATATTTTAGGCGGTCCACGTCGCTTTTAGCTGCACCGTGGACTTGCAAATAACTTGTTACCTAAAACGACAGGGATTGCATTTCCAAAATTGCCATACAATGCAACTGTGTCATCTCGTCCGGCTGTGCATAAGGGTTTGGTTCCATAAATTCGCAATAGACCATGGATAACGGAGATTGAAGGATGAAAACCACATTCCCGGCTATTTAGACAAGCCTTTGCCGAGTTCGAGTCCTTTTGTTAGTGCCAAAGTTGGGAAATTTGGTTTAGTGCAGAGAAGGATTTGCCACCCTAGCAGGAGCACCCGTGACTCCGTTTCAGAGTTAATTTATAGCGAACTAGCTGTCGTTCCTGTACTCTGCTCCCCTAGATGTTAGGGAGAAACCGAAAGTAACTAATAGGACGCAGCTCTTAAATCGTTCGCTCTCCAACCAGGAGCTAAAATGTTACTTCATTCAGTTCACTGATAAGTTTAAAGGAGGGAGGGCGAGGGTATGGGGAGCCGAAGCAGCCTCCCCCTCCTGCCCCCCAGGTTGTAGCCGGAGCCGGGCGCGGCGGGACCGCCCTGCCCCGACCGCAGCCGGGGGCTCTCCGGCATTGCCGCTGTGTGGAACAGACGCCTCGAAGCCGCTCGGGTTTCTCTGGGAGAGCAGACCCTCCATCTTCCGATTCGCAGCAGGCGCTGCCCGTCACCCCCTCCTACCTCTGCCGTGCCCTAAATCACGGCACGGAGAGGATCCGTCTCTGGCAGCCGCTCGGCCGTGACGCCCGGGAGCCGGCAGCTCCCGCCCCGCAGATAGCTTGGGAGCGGGCTGCGATCCGCCGAGTCCGCGGCAGCAGGGCTGCCCGTAGGAGCTGCCTAAGTTTGCCACTGGCAATCGCAGCCGGGCGGGAAGCGCCTGCCTTCGCTTGCCGGTGCGGCCCCAAGGTGCGCTGTGCACGGCTGCGCGCCCGCCTGTGCGGGCACAGCACAGCGCGGCAAGGGCTGGACGAGAATGGGCATATATGTCTCTTAAAATCAGCCTGCGGGAGCTGCCGTGCCTCTCTGGGAAAGCAGCGAGTGCCAAACGCTTGGCTATTGGCATAGCCCTGGCTAACTAGAAGAATGTCTTGTGAGTCTTGGTATGTACAGTCAAGCGTTTTCTCCAGCAAGTACTCCTGTGCTTAATGTAACGCTGACCCCTTTAACTTTTAACATCGCTTCTCCTAATTAATCTGTTCAGGCCTCAAACTTAAATGGCTGTCCACAGCTGCTGCAAATTGATTTATCCCCTGATGGTGGTCCGAGTTGCTGACCAAAGCAGGATTTCTTTTTCCCCTCCCCGTTTTTGGTCTACTAATCTGTTTTGACTTATTTCCTACTTACAGTAATACTTGCATGCTTTTTGAAGGACTTAGAAAATATTTTCCATTGACATGTAGCTAGAAACATAATTATTGTATTTGTAAACACAATATGTTAGGGCTAAGGGTGAGTATAATTTATTTAACTACACCCTTGAAGCCTTACACTTCCGTCTCAATTTCTGCATCCTGACAGATGCAATGGAAAGTTTAAATAAGCAACTTTGTTAACTGCAGTTTGAGGCAAAATGTGAAAGACGTTTTTAGAGCTAAATTCTATTGTCCAGGTTTTCTGTTCAGCTTTTCTGTTAACGGCTTAGTGAATCTGGATAGCCGAGAGGATTGAAACTGGTTTCTAATGGTTGTTAAAACTGATGCTTGACCTTTCCATGGGAAGTCTGAAAACCTCATTCAGTTTATTCTGGGCTGATTTCCTTAGGAAATCCAATATGATCAGGGAATTTCCTTCAACTCGGCTGAATGGTAAAAAAAGTTACTCCATCTTGTTTATGCATTCTAGTTTTAGCACTAGGTGTTTCTGTGTCTCCCCATCAATAGGAAGATAATAGGAAAAGACATGATTGTGGCTCATTCATAACTGTGCAATCTGTGAAAATAAGAAGTTGGCTTTGTTTGGTGTGAGATTCACTGCAGATTTGCTGTAAAGGTTTTTAATTAGGAACTTACAATAACTGCGTTTGATAATTGATAACTTTCTTAAGGTCTGTTTCACCACATCTGAACCTTCAGTATAACTGCTGCTATTTTCAATTAATGAGTCATTTTCCTTCGCTGTCCTGAGAAGCTCAATGATGCATCAGTGCAAGAAAACACCAAATTCCACCAAAAATCCAACAGACTCTTAACTCTGTTCGTGCCTTTGGCAAATTGGAGACAGGCAAGGGATACGAGAGATGATAGCAGGACTTCTTTCTGTCTTGTGCTTACAGAAGGGTGAGCGGCTGGGTTCTTGAGCCATGAGCATGCTGTAGGGAGACAAGAACCATTCTGTTTGTAATGGAATGCAGACAGCAGTGTTAGGTCACTGCTTCCTGGCAACTGCTGCACAAGTTGTTTTTCTTCAAAGGCTTTGAGCTTTTAAATAGTTTCCAAAATCTTTTTAAGTAAAACACTGCCTTCTGCCATTTTTGACCACCTTAACGTTTACTGGTTTCGTGCCTAAATAATGGACCAGTAAAACATCACACGGTATCTCTCATCTGTGTACGCTTAACACTGTGTATGCCTGTGTGCACATGGAGTTTTATTCCGGGAGTATTGTTTTTGGGATAATGGGGGAGAAAAATAGCTCCACCTGGAGTGCTGGTCAGCAGATAGTCAGTTCAGGACATTCTTCCCTGTCAAATCCTGTTTCTCGCTTCTCTGAAACGAACTTCAGACGACAGGCGGTGAATGTGAAGCTCGCCTCACTGAGGTACTGTGCAGACTGCAAACTCCTCATTGCCAGACGCTCTGGGTGAAACAGGCATCTGCAGTGTTTGCATTGGGGGTGATGGGAGAAAGGGCTTGCAATTGTCATTTCCAACTTTCAAATCCACTTGCCACAGTCCATTACTGTTAAATCTTTAGCTAATTGAATAAGGATATCAGTATGTTGCTATTGCAGGAGCTTCAGACTTTAAATTGGGGGATGGAGGAGAAGGTCTTGTTCTTTGTTCTGTAGAAACTTAAGTTGTCATGCAGAGATCAAGAAGACTTAATAGCTGAAATACAACACAAATTAGGTGTTCTTAAGGGGTTATTTCTCATGGCTTGGCTAAAGAAATGTGAAAAGGTAGTTATTTTTATCTGAATACATTAAAAAAATCTTAATCCATGTAGTTAGTAGCAGCCTGCTGTTTTTCATACAGCCTTTAAAAACAACCTGTAACGTTTAAAAAGTTGAAATTGACACTGAATTTAGTGTAAGTAATGAAAGTGTAAATCCTTAAAACATTGGCTTCCAGGTTACATTGTCTTCATGTTGTTTCACATTAGAGATCCAAAACAGTTGGTTTAAAAACTAAACTTTAAGGCAACGGGTCTTGGTTTTCCACATAGATGTTGCTTTTTAAAGAACTGCTTTTAAAATGCAGTTATCCTGTTCTTACTATAGACTTTATTAGTTTAATATATGGTAGCACAAATACATCAGGAAGTAGCAGACTCTGTGGTTTTGTGGATAAAGAAAAATGAACAGCAGACATAACTCAAAGTCAAAATATCCTATTCTTTAAAAGCTTTTTTATTTCCTCCCCTCCAAATTTTCATCTGAAAGACATTGACTTCCATCTTCATTTTTTTTCTGCCATCAATATGAAAGTTTCCAAATAATGTTTAGACAACAGTGGACATTTTATTAAAGTAAACATTAGTTCAGTATAATGGAGGTAATTGTAAGTGATAAGAGCAGAGCAGGTTATCTGTGTGTTGTTTAAACAGAAGGAGCTATTTTGCACCATTTCCAGTAGCCATCTGTAGAGGAGAAGGGTTTGCACCTGTCTGTCCACACTAATTATAGATTAGGTCCAAAGAAATGAAATTCGAGTAGCCTTTCTCTTAATGAAATCCATAGTGATTTTATTGTAAATGTGTTTTGTGTACCGACGGTGATGGTTTGTCTGTGAGTAAAAGAAATTGCTGTATGGCTGTTATGTACTTGTAGTTGTAAAGCAGGATACTGCTGCATTAACAAAGGTCCTGAATAAAAATGCAGTGCTCCATTTAAGTCCTAGGCTTCAGTGATGGCTCTAGCTATGCTTAATCAAAAAGGTTCACTGTGGTGAACTGTTATTTAGGGGTATGTTTCAGGGTAGACTTCTCAGTTATCATCACTTTCATGTCAATGTACTGGCACGTAGGTGGTCCTTTGCCTGAAATATGAGGCAGAAATGGTTTCATATTAAATATGTACACACATACATGCAGAATATGTCAGAAATACTTTCCTCTGGTTTAACCTATATTAGTAATATAAAGTGGAAAGAGTGAGAAATGCATTCTGAAGTAAAAGGTCACATGAATTTCTACCACATCTGTTTATAGTAATTATGAACATAATTAACATAAGAATTACAAGTGAGGTAATGACAAGCTGAGCTATGAGATATTATGCCATAATAGTCATATGTTGGAATTCTCACATTATAGCACACTAGAATTCACATATTCAATGCAAGAAAGAAAATGTTAGATTTTTATCTATTTTAATGCTCCAAAACTTATCTGCCTGGGGCAGATGGACTTTCCGCTTTAGAGGAAGGTAAGCCATTATTACAAGAGAGTCAGTTGAAATTAAGATTTCTAGCCTGCAGCTTGGACTTTGAGACAGCTGTGCTTATGGAACGCCACTTCTGTTACACATTTGTATTCTGATTGTATTAATTTTATTAGTATATAATGTTTTATTTTTAAATGTGTTTTCACAGCAAACTGCTTACATTAGGAAGGATCCTGGATTAGTTTTTCTTTAGAGTTTTATGATTTGAGTAATGAAAGTATGGTCAATGTAGACATAAGCTGCACATGGTGACCCTGCAAGATGAGAATCTGTCAGATCCTAAATTAGTTCATGGCATGATATGTATTTCAAGGAAAAGCTCTGTAACAGAAATACCAAAAAAGAGCAGTTTCTAATTTGTGTGTAATAGTTTGAAACAATATATACAGAAAGAAATCTCTGTATTACCTTGCAGGTTGAATTAATTAATAAGTCATTTTTCTTTAGAAAAGTGTAGAACACACCATTAAGTTTAGGAGCTAAGGTTTCAAACAAATTGACTAACTTTTGTAATATGACCTGTCTGATTACCTCTAAATATGGTTGTCACACAGCTGACAACTGGAGGAAGTTGAGGGAGAAGTGGCCCTTCTTCAGGGGCTAAAATACTGGTTGAGGAATGCACAGTAAATTTGACATGTGAAAATCAGTTTGCCTTCATTGAAAAATCAAGGTCCTGGTTTTGCCATGGGAACATTTGGCCGATTGCTGTCTTTCCAAGGCTAAACATATAGAGTGGTTTATGAAAAAATAAAAAAAATTACCTTGTGCTACGTCTCAGTGATACCAAGAGGTTTTCACATTATTGGATTAGTGGAGGATTTGTGACAGACCCCTTTTTATCTGACATTCATTGCAGTGACACGATTTTCACACACATGCCCTTCCCCCATCTAAGTTCTGGTTTTCACTTTGTATTATGTGTCAAATTCCCTTTATTCCTTTTCTTGTGGAATAAACTGCTATCTTGGACGAGTGATTTTGGAAGGAGTTTTGCACTGAACAATGCCAGTCTCACTTCAGCAGGCTGTCATTGTCCTCCTCCCTCCTTCATGGTGCTCCTCAGCTGACCTGCAATGGAAATGCGTTTCCTAACAAATAAGTGTTGATTCCCAGAGTGCAACATTGTAGAAACTTTAAAACCTGAGTGCACAGAGTGCTTGGTGCTGGCATAGCTATTCTACTGGCTGGCTGTGCTCATGGTAGGCAGGCCAGGCTGCTTTGCTGTCTCCCCTTTCCATACCTTGTGCTAAGCCTGTGCTCTTTGATGAATCCTGACAAAACAGACCCTCAAGTTTTCACAGAACCTGAGTTGTGAAGTGTAGGTACTTCTCCTCATCGCTCATCCTCTGGTGAATGATGCCACCACTTTGTAGCAGCAGTGCTGTGTTCAGGCTCTTATGCCAATGGTAACAATGAGCAGGCTGGGTTAGGTACGGACTTGGCCAAACTGGGAGCGGATACAGTCTGTGATGACTGCACTGGGCCAGTGGCTGCCGTGCTCCGTGTAGGATGTAGGTATGGCCTGTGAGGGGGGAACCGGGCTGCAGCAGTAGGTATGGCCTGTGAGGGTGGAACCGGGCTGCAGCAGTAGGTATGGCCTGTGAGGGTGGAACCGGGCTGCAGCAGTAGGTATGGCTGTGAGGGGACAGCCGGGCTCCGGCAGTAGGTATGGCCTGTGAGGGTGGAACCGGGCTCCAGCAGTAGGTATGGCCTGTCAGGGGACAGCCGGGCTCCAGCAGTAGGTATGGCCTGGGAGGGGGGAGCCGGGCTCCGGCAGTAGGTATGGCCTGTGAGTGGGGAGCCGGGCTGGAGGCAGTAGGTATGGCCTGTCAGGGTGGAACCGGGCTCTGGCAGTAGGTATGTCTTGTGAAAGAGAGCAAGGCTAGAGGCAGTCTTAGGGACGATCGGCTTGGTGGTGTTGGCAGAGTCCTCTGTCAGAGGAGCCTTGGGGAGCCAGCGCTGCGTGACCCCTGGCAGGGTCCTCATCCCGGAGAAGTGCTGGGCAACTTCCAGGGCCGGAGGCCGGTCAGAGGGCAGGCACAGGCCGACCTGGGCACCACCGCCTTCTCCCCCGGTGGGCGGCGCGGAGGTGGCGCCTCTCCTCGTGCCGGGCGCGGCCTCCCCGGGGACCCCGGGCGGCCCCGGCCCCGCTGCCTCGCACATCCTCCGGCCGCCATCTGGGCCGCGCTGATACCGTAATCGCCCCGATGCACGCCGCCGTGCCGCTCCCCCCGCGCCGGCGGGGCCGCGGAGCCGCGATGCTCCGTCCTTGCGCCGCAGATAAGCTGCGAGGCGCGTGAGCCGCACAAAGCCCGGGCCGCGCCGGCGCCTCCTCGTCCCTCCCGCAGCCGGAAGGTAAAATCTCCACCCGCGGGCGGGAGAGGCGGAGAGGCGGGCGGGGGGACAGCCCTCGCCGCCTCACGCGGCCCAGCCCGGCCCGACTCCCTCGGCGCTGCTCAAGTCCATAGGTGCGGGGAGAAGTAAAGATGTAACCACTTATTATCTTCCCCCGGGGCGGGTGGGGGATTTACGGTAGAGATTAGCCGGCGGGGAGACGGGATCTGCCTTTTGTTATGCTGCCTTCTCCGGCCCCCGGGCAGCGCCGAGGGGAGCAGAGAGGGGCTCGCCTGCCGGGCTGGCCGGGGGGAGGGAGGAGATGGCCGCAGAACAAAGGTGGTGACCAAGGGACCCCACTTCAGACACAGCCCAGGGGAGCAGAGTGCCGTGTCTGGGCGTCTGGCGGGACGGGGTGGAGGAGCCCCGGCCTGGGGTGGCAGCGTGGCCGAGGGGAGGTGACAGCCCCGGCCTGTCACGCCCGAGACCCACAGCTCACTCCTGGGGTGGTTTCAGTGAAGGCTCCTAACTTCTGAAATCCTCGCAGAGGAATGACACTGGGCTTTAGGAAAAGTGTCCTCTTTGCTCTTTTTGTTGTTTCTGGTGGACTTTTGGTGGTGCTTTTTAAGTTCTCGCCCAGATTAAGGTGACTTACATGCTCAGTATGTGGACGCACGCTGCTTTAGCAAACGGCTTTATCAGTGTTCATACCTTAAAGCAACATTAAACAATTACCTTTATATTTAAAAGTTTGAAATATTTATACTGCCGTTTCACTTTGTCAAGTGTTTGCACAGATAGATATATAGATATGATCTGGTAACTAAAAGCCTAATTAAAATTTGTTTAAAGCCAGGGGGGCATGTATTCTTGTTGACAGCAGCAGATCGATAGGGTAAGACAATAGAGCCCCATTATTTTACTTCCATTGACTGAACATATTGACATTTCAGGTTTGCGATTGCCTCAGTGAGCATGATGAAACACTGAAATTCATGAACCAACTGTCTGGAGTGGCACATATATTACTGTATGTCATCTCTGCCTTCAGGTTACCTTATCACTGAAGCAGAATGGTAATGGATGGCAGCAGAGTACTTCGGGGGGGGGTGAGGGCTCTATCAGTTAAGAAGCTGACACATAGCAGGTTTCAGGAGTATCTTTAATTACACCTAGAATTATGTACAAAGGAAGATGGTCCTTGTTACCTGCTGCTGTGCTTCAGAGTTTACAGGCTCTGAAGCAGACGGGATAACAAGGTACTTATGTTTCATTTTTTATATACATGACTTGATACCTTTAACTTTTGCAGGAGCCCAAGGATTTCTGGTTGTGCTGTTTGCATGCTCGCCATGTTCACCAATGGCAGCATCTCAACCCAGTCTCGATGCTCGTGTTCCAGAGCATCTGCTAGACCTTCTCCCAGTCTGAAGACTGCAAAGGAAGCAAAAAACAACTTTGAAATAAATAAATATCTATTGAATTTTTCTCCCCTCAACATGTTCAAATGACAGTGCTCAGGGAATTCAATGCAGTGAGACTATAGTGGAATGAAACATACATGCATATATGTACATCTATATATACACACACGCATTTTTTCCTTGGTATAAGCACCATAAAAAGAAATGTCTGTGCAATATGTGCACATGAATGCATAATTGTATATATCAGTTTATATGGTTGCATATAAATGTGTATATAAAGACCCCTGTCTACAGAGCATGCAATGCGTTTACTATTTCAGAGGCTTTCACATCATCTTTAAAATCTAGCTGACTGCAGAATGAAACCCATCACGGTAATGCAGAGATAGAGACTGAAATTAATTTAAAGCAGGCAAAGAGCAAATACAGAAGAGCCGTTATGATTTAACTAATTTTTTAAAAGTAAGTGGAATGAAAATATAAAATGTATTTTGTGTGCCATCTACTCAGCAATTGTTGCCATCAAGTGGACTGCCAATGCCCTTTAAGATGGTAAAAAGAAAACCAGTTCTTTATACCATTTTCCTGAAAATGTTAGGTTTCTGTTTGATCAGCAGGTGCTGTTGAGATGAAAGCCATGTGTAAATTTTCAGAAGGCCAAAAGTGTCAATTCAGAAAAGGAAAGTGATAAGAGAAAATGCAATCAGTTTTCCTGTTTTCAATTTGTGCAGGATTTGAAGAGCTGTTTTGTTAAACTGCTACATCTGCTCCAATATGAATATTGAACTGCTTCCACTAAAAATAACACCCTATAATTTGGAAGCCATTGCAATCTTTTGTTAATGCAAGTGGGTTATTTGGAAAAAAAAATCTATTCTGAAAAATCTCCTGCCTAATGTGCATTTTTGTTTATCGGCACTTTTATCTTCAGCAGATAAAATGGCATTATGCAATTAGGACCATATCTATTTGAACTGGAAAAATGACACTGGATAGCTGAATGTCACTATGTTGGTGAAAGGATTTAACTTGTACTTTTAAAATTTTATTAATAAACTACGATTGTATCTTAAAATGACATGTGGCTGTTTCCCCATTGCAGCAATACAGCTTGAGTTACTACTGAGGACCTTGAGCAATGTAAAGGATGTTCAGTATATGAGAGAACATTCTGTGGCTTGTTTCATTCCTGATATACCTGCACATCTTAAGTTTAGGCTCATCAAGGACATTTTAGTTAATGTGGATTTTGGAGTAACTTTTTCCATGGTAAATGAAATGACTGAGTCATATTTGGATGCACATATACAAAAATATTCACTGTTGTGGAGCTGCTAATCCAATTGGGTTCTGTGACTTGGAAAGCATAGTATTGGTAGTGCATACATTTTCTATCATAAGCATCTCTGGAGAACATAACACTGCTGCTTTTTAATTAAAAAACAAAGCAATCCAACAATAACCTAATGGAAAGGATATGTGTTTGTTAATTTTGTAAATAAGGATCTAAATGAAGAAGGAATAATTCACTATTACATCTATGGAGCCCTGTGTACATAACATGAGTACATGTGCAGAATAGAATGAGTGCTTTTATTGCTTTATTTCAACATAGAGGGTTACCTGGTTTTAATATTAGAATGAGTTTTAGCTGTTGAATTCTAATTTAATAGTCAGGAACTGATTTTTTTCTTAGGTGTCTGCATGGGAAAGGGCCTTGCTGATGCTTCTGTTTGGTTTTGCAATTGGATTTGTAAGCTTTTGACCTTGGGGAATTCTCCTGAAAGTGATCTACAGATCAGAAATAATTAAAATTCAATAAACTGAAATTTAAATATAGAATGGATTCTGTGTGAGATCCGTGCTTGTGGTAGGTTGTCTAGAAGTCTGTGGCATGTCTACTTTATAGTTTGTATTCCCCAGCATAACTGTGTGCACACATGTGCATAAATTTATGTTGAATGACAGAGGGATAATTATTTATACAGATTTTATCCAAAACTCTGTGCTCTCCTGAAACATAACAAAAAGCCTCCCTCCCCAGAAGAGTGTTTACATCCCGTGACAGTCACTAGATTCAAATCTTCTCAACATGAAAGTTGTTTCCTTTCCTCCAAACCTTCTTTTCCCCAACAAAGCTAACCCTGTTAAACCTCACCTTCTGTGGGATGTATACATAGTTATAGACATATGTACGAGAAGTAAATATTACAGAAAACATGGCCGATTGGGGCAAAATGTCTGTAGCCTTAAATAGCTGGCGCTATCTGCCAGCAGCAGGAGCGGCGCTGGGGCGGCCCTGCCTCGGCTGACCCGGGGCTGTGCGAGCCCTGCGGAGCCCCGCGTTCGCGCCCCGGGCCTGCGTGGGGCTCTCTGCTCGCAGATAGTGCCGGGAGAGCGCTCCGGCACGGCGTGTGACAGCAGACACTGCCTACCTGAAGAGTTCTGAAACCAAGGGGCTTTTCGCTTGGCTCGTGGGATTTGCTGGTGCTTTGCACAGGGGTTGGGGTGGAGCCCAGCCTCAAAAGAAAGATTATAGCTGGATGCAGGGTGTCCAGATTTTCTTATCTAAATCTTCTGAACACATTCATGGGAGTGCTCTGTTTTCTTAATCTTTGCCAGAAATGCTGCATGCAGTTTTGCTGTTCCTGTTGAATAGTTGCCAAATTTAACTCCACTGGTTGTGAATGGAATTGTGAATACTTTAATGTTCCCTCTCATTTTCTGTAACACATTTTGGGATGCCTGGAAAGGGAAGGCATCCTAGATACTCAAAAGTATTTCAGAATACACAAAAATAATTTAATCAAAGTTCTGAAACTTGAGTTTATTTATATGTAGTTTTTGGGCATGTGTGATATGGTGACTTATTTAAGGGATATGTTTTTATACTCAGTAGTATTTATTGAATGTAGTGTTTGTGAAAGTTCAGTTGTTT
The DNA here is from genome assembly GCA_013397245.1 of Thryothorus ludovicianus. Taxonomy (NCBI): domain Eukaryota; kingdom Metazoa; phylum Chordata; class Aves; order Passeriformes; family Certhiidae; genus Thryothorus; species Thryothorus ludovicianus. The sequence goes on from VZTB01007298.1 coordinate 930,877, forward strand.
TTTACAGAACTGTGCTGCAACAATATTCCTGCATGATCCCATATTGTAGCATGCTGATTTGGGATCCTCATGGGATAGCTCATGATTTCTTTAATCATTTTGGAAGGCATTTGATTCATTGCCATTTTTATGTCTATCAAGACATACTCTGGTGCTTATAGTAAAGTAAATGTGCAAAGTTCATGGAGGATGGATAATAGGTTCTTTTGGAAATTAGGTTGCAGTCTGGAAAGACAGAAGACTCCACCTAGTGGAGTGGAATTAATATGCACATGGTGGCAGGCAGCAGTGTGTAATAAAATAGGTATCATTTGTGGAGAGCCAAGTTGCTACAGAGAGTAAAGCCCAGGAATTCAGACAAGCATCTGAGGTGATGGTTGTATGACCATTGCAAATTGTACCAGGCTGTAGTTACTTCTGGAGCTCTAGGAGGCTTATGTCTGTCTGCTCTGTTGGATGTTAATATGAAGTTTGCCTAAGTAGCAGGCCTTACCACTAGCCCTTTTCTTTTGTGGTGCCTTTTATTTGGAGATGTGCTGTCTATGTTTTTGGTTTCTGACTGTGACCCCACAGGTGCCCCTTTTGGTTGTGGCCCAGGTGTCATTTTGAATAGCTCAGGAAAAAAAAAAGACCAAGAATTCAGCCCCCCAAAAGTCACCACTTTCCCCCCACAATTGCTTATTTTTTGGAATATCTTTTTTGATTTTTGCTTCTTTTACTTTGCTAATGGCAGTATCAGAATGTTGGTTCTGCATGTTACCATGACAGGTTGTGCGGCATGTTGAGTAAAGCTGTGTGTGCTTTCTGGGAGTCACAAGGTTTAACAAACTCTCTGATGAAGCATCAGATTATATAGGGTTTTGTACCTGTGCTTTACTGTCCCATTGGTTTGGTCACGTTGTGCTACTGGGATGTAATAAAATTAATTTTAAAGCTGGGATGTGAGTGAACATCTAACCTGAGCAGCTAAGATATAGTCCTGAAATCCTCTTGGAAAATTCATCCTAACATTGAATCACACATGCATTAGACAAGTTCAGGAAGAGAACTCCCCAAGACCAGTTCAGGCTTTGACAGTGAGAGGATGAGGCTATTGCCAGAAAATCAGGATGATTAGGGTACAGCAGAGCAGACAGAATGCTGCAAAGGATATTTGGGAAGAGTGGTCCAAAGGAGCGCTTCCAGTGAAATCCAGGTGGGGTTTGTTGCCAGAGCCATTAAAGCATAATGGTGCCAGAAAAAGCTGCCAACAAATGTGGGAATAATGGCACCTGTGGGTGTGCTGTCAATGGATGGTACTGCCAGGATGTTTTTATTTTATTTTATTTTAATGGTGACATTGCTAAAAGTATTTAAGGGTAATGTTATAGAATGTGTTTTAGTGAGTGAAGTCACGGAGTTCCAGGAACCATTAAGCAAACCTGCTTCATGACTCTACTATTTATTATTTTAAAGCTTGATGGCAAACTACTTAAAGCTGGAAAAGCAGGCAGCAACCTGTATTAAAGTGTGCTGCAGGTGGATTAGGAAATCATCCTACTGAACTGAATAGCCCAGGGTAGTTTCTGAATATTGTACACATTTCATGTGCACCATGATAAATTAATACAACTCCATGGATCAGCAGAGCTTGTAAACATTGTATTAAAATACAGGAGCTCAGATCTTCCTTGGTACTCCCATGCCCAGTTCTCACTGAAGACACTATTTCTTTAGTTTAAATGACAGTCTGAGGAGCTGGGCTTTCAGGCTTTCTGTGCTCCCATCTCACGTCTGTGATCTTGACAATAAGTTTTGGATCGGTTCTCAGACTTAGATCTAGATCTCTCTCTAATAAAATGGGCTAGCTTAAGTCTCAGTGTAAAGCAAGGGCATTCTTTTTGAATTGTAAATCATAGACTTACCTGACAAGACTTTCATATAAAGGAGAGAAAAAGCCTATTCCTTCCATAATAATACTTGCAGATTCCTGTTGAGTCCATTGGGCCAGGATTCTCAACTGGTGTATCCCAAGATCTGTTTTAAATTGCATTTAAACCAGCTGCCTGCTCCAGACATTTTCCAGAGAAGTGCACAGCTACAGTAAATACCAGCTACAGTAGTTGGAAGAGGGGGGGGGAAATAAATACCTAATTTTTCTTGCACATTCTGGAATTTATTGGTCCCACCCTCTTCACAAGGGGAGCTTCTGATGTTAATTTTCTTTTTTGTTTGTTTATTCATTTGTTTTAAAGATCAGGCCTAAATTTCACTATCTCTTACAGAGCTATTATTGGCTGCTGTTGCTTTTATTATTCTACGGCTTCTCTGGGAAGAGAAAGATGGGCAGGACCTCAGTGACATTGCCAGAGCAAGTCATCAGTGGCCATGGCTGTCCCTTAGGAGGTCACAGGAAACAGGTGGCTGTGTTAATTGTCCTCACTCCCAACTCTTGTCCTTCCTGGAGGGAATTAAAAGTGGTCAGGAAGTGTCAGGCCTACTGTGTTCCCCCCAGGTTCACTACTTCAAGCATTCATAATAATTTGAGGTATATGCCAAGCAAGGGAGACTCTCTGGGAATCCTTACTGTCGTTTTTAAACTGAGTGGCTGGGTGGGCTGAATGCTATTGCTACAGACAATGTTTGAGATTGCAGCAAGAATCCAACAGAATAACAAAGAATTCTGTTTAAAAAAAAAAGTATTTCCCCATCATATACTGGTTTTCTTCATTCAAGATATTCATAAAAAGTCCTAGGTAAATAATCTACAGAAACTCAAGAAGTGCATGAAATATTTCTGGAAACTATGATCCACTTTTATCTGGTGACTTGAAGATGGAGAATATCAGTGTATTTTCTGCTTAGGCCAGTTTTAATTTCTGTCTTTGTTGCAACTGCACCATCAGTAGTCATGGATCTCTAAATGGCACTCAGTTCTGGGCTTTGGAAAATCAGTTAAGGTCTTTGTACTTTATATGAGCTTCTTGTTAACAGCTTGCTTGATTTTTTTAGCAGTGAAGGTGCCCAGCTGAGTATCTCACTGCAAATGTGGCACCCAGTGCTGTAAGTCAGATTTTGAATTACCAGTAATGTTTCTGTAAAGTGTCTTTTGGAAAGTGTTCACTCACATTGGAAGTAATAAATATACTAGTTATTTATCTTCCATATGCATTTGGTGTGAAAACTCTGAGCTTCTGCTCAGGTGTACTCTTGATATTACTGAGACTACTTGGCTAAATAAGGTGGGCTGCAGGATTATGTGGCTGGTGAATCACACTGGTTTCTGAATCACTCTTAGAAAATACCAGCCTGAAATGCTAGCAGATAATGAACACATTGTGCTTAGACTGGTACATTATTTAAAGAATAGCGTTTTAAAGTAGAATATTTTGTAAAATGTTAGTTTAAGAACCAATTTGCAATTTACTTCCATCAAACCCATTGTACCAGGAAAAATACCTCCTTCAGAAGGGAAAAGGTGTCAGTATTGTGGAATAATATCTGATTTTTATCCAGCTATTTGCTATTTAAGCTCTCTTCTTTTCAGTGCAAGGAGATCAGCTGACAACAGCAGCAACCAAATCATGTTTGCAGCTGGGCAATTACAGTAGACCCTGAGATCTGCAACTGTCAACCATGAGCACAGATGCCTTCAAAGTTCTGTTTTTCTTCCGTGTGGAAGTCGTTGGCATGGAACAGATGCCTTCATTTTGGAGAAACCAACCGCTGGATATAATTGGTTCTCTCTTGTCTTGTTCTCTAGGGACAGTCTCTCGCAGATGAAATTAGATGAGAGGGGAAAAAAAAAAAAGACACAGGCACACACACTCGCACATGACATGAAGCAGGAGTTTTCAGGATCCCTCTCTGTTTTGTCACGTGGAACTGTTTTCAGCTGGAAGATTTCATTCCATTTTTAGCACTCTACACACACACATGATGATGATGCTATATGAAAAACATCCAAATGAAAATATGTATCTGGCTAAAGTTTATTATTAATCTGGGCATACTTGTTTAGAAATAAGACAAGCATATCCAGCCCATATTAATTTAGCGTTAAATGTTGACTTCTGATATTTATTAGTGCTGCAGTCTCAGAAATTTAAAGTTAAGTCTCAGAAGAGATGAGATGCTTTAAAAACCATTATGTTGCAGTGGTGGAATCAATGTATTTTTATCAAATGGTTTGGTAGTTGTTAACACGGGAGGAAAAAAACAAGTAGCAGACTTCAAAATTCACCTAGCATTACAGGCATACAATTAAGAAAGCATCTTTAGAACTTCAGCAGAGTTAGTCTGATGGACACCTGTGATATGCTGTCTCTGGGAGCCCTGTGGTAGGGTACTGAAAGTGACTGTGTCCTCTTACTGCAGGCACCAAAAATGAGATGATGGCAAATGGACTTAGAAGCTATAAAGGAGAATCTGCCTACCTTGGGTCTGTCAAAGGGTTTCTATCATCTCATTTCTGCCCTGGTGTAACAGCTACCAAATCATTGTGGTTAGTGTTACTTATAACACTATAATTATACTATTAAATAAATTCATACCAACTTTAGGTTACCTTAATAGGCTCAGCTGTGAACTGTGGCAGTCAGGCAGTGCTGTGTATTCTTTCTTGGGTAGACTGGGTACATCCAGGAGGTGGGAAGGTGTGTGCAGCTGGGATCAGGGGCTGCCAGGAAGTAAAACTGCCACTGCTGGTACCCAAGACCCTGGAGGCCTCATCTCTGAATGCCTTCTTAAGTTTTGTTTCCTTGTACAAGTTAGGGCTTTTGGTTATTTCTTCTCTTTTCTTTTCTTTTTTTAAAATAATATATATTGCAGTTTAAGGTATCAGTCCCCATTATACATGATGCATTTACTACTACTGTAGTAGTAATGTCACCAGCAGTGAAATCTATCAGAAGTTACCTTGGTCCTGCCTTGGTCTGGGTAGTTGGTAGAAGGCAGTTTAGGCACTTGGTGTAGCTGGATAGCTGCCCTGCACTCTGGTCCTTTGTTTCCTGCCAACCCCGGGAGCTGTGTGGGTGGAGGGCCTTTCCAGGGACTTTCAGCAGTTAGAAGGAAGCCCCAGGTAAAGTTATTTTTGAACTGATGACTCTTCAGCTTTTATAAAAGGAGATTCTTTGCTGTAGGACTCCAGTTCTGATTCACAGAATTTGAGTACAACAGTGTGCTTGCTCTTAGCATTATATTTCTGAAGAACCACATATTAAAGGGAAAATTTAACTGGGGAAGTGCTTAGGTGATGAAGGGATTTCTGGCAGTAACTAGGAAGTACAATAATGGTTGGTTTCATTTGAGGCTGATCCTGATATTTGTAGTCTTTACATCCTATTAATTCCTTGAAAGATAAGCTGATACAAGAATGACTTGCCAGGGCCAACAGCTCTTCTAAAAGTCTTGGCTCAGGTTATATCCCTTTTCTCTATGCATGTAAGATAAAAGCACTGTGAATATGAGGTTAACTGAATTCAAATAGAAGACTCTCTAGAGTTATTGCATTCCTTAGAAAATAAATACATTTCTCATATGGTTGAGATTGATCAAAAAAGTATTCTGTATGCCAGTGATTACATTCCCATCTGTGATTAAGGTTTTCTGTCTGCATCTGGTTTTCACATTATATTTCTGTAACAAGAATCCTTTATATGGCAGAGTTCACTCTCTGTATTTTCTATTAGCTGCAGCTTGAACTACTGCACGGATCGCAGATTTACACATGTGGTTTTCATTACTTCATACCATTGAGAAAAAGTAATATTTGTTTGGGAAAGTATGTTTTTCAAAATTTCCATGGTAATACAACATGTTGATCCTTTTTTATAACACTCATGTAAGACTACAAATTGTTTGAGGCATTCTGCTTTCAGTGAAGTTCAGACATTAGACAGTTTTGCATGTACATTCGAACAACAGCAGCAGTTTACAATTCAGGAAGCAAAATTACATTTAAAGAAGGAGTTTAGTGTAGAATGGGTAATAGCAAAATGCATCCATCACTTTGGAAAATGTGGCATGTAGAAAAAATGAACATAGGCCTGAAACAAAGGAAGAGTAGCAAATTGATGTCTTCATTGTAAAGTGGATGATAGATTTTTTTTTATAAGAACTTTTTTTATAGTAAGATGTTTAAAATCTTTTACCAGCCATGAAAAAGGAGTATGCTGTTCAGCAGACAAAAATATTGAATTTTTATGTATTACATAGTTTAACGTATTTTACCATAATGGTTTCTAGTGGCTAAAGTAGAAAAGGTTAGCAAAACATGAATATATCTTTACAGATATCTGCTGTGTAACTCTGAATCCAAGATATGATGTTAATTTAATATTCCACTATAAAACAGTATTTCAGCCAGATTGTGCTGTTGTTACTTGGTAGAAAACTTAAATTATCTCAGTGAAATTAATAGAGCCACTTGGTCAGTGCAGAATTTTTCACTTTTGGTAGGCGCATGGGTTTATGACCATAAAAATCAGATTAAACAATAGCAACAATCCAGAGAATGCTGTATGCATTTATGGAAATTTGAAGTGTTACATAAAAGTCTGGGCAATTGAAAAGTACGTAATTCACACTAGGACACAACTGAAAGGTAAATTTATTGCCTATGTAAGAACATTGTGACAATTAGAGAATTACATACAAAATAAAAATAATTTTATAAAACTAGTTATTGTACCCAAGTTGTGGAGTCCTAACCACATTTTAGAGGTTATTTTCCAAATGCTAGAGGCAGTTGTGTCACTTTGGGAGCTCCACAGTTGCCAAATTCTGGGTAGAGTCCTGCAGTCCTTACCCCTTGTTTTCACTGAAATCAGTGGAATTTTGGCTTTTCTCAGGACTGCGGGAAATGTTCAACCACGACCACTGGAAAGAAAGGACAGACTTTGGTGAACTCCTTTGTTCTGTAACCTTAACTTGAGAAAGTTTGTTTTGATTTGAGAAGGGTGCTTGTTTGTGGGAAAGGTTGCAATTTCTAGCACAAACACAAATGTGATCTTTTGCCCTTGGGCAATGCATTTTTGTTTGCAGAAAGATCTAGTCCAGGAGAGGGTTGGGGCTGGATTCTGGGTTAGATGCATGAGCTGCGGCCGGATCCTTGTGCATGCTTAACTTGATGTCCCGAAATACTTGAATAGTGTTTGCAGATTGAAGCATGTACATAACTGTGTGTGCTTGGCTCTGAAAAAACTTTCTGTCTTGACATAATTAAGAACCCCTGAAAAGCATATTAATGCCTTGGAAAAACTGACAGCACTGTGATACAGACTTGTACAAATGGCAGAGTATTTGTTTAACTCAAATAAACAGGTTTTTTAGGTGTTGGAGTGGGAGGGAAATTCGTTTTTCAAAAGTGGGAAGATGATTTGTAAATATATCAATAGCTTTTTGATCTGCCTTTCTTTAAATGTGTTTGCTGTTATGACTTACAAATCCAATTTAGTATAGCGATGTGTAAATTGGAAGATCTCTATTTTTAGTAAACATTTTGATTTAATAAATGATTCTCTAGAGCTTCTGTTGAACCAGGTAAAGTATGTAATATTTTATATTATATGAATGTATTTAAACTCAAGCATTTTTACAGAATTAACTAATAAGTAGAATATAGACTACCCTTAAATTGTTGCCTTCTGTATGTCAGCTATTTTAACTGAGCAAGTTATGAAACAACCTTTGTTGAAGAATTAATAGTTTTAAAGTACTACCTTATATTAGCTAAGAAAATGTGGCTACTTGGTTTAGAATGTTTCTGTGTTCCCTTTTTATTTAAAAGACTACTATTATGCAAATTAAGAGGTGTGTGCTTCAAACCAGCTGTGATATATGCTTTTTTTTTTTTTTTTTTTTCATTTGTTGTTGTCAATAGAAAAGATTGATCTCTGGGCTGGTGAACATAATATCTGTCCCAGTCAGAAAAGGAAAGAGGAAATTAGCAGAGCGATTGGTGGAGAATGATATCTGTCAAAAGAAACACTTGGAGAGCACTGAGTTTAGTGATAGGTGACTGCCGGAAAAAAGGGAACTTTGAATTTTGTCAAGGTAAGGAACAGAAAAATATTTGATTTTATAATGTGAATACCTTTCAGAAGTTATTCGTGTGTTTATAATGACTGTACCTTCCCTTGTAAACTGTGATTAAAAAAGAAATCTTTCCCTTTAGCTCCAGAGAGTCTGCCTAAATCAATGAAGGTGCTGTCTTTGTTTAATACCAGTGAGAAAGAGTACTGCAATGCTAATAAAATACATCAGTTATGACTTTTCTAAAATCTTTCATAGTATATGTGAAATTGTTAACATTGGGGTTCTTTTTGTGTTTTTAATTACATAGTTGCTCTTTATGTGTCATGTCAATATTACTTGGCTGGGTTGTGGAAATACTGATGTTCAGTTTTCTGAACTGTGAATTGGAATAATATTTGCAACTAGGTTAAGGGACAGTTGTAATCACATTGGCAAAATGGTTGTAATTTAGTGGAATCCTCTGGTAAACTCATTGCATCAAACTGGGAGCCTGTGATAAATTTGATTGAGATGATAATGAGAATGGATATTTCTGCTTCTTGTGCGCAAAGATTCTTTACCATACTAGAAAAGTAAATCTGTTATTGCTAGACAAAATTTCTAGATAACCTGTGACAGTTGTTCCTGTCTTTACTGTAACTACAGTTTTTCTTCTAAAATGCTCTGTGTCTGGACGGCAAGAAACTGTTGAACTGATTTTAAGTGCTTTCCAACACGTGGATAACTTTCTTTCTCAGCGTTGGACCATATCTGCCCGACATAGATAGATATGATAGAGTATGATACCAAAATAAGATGAATAGTGTCTGAGTACTCTCGGCTTTGCCCCGCATAGTATTACAGGTAGCTCAGCCTTGATCATATTACTTGTTTTCCCACGTGGGGTGAGATGGGGAACAGCTGAGAGAGCCAGCAGGAGCCTCTGCACATCAACTTGTGGCAAGGGCCAGGGCTGAGGTTTTGTGCACCAGTGTGAACATATATTAAAAAAATTAAATCCTAATAAAAATGAATTTGCATTCTAACTTGAGTTCCTAGCTCAGTTTAAAACAAATAATTGCTTTTGTGGGACCTTCATATACTCAGGCAGCATTGGAAGAGAATGAACAATCTTAGCAGGGTTTCTTCTTGTGTTTTGATTTTGCTTATTTTGCAGTGTATAGCTTCTGAAGAATTTATCCTTTTTACTATATGTTTTTCAAAGTGCAAATGTACCCTGTACAGGTGGTTGCTAGTTGGTTTCTTTTGCCATGTGGGTCTTCATAAAGGATTAAAAAAAAAAAAAGTAAAAGTAAAGATGTCATGCCTGAAGCATGCTGTGCTGGCATACTAATGGGAAGTTTATTGTGGTTTATTGCTGTCAGAGCACATGCAAGATAATGGAAATTTCTTACAATGTGGGAGAAAAGCTTATTTTCTAACATCATTAATTTAAAGAAAGGGAATTAATATGACTAAAATTCACTTCATCTCTATGAAGTCCAACTGATCTGATGGTTGCTGAAATATTCATAAAAGGGAGGGAACAGCACCTTATCCCTCTTGTTCAGTGTTGTGCAGGTTGTGCTCTCTGTATTGTCTGGGTGCAGGCACATCTCTGCCATGGTGAAGTTGCTGTATACTGCATGATTCTCTTCGCTGTGCAGTTCTATCCGTTGTAGCCTTATACCTAAATAAACAGGTGTCTCTGTGACACCTCTTACAGAGTTAATATTTTATAGTTTTCACCTTGGTAATGAAGAATTCAAAACTGCTTAGTAGCTCTTAGAGGGTGATCTGTGGTGGTTAACAGTTCTTAGATCTTTGGCCATTCCTATTTTGACTTTTACTTGAATTGAGGTGACTGGGTGAGGTGTCTACATCTGGATGTATTTGTGACATGCTCAAAAATTTTAGTATTAAATGGCCAAGAAGCTCCACATTTTCAGTGATTTTTTTGTTTTAAATTTCATTGAGTAATTAGAGCTGAAGCCAACACTGTTTGAGCTTAGCTTAAAATGGACTTTGTTGTGCCCAAGAAGATTTGACTTGCTGTTCGAAATCTAAATGGAGTAAAAGGCAAAAAAAAAAAGGTGTTTTGTGTCTACTGCCCCCTTGAAGCAATGGCCTCTTGTAGCAATGACTGCTTTTGCTTATGTGACCCTTACAATCATCCTCATCTTGGTCTTACTATTGCAAAGTCATCGTCTCTTGGCTTCCTTTTTTATCTTCAAAACAATTGTTTGCTTACCAGTGTATCTTATAAATAATATAAGTCCCCTTCAAATGTACCACAAATACAAAAGAGTATGCAAGTGTATTATAGAAGTGAATTGCCCTTCCAATCAGAATTTGATCTGTTCATGTGGTGCACACCTGTAACTTGCTGGCATTGCTCTTGATTGGAGTGTGAGAGAGCTTAATGAAAAAAAAAGCCAGGATGACAAGGAGAGATTCCACAGCAAACATGGGTAACTTCACATTAGTAAGAAAGTGAAATTCGAAATACTGGTTTGGAGACAGCTCCCTGGTGTGAGGGAGCATGTATGGGTGACTCTGCAAAGGACACTGGTGCTCTGCTTGCTGCTACCTTGCAAAGAAAGCATTTTTCTCTCTAGGTCAAGTTGATTTGGGCCAGTGGAGAGCAGTGGCCGATTTCTCCAGCTTGCTTTCTGAGCTAGTAAGAGTATCCTGGGCAGGAATCCAGCTTTTGAAGTACAAAGAAAATAACCCATAATCTGTATAAAATGCTAGCGGATGGGGAAAGGAGGAAATTTACAGAGAATAAGTGAGTTTGAGAACAACTGTGTTAAAAGCAGAATGTAAGGGGAGTGTGTGTGTTTGACAGTAGTATTTATTTTAATTTGAAAATATGATCTTTGAAACCTTTGAGGTGAGCAGAGGACAAGCTCTTGCATTATGATGTATTTATTAGTAAACTGAAACCAAATGCTCCAGTTCAAGTTCCTTTTTCAAAATGATTTTTTTTCCCCTAAATTTGCAGAATTTGGGTTCCTTCTCTATGCCCCCCTCCCTGCTCCCCCTCAATGTAATGTCTCTGATAATGTTAATGGGCTTTGCCCCACATGGAGCAGCAAGTGTATTGTACCACTGCTCACTGATCCTAGGTCAGTGTGATGCGTGAAATCAATTTATTTGAATCTCTTTGCCTGTATAGGAATTTGGCAGCATGCCAGTTGTTTTCATTTAATGTTCTTTGTGTTGAACACAGACAAGCAGGCATGCTTTTGTACTCTTCTTTCTTCTGGGCTCTTCTCTTTTCAGCCAATATTCTATTCTGTGGATTTTTCCGAAAGAAGTAGGAATGTGTTACCTTTTTTTAAAAATAATTTTTGTTTAAATAGCCTTTAAAGAGCGTAGAAACTGGGTCAGTCACAGAGCAGCCCTAGGAAGGGTTTTCTGCCAAATATAGGTTGGTAACACCTGCCCTTTCCCATTTCTGAAATTTAGGGAAAATGAGAGAGAAAACACTGCTCTATTTTTCTAATGCTTAGGTCTATGATTTATGTCTTCTTGTAAGACAAAGACTCTTCCATAATGTTTAAGTCAGAATAATTTTATTTCTAAAAAGTGAATGTCTGGCTGTTGACTGGACAAATTGGCAATTTGTTTCAGGATCTTTTTGAGTAACAACTTTAAATTAAGCATTAATTTGGGAATCCCTTGCCTCATCTTGCTGCCTGTCCATCCCCTCCCCCCAATATTTGGAACGGCTGGCTGAAGAACAGCTACACCCAAGTACCCATTTCTTTCATTTTTTTCCTTCTTTTTATGAGAAGTCAAGGTGTGTGAAACAGAGCAAGTAACTTAGCCCTTCGTAAACTGGGTGTGGGAGGGAATAGCAGCAGATATTTGCAGCAGGATTTGTTTTGGAGCCTGTGTCGGTGGAAGGCTCTGCTGGTGCTTGGGGCCGCTGGTGCGGAAGTTGATGTGCAGAACCGCGGAGCCGCCGCACAGGGGTCAGACTCGTACACATCAGCCCCGTTTCCTTGTTTAATTACCTGAAGAGCAAAACATCCAGGCTGGGAGTGTGTGAAACCCCAGTATCTCGAACAGCAGTTTGCTGCTCTGACATCCTGCGAGGCCAGCCCGGTCTGTCCGCAAACGTCAGGGCTGGTTCCTGACAGGGGGCTATCTCTGCCGGGCCTCGGTTCCTTCCATTCAGGAGGCATTGTGTGGAAGAGGGTTTGGTCAGGAATTTGAGGTTCCTGCCGGTTCTTCCAGCCCGGACAACCCTGTGACAGATAGGCATGATTTTTTTCTTTTAAAGAATAATAATAATAAAGAAAAAAATTGGCTCTTTTTAGTCTTTCCCTTGTAATTCTGGCATTGGTATAACAATGACTGAAACAAAACATTAACCCTTTTGCTTCTGAATTTATGTCTTTTTTTCTTTTATTTGATTCTTTCTTCTCTTGCTTGACCTTTTCAGAAATCAAATCTTCTGAGAAGCAAATCATTTGAGGTGGATTGTGTTCTATGCAATCATTAAAGTTTTGAAAATTGTATTTTTTTTGTAGTTATCATTTATATAATTATCATGCTTGGTATATTAAGTTTGTCATTTTAAGCCTGCTTGGCAGCATTACTTCTCCTTTGTCCTCTGGATTCAAACCAAGCCAGTGTTTGTTTCTGGCCCATTAAAACAGTAATGGCAGCTATGTATGCTTCCATTCCCGTTCACGTGATTTTCTTAGATGTCCAGTTTGGTGTTCAATTTTAAAGTGTTGGGATAGGTTCCGTTATAGACCTTGCTCCTCATAGCTGCTGTCTGTTGAGGTCACATACCACGTTCAGGTTTGGGTCCATAGATGGATAATGTTCATTGGGATATAAAGCTCCTGCCTATAGCTGAAAGATACTGTATGTTTACATAGGCAAAGGCCTTGGATAAATGTTTCGTTGTTTTGGTTTTTGTGTTTTTGTTTGTTTTCTGTTTGTTTGTTTTTTGTTTTTTGTCAGGTTTTGCTTTGTTAGTTTGTTTTTGGTTTCATTTTGCTTTGGTTTTTTAATGTGTATGTGTGAAGAATTAAAGTATGACTTTTTGTTTGAATGATAAATGAAGAATATTACAGTTATTTGTTACAATTTCAATACTTGAGTTTATAACATAGTGGTGTAAATAGTTGTACTGGTAGAACTTAAAATCACCAAGTACAAGTAGTAGAGGGAGGGAACATAATTAATAAGGCCTTCCAGCAATACTGAGTGTAGCATATGACTGTTGCCTTTTATTGTTGTGGGCAGAAGCTGATCCAAGAAAGATATTTGTGGCAAGAGTAGAGAAGGAGAGCTGAAAATCAACTAAGGTTTCATTTCCTTTTTTCCAGAAGGCCTGTAGAGTTATGCCCACAGGCTCAACAAACATATCCATGAGTTAGAGATTTTGGGTGCTTCATAGGGGAGCTTGAAATCTTTTGAGCAGTTAGTTAGATTTTCTCTGCTTATATTTAATTGGAAATTTGTAGTACAGATGTAAGGGCATCATTTCCTTCTTGCATGCAGACATTGCCAGGTAAGGATTTTGGGGGCCCTTGAGTGAGAGCCGTAGCAGCCTTTAGTGTGCATATGCAGTCAGACAGGAGTCAGCTACAGAGCAGGTGGACCAAAGAGTCATTGTCATCTATTGTGCCACTAATCCCCCATCTGAAAAGCATTTTCAGGGGATGGTACAACAAAAGAGCTGTAACAGTGTTATCAGATTGATAATTCTGATCTAATGAACTCTTAAATGTGTACAATAATCCTTCACCTTTAGAATCAGACCCCTTTCTTCAGTACAAACTCTCTAGGTTACTCTGGTGTAAAAGTGCCTTTAAGTAAAAGTGGGTTACTTAGACATATAGGTTTAAATGTCTGTCCTGTCATAGTGTAAAGAAGCCATAATTTAAGTAGGCATTGCTTATATCTGTAGTATTAAAAAGAAAATATGGTTCAAGATGGTTTATGCATTGTGGTCAGTCTCACGTTCCTGAATGGAACATGACGTATGTACAGAGTCTGTACATATGAGAGAAATTATGTGTCTCTATGAAAGCATTGTCTGTTAATTAAATCTTTACAAGTCATGTAAGTTTTGTCCCTCTTTTCCAGTGTTTTAATTGCCTTTATTTTTTTTGCAGAGTTCATAATCCAATGAACTGTCCATGACCTCTAGCCAACTATTGCCCACCTCAGCCAGCAGTCCATAAAATGAAAAGTTCTCCATGGACATGTGGTAACAACAACCACCACATTGTCTTTCCTCCTACCCACTGGGTGTCTAGATCCTCTTTGAAAATAATAGATAACAAATGGTTGCCTTTACACCAGGGTTGTCACTCAAAAATTCCTTGGTGATAATGGTTTTGAATCAGCATTCTCTTTAAAAAAATCTCTTGGCCATCTCCACAAACCTCTGCTGTGATAATCTTGCTTGAGGAAAGTTCTTGTGGATGATAGTTCCCAAGATGGTTTGGGCTTTATTGAAAGTAGCACCCTGCATTGTGCCCAAACATTTACTGCTTCTCTTTGCAGATATTCTCCTGGTGTGAAGTGGTATAATTTGCTCTTGGTATGAAATTCCACTTGATAATCACCTCTGCATTTTTCTGCTTCTCTTCTGAATGGCTACAATGAAGCACCATGTGGAGTACAACACATAAATAAAGTGAAGTTATATTTAGAGGCCTGTATTCCACAAGGCTCCTCCCAGTTCCTAAAGAAACAAAGATTTTGTATTTTAGTTTTCCTCAGCTATGATGGGATTTGTCTGTGTCAAACTGGAAGCACAGAGATTAGGAGAACTCCTGGTGCTTTCAGGGAGCTTGATGTGCTTCTTCAGTAGCACTTAAAGTGAATACCATTCTGGCTTTGTTTTGTAATGGAAACCTAGTTGGCAGTGTTTTTTCGTCAGTGTTAGAGTGCTGGTTGTTGCTATTCAATTTATGTGCTAATTGTGGGTAGTATATAATGGTAGTATTCACACCTTGAAATTCTGAAACTTCTTTTAGCTGTCAAGGTAGGTGGAAGTGGGAGAGGATAGATGTCCAAGGCAGCTGGAGCAGAGGCAGGTCACACAGGAGTTGGAGAAGAGAGACGTGTAGCAGAGTGATAAGGTGGCCCCAGAATCATGAATTTAGGGGAGTATATGTGATGGCAGAATAAGAAAACAGAGGACAGTGATTGGAAAAGTGAGAGAAAAATGTGATGGAAGGTATAACTGAAGAAACAATGGAAAGGAAAAGATTTTACTAAAATCAGCACCTTCCTTTTGTCACTTACAAACGATTATGCTTTTCTATCATCATGGGTTGAATGAGTCTGTGTACTGATTCTGCTGTGTTTCCAGATGCTGAACTGCATTAGAGCAGTTCATTTGGTAATACTGCTTGGCATTTTAGCAATTACAGGGTCTGCCAGTGGGTTGTCCTATTATAACTGTGAGAAAACTCATCCATAAAAGAACCACTGTTCTGTTTGGATTTAGTTCTCTTCATGTGAAAATCTGCCCCCCTGCCTTTGTTCCATTAGACCTCCTAATTCATCAGGGAAACAGAAAATACTTAATGATGAGGTGACTTTCTCACCTGGCTCTGGAAAGCAAATAATTTAAATGGAGAAATAATACTTAGCTGTCCTAGATATGCTGAAATATTTATTTACAGTCCTCATTCACTTGCCCTCTTGAAATTACTCAGTAGTTGACAGATGTAATACTAAAATAAGGCATTAACAGTAAACACCAAGATGCTATATAATGGCACTGCTGTGGTGTTATGGGCACTACTGTGTGTATAAAAACACAACCAGACATGCAGAATGGCCAAGTTTCCAGCCCATTACAGTGGAGGCCAGTACAAAGATTTTGCTACATGATGTAAGACTAAGCTTTATTTTCACAATACTTGTCAGTGTGTTTTACTAGCACTATTATATCCTTACACTGTTGGAAAAAATTATAGATATATGTTAAACAATACAATTTTTATTTCCCTTATATTTCTGATAACTGTTGTGGTTTGAAAATTCATATAGAGATCATCAGGAACAATAATTTTGTCTGAAGGGCCCTTTGAACAAAGTTTTTGTACCATTAAAAATATAGTAAACAAATACAAGTTGATTAATATATGACAAAACGGTGAAGAAGGGAGGTCAATAGGTAAGAATATTTGCCTACAAACCATTTTTGCCCTATTGAAAATGGCAGTACGAGCATAAATAAATGTTTTGTATTGCTATGTATTTGCTCCACCTGGTGGATTTCCCTGGAAGTGCTTTTAATTTTCCTACTAAGGGGAAGTTGTCTTTAATATAAAAGACATTTCTCAGAGTAAAGGCAACTTTCTTTCTTTCTTTCTTTCTTTCTTTCTTTCTTTCTTTCTTTCTTTCTTTCTTTCTTTCTTTCTTTCTTTCTTTCTTTCTTTCTTTCTTTCTTTCTTTCTTTCTTTCTTTCTTTCTTTCTTTCTTTCGCTCTCGTTCTCTTGTTCTCTCATTCTTTCTCTCTCTTTCTCTCTTTTTCTCTCTCTCTTTCTCCCTTTCTCTCTCTCTTCTCTCTCTCTTTCTTTCTCTCTTTCTCTCTTTCTCTCTTTCTCTCTTTTCTGTCTCTCTCTCTTTTTCTTTCTTTCTTCCTTTCTTCTCTTTCTCTCTTTCTCTTTCTTCCATCTTTCTCTTTGCAATAGCATTGCAATAGGCAGATTTGTGAAAAGAAAATAAAATTTGATATTTGTCTTGGCCACACTTTGTCAGCACAGAGATCTCTATGAAAGTGTAGCATTCCAAATCCATTAGTAATTGCAGTTTATTCTGGGGCTTATTTAGAGTATTCTTGGACTCATCAAGAGATTAGTAATTGCTGAGTCCAAGTCTGTGGCTTGTAGTTATATGTGATCAGTGAAAGGGGGGGATTTGCTATGACTTCCCCCTCCCCTCTCCCCCCCCCAGTAGTTCTGAGCCCCTCAATGAGAAGTAGCAGTGTTATCGAAAAAGAGAGTTACTATGCTTAAGTGTTAGTGCTGTACATCAGCATAAAATCTGTCATTAAGCGAGCTTTGCAAACATTGTTTTCTTTGGAATTCTTAAGGACTCGGTTATGCTTTGATCATCTCATTGTTCTCCTTAGGTTATTTTTTTCCTTTAGAGTGTAATGGCTCCCTAACAGAAGGTGAAGTTTAGAAAATAGTGTCTCCATATGCAAGGGATTTGGAGACCTTTTTATTGTCTTTAAAAATGTCATTCATAGTCCTCATTAGCATTTATTGTTGCAAGCATACAAGCAGAAAATGTGAAATTGGTATGTCATGAATAGCTCCACAGAGCTCTAGAGCCCTGAAATTTTGCCTGCAGTGTGGTGTGGGGCAGGCATTGAGAGAAAGCTGGCCAGATGGCTGCCAGCACAGAGCAGAGCTGCAGGTTTTTGTCTCTGGTGCTGAGAGGAGGGAAAGTTCACTGGAGCATACGCTATCACCCCGTGCATTTTAACAAAACTAACTCGCCATCAGTCAAAACGGGGAGGTGGTGACATTGAAACAAAAGTTTTCAATATAATGTAACAATCCTTGTCAAATGAATAAAATATGTTTAGTTAGTGTCACAAATATTGACATGTTACAGAGAAAAATGCAAGGCTCAAATTTATGGCTAGTGGTAGATATGCTTTTGCACAAATATGCTCTACATTATCTTTATTATGAAGATCCTATACATTGAAAAGACATCGATTAGAGGTCAAAACTTGGGTTAATATACTACAGCAGGAGGAGTTTCCCTACCCATGTTAAATGAACAAACACCCTGAGCTTCAAGTCAAAAAGCAACTGATAGCTTGAAACCCTTTTTTCCTTCCCTGCTTCCCCCCGGCTCCCCCTTTCCCCTTCTTTTTGTATCTTAAAATATGGCCATAGTTCAGCAGGAGCAGATATTCGGTTCCAGGCTTCTCCAGGTCACACTGAATGTATTCTTTCTCTGTTAGTGAGACAGCATCATTGGTATTTTCTTTCAGAAATATTTTCAAATCAATATCAAATTTTCTAAAGTGCATGAGTGGTGTCTATACACAGATGGCGTGCTAATTTTCTTTGAAGTCAAATGATGATAGAAATTAGCAGTCAATTCTAATTTACTTTACCCACATTATAGAAAATATAGTATTTAATAAAAATGCGAGGCAAAACTTGTTTAGCCTAGATCTAGTGAAAGAAAAGACCTCAAGACAGGTACACTTACATACGAGTTTGTTCATGGGAGAGTTCTTATTGAAACATATATAGAAAGCAAAAGAGCATGCATTCTTTAAGGCTTGAATGTTGTCCCTCCCATTTTGAGTCAGCTAATTTTCTGTGGAACTGTTCTTTCATGTTAGGTCTTAATATATATTTTCATTGTTTTAAAACCTGAAATGCACCCAAAATGTCACTGGAATTTCTGTGTGTTCAACAAGAATTAATTTTTGGGGTTTTTTTGGATCAAAAATAAATAGGCAATCTGAGTTGCTAAGTCTAATGCACTATCAAGGCTGCCTTTTCTTCACAGATAATTTAAAATACTCTTTCGAGTATTATTTAAATATGGATATAACTTAAAAGTTTTCTTAACTGAAAGGACATGAATACTTTCTTAATTCCAATGAATTTAATCTGGTACTCGAGGAAACATCATGAACAGTTTGTCTTAGACAACGAATATTTTCTTCTCACCTTGGTGACTACCTTTCTACTGCTCAGGGTTTGACTTGTATAGGTAATCTCAGTGTTTCACAGAGCAGTGTATGTTTTAAATGTTTCATTTGTTTTTTTTTCAGAAGTCCAGAAAGCCTTGCCAATAAGGAAATGCTTAGGGAAATGTTTAGTGTTATCTGGCAAATGTTTTGTGTTGCATGCATAAAGAGCTGCTGTTAACAGATAAGCACATATCTTATGGAATATTTAAGTTCCACTTCCAAGCAAAGAATTAGAAGTTTATAGAGAAGTACCTTTCTTGTGCGGCTTGAGCCTTTTGTTGGTAGTGCAGTAAAACCATGAGAGGCTAGGTACAGTGCCATGGAAGAAGTTGCACTGAGAATCCCATTACAGGCATAGGTGGGCTGCCATTACACCAGGCTGTCAGAGATACTTGAGCAGCAAGAAATTAGTGAGCTTCTCCCGAAGGTGTTGCCTTCACTGTACTGTGGTTGGACAGTCAACTGAATAAAGTTAGGAAAGCATCCAGAAGTGGTTGTCCCCTGTCCCCCGCATCAGCTCCACAGCTCACACATTAGGTGGGTTTGCCCTGTCAGTGGGATGCCTTAAGAAAACACTAATAGCTTCCAGCTGGGTGGAAAATCAAAACGTTTTGGGGCTGACAAAACTAGTAGATTTGAATTTGAAAGCCCAGCTAATGCCTCCATTTTTATTTACCACTCGCCCATAAAAGATTATTTTCCAATATGTCAGCCTCATTTGGTGGCCAGTGGTCTGAAAGTGAAAGTGGAACAAGCAAGCGGGGAAATCTGGACATTAGTGAGTCCGCCCTTTCAAGCTGGTGTGCCACTTTGTGGAATGGCCTTCCCTGAGATTGGGGGGGTCCTAATGACCATTCATCAATGCTCGTTGACTGATCATTGAGTGCCTTCTCATTCAGTTTATCAAGTCTTGCACATAAAAAGTCAGAATAAGCATTATTCAGCTTTGTTAAAGCCAACTAGGAGTAAAATGCTCCATTTGAACCCATTTTGCCCTTGGTTTTTCACTTTGTTAATGCAGTCCTGCTTAAATGAGTGCTTTTATTGGGTCTGTTAGAATATCTGAAACTATTAATTCTCTTGTATTGAATAGCTGGTGGCAGGCCAGAGCAGATGGGGTAGAAAACTATTTGGTTGGGTGTATTGCTTTCAATTAGGATCAATGAGGTTTCAGCTCCTTTGAATTAACTCACTTAATACCCACTGTGTGAAGTCACAATGTATCACAACAGTCTGCTGTAAGTAGAGCGGGAAGTTGAGAAGTCCTACAGAAAAGCTTTGAGTTAAATTCTTCCTTCACTGTTAATAGAGAGCTTTCATTAACTACAGATGTGTTTCAGTGGACTTCCAGTCCCTGTTATTAAGCTAGGTTTGCACAAAAGGCAATCTCTGTACTTTTAAATGATGGTCATTAGGAATTTCCCTTTTCCATCAGATCCACATCTTGGCTACCTTATATCATCCGCCGCATAGAAAATCTTTTTTCTTCCCCTTCAAATACAAGACTATGGAGACTGGTTTGCCTTCTCTACCTCTTTTCAAACTAAGGACTCCTAGAGGATGATTTAAAATTATTTTGTAAAGCATTTTGTGCAATCGTCAAAGAAGGAGCCGGTGCCCACCCAGGATGGTGTAATGTAATGTGCACCATAAAGCAACTGGACCTAGATTGTCTTGTGGATTTTTTGCTCTTTTTGTATCCCTTTCATTTTGGCAGTACTCTGATTGTTGTGATGCAGCAGAGCCATTCTGTGTTAAAACCACTGTCTATCCTTTCTTGGTGGAGAATAAAATCATTTTAGAGAATGGGCCATTTTAGACCTGGTGCAAAAACTTCTAGGGCAAGCTTTAGGTGAGTGCATTAAAAATGAGGGTGGGGAAAGCAAATAAATTTCCACAGATACTTCTTCAGGGAGGACTGCCAAATGGGTTGCAGCCTGCCTCAGTGTATTAAATAATGAGAGGGGAAAACTATTCATGCAGCTGGCTGCTTGAGAAAATGCTGAAGTAGTCTCAGATGCACCGGCATTCTGTTAGCCCCTTCCATGAACAGACTTCTAGGTGAGAATCTCCAGGGATCCAGGTTTTGTTGACGTGGATCAATTTAAGTGGCAATTACTGTAGTCAGATAACAGCTTAAAAAGGCTTTTTACACACAGAAAAAAGATGCATAATCGCACAGCATATGGAAGTTCAATTTCGTGAGCCATGGTCTGTGGATTTACAATGTACTGATATTAAGACCTTCTTTTAAGAGTGAATATTGTTCGGTTTTATTAAAATGTGTCATACTGTTGACACGTTACTTTCTACTCTGAAGCTGATTCAGGCTGCATCTATGTTGATGAAAGGTTGCATTTCCAACTGTGAAAATGTTTTTCCTTTCATGTAGAGTACAGCATTACAAAAGAAAAAACACCATAGCAAATACAATACTAACTGACTGGTTTTAAATAGTGCATCAAATAATAAAACCAAAAGGACAGAAAAGTCTTTAAAGGCCTTGTTGGCATAGACTTCACTTGTCTCCATTTCCCTTGCTTCTCTCCTTTGCCCCTCCGCTTTTCCCCCTTCATGAAAGTGGTCAGGAAAATGTTTTCATGTTTTAGTTTTCATGTTTCTCTTGGGCTCTCTGACACTCAAAAATCCATTATAGAGAACTTCGTTGTGATAGATGTCTGATGAAGATGAAGAAAAGACCTGCCTCAAGTAGTAGACCCATTAGGTTGTTAGTGCTGGGCTGTTGGCTGCTCCTTTACTTCTTGATAGTCTTGGATGTGCCTGTTTGTGTTTGGAATTGCTCTCTTATTTAAGCGAAACTTAAGAGTGTCACTTAGATTGTGTTAAAAAGATATTATAGAAGTATCAGTAAATTTAATGATTCATTTTCTTTAAGTGAGAAATATTCATGAGTTCAGTCCAGACATTAGGGGGGACTGTTATTTTCTGCTTAATTTTGCATGTGTGTCTCTTTCCTAAACAGATCTTTATCAGGCTCTGTGGTAGCTAGAGGAAGGAAGAGGAAGGCCAAAAAGCAGAGTTGTTTCTGCATAATAGAGGCAGAAGATGGCATAACACAAAATCAGGGGGGTGCATAAATAAGTACACAAGGACAGACCTTACACTGAGAAGATCTGACTGAGAATTGTTGCCTTTCCATAAATATTTGAATGTATATTGCAAAGGCAAAGTCAGAACCAGGACTACATGCTAGTTGCTGGAGAAATGGCTCGTTACTAAAGCACTTTACAAGTGCTGAATGGGAGGAGAGTTTTAAAAAGGACGATATTTTTTTTTGTGCCTAGAATTCTGTGCAAAGCTGTATGTGCTACAGAAGGCATGCGAGTCAAGCGTATGCTTCTTCTAAGAGGCAAAGATGTTTTACAAAGGACTAAAGAGGGACTGCTGAGAAGAAAATAGCCAGCTTTAGATAAAGCACTATAACAAAGACTTGTAGTTTTATGTATCATGGTGTCCATTAAAGCTTAATAGGAAAGAGTGAATTGAACCTAGCCAGGCATACCTTATTCATGTGAAGGATAAACATTTAAGGGGTTCACAAAATCAGAAATCGGAAGGACATGATTGTTTAGCTTTTGAAAAAGCTTTACAGGGAAGATTTTGTTTTCATCCCCCATGGATTACTGTGGAAGGTAAAGGAGAGTAAGCTGCAAATGTTTGGAACATATCAATGGAAGAATCCCAGGGGGTTAAAAGCACCATAGTAAAATATAAGTGGTCTGCTTTCTGAGTGTGTTCTATTTTACACATAGTGCTGTGGATCTGAGAGAGGGAGTGATTTTGATACTCCATTCCCTATAGTAAAGAGGAATAATAATGACATAAATGTGGGAAGATAGGAGATTCTCTTGTATATTCTTGTGCCTGTTTTGAATTTCCAGCTAAATAAACAAACGTAGTCTTGCAGTGTGCAAAATTGTGGCTGTTAAAAGAAAGAATTAATTTTTTTCCACATTTGGAGGAGAGCTGATTCAAAGTGATGCTTTTTCTTTAATTGTTGTCAGCAGAGGAAAGGGTTAACTTTTAAAGAAAGAATGAATAATTCAGTGTTTGGCTTATCACTCTGCATTTTAGTTTCTATTCTTTGGTCATCTGGAACTTGGTGTGAAAGGTAGAGTAAAAGGAGTCAGCTGAGGGGAGCCGGGGTTGTGATAATTTGCACACACATCCCTGTCATTGTTCTGCCTGAAGAGACAGGGCTGGGTTCAAGGCCACATGTGCTCCTGTCATCATTCACATTTCTGCTCCAAGTGCAATACAGAGTGTCAGCTCTCCATCTGTCTTTGCCTGGCAAACGCACGCGCCCAGCATCCTGCCTCCAGCTACGCTGCCACAGCCAGTTCTGATGGCCCTCCTCGCTTCTCTCTGTTCATTCCAGAACAGGAGGCACTGAGCCCTAAATAAGCTTGCTTTTAGGAGAGAGCCATTTACAGTGTGGTATATTTTATCCAAGGATGCCTGGTGAGTCGAAATTATTGCAGCTCTTTCGGTTCTAAATGAGGAAACGCTAATTGTTTTTTTGATAGTATATTTTCCCTCTCTCTTTTTTTCTTTTCTCTTTTAATATAGAGGGTGATTTGCAAGCTGATACGGGTACGGAGCGATCGCGGATGCTAATTCTGTTGTGTATGTGTTTGGGGGAGGGGAATTTGTGCAAGTGAACTGATAGAAATGATACTTACAGCAGGACTGGATGTTTCAATGAAAAGGGATAGAAATAACAGAAAGTCATCAGCTTTGTGGGTGCAGGTCTCTGCACGGGGGATCATTTTTAGCAAAGAGAAATACAGCTTCGGGCTGGCTTTCATGACTGTCAGCTGCACCTTGAATCTGCAAACATTTGATCGTAGGAGATCATTCACAGCATTTACCCATCAGCTGAAATTATCTCTGTGAAAGCTGTTTATGTTGGAGAAGTGAGGGAGATTTATAAAACAGATTATTCTAGCCTTGTCCTAAATCGTAGTCCTTCACTGTCAAATCACTGAAATACATTGATTCAAAATAAAACAATAAAAAAAATCTGCTGAATTAGAGGAATTGCTGTGGAGCTTGGAGTTATAATAGGTCGGTTTCCTCAGGAAAATATTACCCTTGGATCTTATGATCACTTGTCTTATTGATAAGTGTTATTGCCAATAAAAATGCTTCTATGCAGGGTGATTTGTCTGGGGGGTTTTGTGAGATGCTTGACCACAACTGAGTAGATTGAATTTGGTGTGTTTTGTTTGTGTTTTTCCCCCCCTTTGGTACGGACTGGAGAAAGCCATGTGCCTGATTATAACAGCTTGTGTTCTGGATAAAAAAAAAAGACGGGGCTAGAGATCCTACAGCTGGCTGGTTCTTGTGGATTATTTGGGTAGGACAGGCAGAAGAGGCTATGCTTGATCACAGAGAGTCTGTACACCTCGCAGATGGTGTTTTGAAACAGTATCTGCCAGTTTACTGCAGCCACAGTTGCATGTAGGTATTGCCAGTTGTTGGAAGAATGTTTTCCTTTTAGGATTTTTGTATACGGTCATACCCTACTGCTGGTATGTTTGCTGATCCTGTGATTGTAACAAGAAAGTGGGCTCTGTTTGCTCAAAGCCCAAGGTTAAGAGGATTTATATGGTTGAAATATGGGCAAATTAATTTGCATAGATAACAACTGAGGACTATGAAAGGTCAATTTAACCCTTTAAACATCAAATTTGATTTGCATGCATTACATTCCTGGGAATGTGGTCTTCATTAGAAATACCACGGTATTTCATTAATTAGGAAAACTGCATTGTGCATAATTTTCATCCACTGATGTTTCCCTTGTGTTTGTATGAAACTCATCTTCTTATGCAGTTTAATATTTCTGTGTTTTGTCAAGATATTTAGGTGTACTAAAACGATACAATCTTAACAGTTTTGATCCTTGTGTGCATTATTTGGAGCTATTGACAAACTGTTGGAATGCCTAGAGTGGACGTTTTTGAAAACCTCTTAAGCCTTTGGCATTTAAATTACTTAATCTACCTGCTGGTTAAAATTTCATGCATCTTTAATCACAATGGCATGTGCCACACTCAAGTATGTATACCCTTATCAATACTCGTTAAGCTTTACCATTAAATAAATCTTTTATTTGCAGCATTCTCTTAAAGCAGTAGCAAGCAAGAAGTGTGTTTTAATGTCAGCTCCGAGTGTTAGAAAACCTTGCACTTGGATACAGAGAATACACTAACAGCTGTGACTGGGAGCATGTGCCAGAATGGAGATACTTGAACAGATCTGACACTTGGCTATTTTTGACACCCATCTGCACTTTTTTACTCTCCTCTAGGATGAACTGCCTCTCAATCTGTTCACAGCATATTTTAGCCCTTTAATATTGTGGTGTTGTGTTTTTTCAAATGGGCATTATTAGCCATCTGGGGCAGATTTTGTATTTTAAAAGTAAGCACATTATGTACAGGAGATTAAAAGGATGTGCATTTTTATGTAATCTGATATTATGTCAGTGCCTTTTGTGTATGTGTGAAGTCTTCATTTCAGAACCATCTCTTCAGTGATTCTGACATCTGAAGTCGTTCTTTTTGGGAAAGAACAGGAAGTGCTAAAGACAGGTTCTGGTTTATGTGTGGTGATAACAATTACACAAACTAAATTTGCCCTTCAGAGATGAATTGCTCGTACTGTTATAATTGCGACTGGGCGCTCACCAACTCACTCTCCTGTCGGGGCAAAGCAGCAGCAGCGGGGCTGGCTAATGAAGTGCTGTAAAAGCCATTCAGACTTCTGTGAAGGCACTGCTGCAACTCTGAGAAAAGTCTCTAGAAAGATAATCCCGTTAACATGCAGCTTGCCGTAACCAAGTTAACCATTTTGTCATTCTGTGTAGCGAACTCTAGGAAGTGTTTATCTCTAAGTAATTGTTCCTGAGGGAACAGTGTTCAGATCTAATACTGTACACCAGTTTCTCTGATTACTGTGAATATGGTGGTTGGTTTCTTTTCTTTCTTTCTTTTTTTTTTTTTAATACTGTTTATTCCGGACTTTATTTATGAAACATTACAAATCTATCAGTCATTTTATAGTACTTTCAAAGAACAGATGTTGGCCTACAAAATGCTTTATTATTGCCCATGGCAGTATTCAGCATGGTTTCCTTAAAAGGACAATCAGTGATCACAGTCATTGTAGCCCAGAAATAATGCTGCTCTTTCAGAAGATGGCCTGGTATTAGGTCAGACCACCCTTTCTTTACTTCTGCTCTCCAGATGTGGCTGCAACTTTTTTTTTTTTTTTTTTAAGTTCATGTTTCAAAAAAAATGGGTTTGTTTTCAAAATCTGGTTTTACTTAAGATATCTCCATCCTGGAGTGCATTTCATAAATTGCCCACATATTTTTCTTAGCAGAGAACTTAACTGGCTGTAATTTTTAACACATGGCCACATCATGTGATATTTTCAAAACATTTGCACATAGCTTTAAGAAGGTCCCGGCAGAAATGATCCATCATCTCACAGCCAGCCCATTTCTTAACAGCATATCTGCATTTTCCATTTAGCAGAGCTATATATTATTAGCTTACATTTTGGGTAGTAAAACAGAGTATTGCTGATTGTAAAACATGGACTTTATTATCTGCTGAAAATTGATTTGGCATTTATAGCCACTGTGTACTAGAGTGGCTTTCTGGTTTTAACATTAGTGCTTGCAAGTGATGATTTGTTTAAAGAACAGAAACAAAATTGCCATGGACATAACTGTTAGTGTCCTAGTAACTGAACATTTGGATTATCCACCTGTTTTTTAAATACATGCGTCTAAATAGTGTTACACAGCAAAAGTATCCTAACAGTCCACTAACCGACTTGTTCTGTTCTGAGTTGCAGTTGCTATGCTGTTATATTAGGAGGACTCTGTGTCTTACAAAACAAGTTTCCTGCCAAATAGGGAAAATGTGTCTGGAAATACTTAAGTCTGAATGTTAACTTTGCATCATTATTCCAATCATCCTACATAATGACTTTATCTTCAGGATTCAGCTACAAGTGAAAAGCTCTTTCCCTAAGAGGACCGTGGGTCACAGGGTTCTTCAGATATGTATGATAGAGTTGGGAGGCGACATGTGATGACTTGCTTTTCACAGTATTAAAGTTTCTTCGTCTTTTATGGCAGTAATAAATTCCAAAGTCTGCATAACATTATTGCTCTTATTTTCAACCCATGGGGCTGTCAACTGCCTCATGCTACACATGCATGGAAAGTAACTAACACATCATGGAATGCAGATCATGCTGCAGGAATAAATATATATATATATATATATAAT
>VZTB01007298.1:957952-987952 GCA_013397245.1 Thryothorus ludovicianus
TAATTTATTTCATCAGGGACCCAAACACTCTTTTCCTGAGAAGATTGAGAGCTTTATAGCTCAGCCCTTAGCTAGAGAAGAACAGCCAAGTTAGTTTCTCAGGACAGATACTTCCTTGATGTCTAGCACTAGAGTGTTTAGCACCAATCACATCTTGATTTGAAGGTTTTAGACTCCACACTCACATATATATATAAGGCATGATCATCATAGCTTGCAAAACAATGTGATCTGTGTATACACAATTTGAAAAGACAACTTGAATTTTGAATAAAATGAAATTATATGATATGCCAGTTTATGGTCCATACAGAGAAATTGATACAATTAAGAGTAGAGGATATGATACCTGGTCCTTTTCAGGACATTTACATATACCCCTACTAGTTTTCTGGTTTGTTTGCTTCATCCTTGTTTCTTTCAAACATGTACATCAAGGATAACACTAAAAAAAAAAAAAAAATCAGATGCAGCCTGGTATTTTGTTTCCAGGTGACAAAACAACTTGTGCACTTGAAGCAGTAGCTGGCTTCCAAATCCAAAGTGCTGTGCCTCTAACTCTTCTCATTCCTGGGTGCATCACTGTTACAGTTTTAAAGTTCCCTGAGCATGTCAAGCTGCATCTGTGCATGGCAGGGTCTCCCTCGGTATTGATAGAGTTAAGCAGCCCAGTGCTGAGATCACACCAATATCTTTTTGGAGTTGAAGCATTTCTTTGTCTTGAGTTGTTCCCACAGTTGGATCTGGTAGGTAATCTCAGAGGAAGCCCAGTGCATATTTAGAAATGTTGATCTCTTCACAAGTGTAGGCTTACTTTTTGTTCCCAGAAATGTGTGTGGTGTAAAATGGAGCATAGAGCCAGCAATGCTAAAGCAAGTAGAGATTAAATTGGGAAAAAACATAGGGCACAGCAGTGCTTGGATTTTCACTTACACAGACACAGTCTAGCCATATTGGCCCACTTGGCAAGGCTTATTTCTTTCAATATCCTGCTATGCTAACTTCATGTTCACGCAGTTCTTCTGTGAAGCTGGTGAAATCCTTGCCACATTGTACCATTCTATCTATATTCACTGCCTCAACTCTCCAGCAGCTCAGCCGTCTCTGCAAGTTGCATTTTGTGATGTACATTTGTTCTTTCTGCCTCATATACATGAGAGTCACCAGATGAAGAGCAGGACCAGAGCAGGAGCTGCTTTCCTCTTGCTGCTGTTGATCTTAAACCATGTTCCCTCCTAACATATTTCTTGTTCAGTTCTTGGGTAAGACAAGAGCGTTGGAGATTATTCCCATAAACTGCTAATGGGCAGTAGCTTTTCCTGCTACGAAGGGAATATGTTCCAGACCTGAGCGTGAGCAAGCAGAAGGAGGATTTGAATTTATGTGATTCACTTCCACAGTGAGGCTTCCACTCCAAAATCTTGCAAAAAAATTTCAAAGCTTACTCTTCCATCTCGCCTAGCTGTGTCTTACCCAAACCAGTTCTACTTGCCAATCTTCTGAGGTGAGGCTATGGACAACTTTTCTGGAGGAGAGAGTAATGCTGTGGATTCTATGTCCCAAGTTATTGAGGCTCTTGAAAGGCAGGAATTTTCCTGTTGGTGAGCTGTAGGCAGTTGCTGGTTAAATATAATTAACTTTATCTTTTTGTCATGAGCTGTCTACAGCTACCTAATGGGAGGGTGTAGAGAAGATGGATGAAGCCAAATTCTTCTCAAGGTGCATAGTGGTAAAGATGAGAGGCAAAAAGCACGAGTAATAGACCATGATAAAACCTAAGTAGATACCAGGAAAAAAAATTCTTTGACATGACTGTCAGACATTTAAACTTTTTCAGAGAGGTAGTGATATTTTCATTATTGGAGGTCCTGTACTGGACAAATACAAGTTGCTAAGGCAACTTGATCTAAACTTCATATGCTTTAAGACAGAAGGGCATAGACTGTCTCATCTCCTAAGGTCACTTCAGCTTGCCTATGATTTTTTGTTCTGCTGGATCAGTTAACTGTTCTGGAGAGCCAGTCTGAGGCACTTCAGACCCATGCTCTGTAGAGGAGAGCAGAGCAGCCCCTGGTACTGGCTTCTGTGCTGTGTTTCAGGGGAGATTTCAGCAGTATTGGGCTTCAAACACCTGGAGGGGTTCATTGAATGTGCTCTGAAACTATTGTTTGATCTGTAGCTTTGTGACTGGCCTTTGTATGCTGTTAGAAGAGCAGAATTGTCAGGCTCAATGCTGGTTGAAAGAACTACACCTCCTTCCTCTGGCAGCTCATGAAGCTGTGCTTCCATATACCAAAGCTGAATTTATTTCTCTGTTCTGATTTTTTTATTGTTTTATTGTTACTTTTTCTCTACTAGTAATTTCTTCTTTACTGCAAGTTGCAGGCAGAGTGTGGAGAAAAAGCCTCATTGTGAGCTTTATCTGCAGGACAACTTGAGGCAGCAAGTTGCTGGAGACCTTGGTATTTGAGAGGAGACACTTTAACTGAAGGTTCACCTTGGTTTTGTCCCTGTGCCGCAGCACACCACCTGTTAGTAATGTTCCTGCAGCTGGTTTAAAGTAGACATTGACCCATCCAAATTCTAGTGTCTCCTTCTCAAATTCTTATGGCATGAAGCTAGAGCCTTACTTGAGCTTTTTCATGATGTTGCATTATGAGTTGTGGATTTATTTCTGCTTCTCTCTCTTGGGATCTGGTAATCTTGTGAAATTTTCACGAGGAAAAATTATCTAGTAGGACCAACCAGCACATCTGAATTTATTCAAATTATCCAGCTAGATATTTAGGTATTAATGTGGATAAAGATTCTGGAGCTATGCTTGCAACGTAAGTGTGGTTTTAAACAGGCACAAAGTGTAAGTCAAAGGTGACAGGAAATTTTCCTGAAGTTCAAAAGGAAATGCCATCATCAGTGGACACAGTTATTAAGAGTAATGCTCATATGGTTCTCATTCCTTATGGACATGTCTTTGGAAGCAGACTGTAACAAGCTCTGCTGTTATTTTTGTATGTTGACAATACTATGCTGAGAAAGACAAAAAGAAATGTGGAAATAGAAGAGTGAAAGGAATTGGTATTGATCACCTCCTGGAGGAGAAGCTGAGGATTAAGGAAGAAAAATATATTTTGGTAACCCTTCAAGCATACTGCAAATTTGGGCAGATCTGCTGTAGGGTCAGGCCAATATCATTCTTCGTTTAAAAATGGGCGTTGCTGTATTGAACTGAGATTGGAGTAAGTGGCATTTGCATGTGCTTAATTAACTGCAGTAATGTTTGAAATTATGATTCAAGAAGCAGGAACATGTTTTACCTTTCAAAGTCCATTGCCCTTTCTAGCTTATCAATACATCTTTTCTGGGGTTTAAGGCACTATTCTTTCTTAATTAAGTCATTTGAAAAGCATAGCTAAAATTTAACTTGGTACTCTTTCAGTTTTAATGCTTCATTGGAATTTTGTTTATATGCTTATAATCCTCTTCTCCAAGTCCTGTGAGCTTTCCTGTATGTCTCCAGTACAGATTCTTGTACTGATTTTCTCTCTGATTCTTGTAGCAATGCTGGGTTCAATGTCTTACTGTCCTCCTGTTTGAAACCACATCCTGCTAAAGGAGTAATCTCCCAGTTAGGGATACAGGGCCTTTCCCCTTCCTTCTTTCAGATCTCTCCTTACTATGTCTTTTGTGAGTCATGCAAGCACACATGACTCGAATACTCTTCCTGCCACAAGATTGCAGTTTCGAAATTGTGTGCACTCGCATCGTAGGAAAATGCAGTCATAATTTGATTCTTGCTTCTAAACTGTGCATTTCAAATATATATTCTGGTGGCCCTTTTAAGCCAGAGCAATAAGCATGTGTACACAGCCTTGAATTTTCATTGTAGCTGTTTTATAAGCCAAATGAATGCCATCTACATAGACTTTCCTATGTGTGACTTCCTCATATCATTCCTTGAATTTTTAAGAGACTTCTTTTTAAAGGGATATTGCGCCTTGCAGAGCACCAGCCACATCTTTCGTGGTTAGCAAACACAAATTAACATTTATTGTTTAAATTTTATTTTTCCAGTCCATTTCACCAAGTAATTGTTGATTGTGTAATTATATCTGCTAGATTTGTGTTCTCTTATTTGTGTTCTTATTTGTGAACACTTATTTGTGTTCTCTTTAGAAGAAAGTTTTTCTAACTGAAATTTAGAAGAGGTCATTTTCTGTGACTGTTACTACTTTTTTTTGCCTGGAACTGTACTAGGTACAGCATTTTGGACATTTTAGGCTATAAACACTGCAGTCTACAAAAATGGTCTTTTTAAAACAGGGACATGCAATAATCTCATTCATTTTTAGAAAGTATTGGGATTTCTGTCAATTTTGGAAGTAAAATCCTGAGTGAAATACAGGGACCTTGTAACACAGTAAAGAAAGCGGAAAGATGCTCATTAAAGCAACTGTGGTTATGTTTGTAAAAGAATGGGTGTAATTAGATATCCAGCAAGGTCAGATGGCACTGTCATTTAATAGCTTTGAAAGTCATCAGTTTTCTTCTTGGAAACTGGTTTGCAACGGAGTTTATTGCCTCTTGGGATTGGCATTTTTAGTTTTCATATTTCCACTGACAGGAGGAGGACAACTAAGTTTCTAGAATTCAAGTGGTCCAAATTGGTTGAGTTCGTCCTTCCATGGTCCTGTGGGATCTCCTGACTTTAGGGTCCTGAAAGAGAGAGAGCTTCCGTCGATCTCATCCATATTAGATCTTAGAAGTAAGGTAAATTGCTTTATTAAAATCAATATTTGATTATTTTACACTGAGCTCAGCATTTGACTGCATTGCATCTACAGAAATAAAAGCAAAGTCTTTTGGAATTTTTAAAGGGAATCTGTGTGTATACCTTTCTTTTCTCAATTCCTATTAGCCAATGTGAGCATTCTATTGTCCCCTAGAAAATGGAGAAGTGAGATGGTCACTTCTTTGAGAATACTATCTGTGTTTCTCATGTTAAATTTTTAAAGTATTTTGAAGAATGCTTATCTTGTTTTGTTAACTTCCTTGCATCTCTCTTTACATTATTCTCTGGTTGTGAAAGCAAACATGTATTTGCGTTTTCAGAGGCACAAGAGATGAATCTGTGCGTGAAACTTTGATTGAGAGATTGGTATGAAAGCCGAGTCTACAGAGCATGTATAGCAGGTTCTCTGCCTGGAAAGTCAGTGTTACAGCCTTTCTTTGCCCTCTTCAGACTCCTCTGCATAGACAGAACCACATTTTGGGTGTGATTTGCATGGTTGCTTGCTAGCTTAGCAGCTAGTTTTCTTCCTGTGACATGTCAATCCGTAGAGTAGTAATTTCCAATTCCTTTCATTTTGAGCAAGGCAAGTAATGGTATTTAATCTTCAAACACCAGCAGAAACAGAATCCTTTCATTTATACTGCCTTAAAGGTTTTGCTTCAAACTGCTTTTGAGTCTGTAGAAGCTGCAAAGGTGAAAATACTACCTAAATTTAAGGTATCAACCTGTATGTCTCTGTAGAGCCACAAGAGAAATTATATACTCTTTCCTTAGTTAACTTCTATATTCTCTCAGAAAGAGCTTTGTGGATGCTGCTGAGTAACTTGCGTTTTCTTGAAGGAATACAGAAAATCATGATGCCTTGATTTCATCCTGACAGCAGCAGATATGATTGCATGGTTTTGTCTGGGGCATTGGTTCAAGACAGTCTTGAAATAATGAGTGTCTATTGCATAATCACCAGGAATGCTTAACAGTTTTGTCACAAGTGTTTTTCTTTTTGGAAGCTGTAAGTGCTTTCGCTGTCTTGCCACACTAGATATAGAATAGATGCCTTGATGAATTACCCAATGGGGATTCTGGTGCAGAAATTGATGCTTACTGAATTAGAATCAAAAAGATTACTGTGCATTTTTTCATTTGTTTCGGGTTTTTTTTGTTTGATTGTTTGGGGTTTTTATTTTTATTTTTTGGAGGGAATTGTTTGTTTTGTTTCAGTTGGGTTTTTGTTGTTTTTGTTTGTTTGTTTTTTGTTCTCCTTTAGTCATTACAGTAAAACTGCTGGGTTTTAAATATCCCTGCTTACAGGTGTAGGTATGTGCACATTGTTGCATGCAACTGCTAGCTTTTGGAGGGCTTTTTGACACAAAATACTATGATGATGCAGATGTTCTGATATTGTTCTTGAGAACAGCTGATAGTGGATCTGATGCTGAAAACTGATCAGCAGCTAGCATATATCATCATCTTCTGATCCAAACTGGTTCCTCTGGGAGTCAGCTCTACTGTTTCAGTGTGTTGTAATTAAATTGAGTGCTGTTAAGGTGTCAGAAATTATTTTATAACACAGGATAATGGACTTAAATAGACATATTTGCACATTGCAAATCATAGTTTAGCAAATTATCCTTAAAGGCTATATATTAAGAAACAAAACGAGTCCCCTAATATTCAATAGGAGAAGAAAGAGGGAAAACATTGGCCTGATTTCTGACTCAGTCCTTAAGACATCTTTGCATTAAAGCCTTTCTGGACTTAATAGATGCTAGAGTAATGCCTGTTATTTCTTATTTCAGTCATAAAATGCTTTGTTTGAAAGAAAAAGGTAATTATTTTTTTTAGTTAGGATTGGATATGTGGTTGGAAATCCCTGTCAACCAGACCCTTAATAGGTGGAAAAATACTTGTGATACATGCAACAGATAACTTCTATATCTAGCTCTTACAAGGTTTTGAGCAATGTTAATCCCCAGAAAAATTTGTGTGAGTTGTGAATACTCAGCATCTTGCAGAATTAGACTGTCTTTATGAGAAGGCTAATGTTAGTAAAATAATAAATTTACATTCATAGTGAGAGCTGTTTGTAAATCAGCAGGTGGTTTCTAAAATATCAGAAAATGGCAAAATGTTTACTGATGTGATTTCTCTCTGAAAAATAAAACTGTTTAAAAATACTTGAATATTCAAACTTCAAATTCTTAAAGCTGATTTTCTTTTCTTCAGCCATCTCTGGTTTTTCTTGTGTTCTGAATTCACAGGCTCTTAATTTTCAGTCTTGAGGATCTTATTTTGCATTCTGAAGAGTATGGTAACAGGAAGAGAAAAAGAAAATAATATTCTTGCAAACCATATATTTCAATAAGAAATTTCTTTCTGTGAATAGATAAGAAAAGTTCAGGTGATACCAGAAAATATGTGCTTTCATTTTGTATGCCTATGCACATATTTTCATACAGAATACAAGATCACATTTCTCTTTAGTAATATAAAACCTGCTTGAGACGGAATTAATAAATGATGTGAAGCTGTATTAAAATTCTTGATGTCTTTCAAATCATACATACAGCTTCATGCAATTTGTTAGTCACAAAAGGCAAGGAATGTTATTAGAATAATATATATTTAAAAAAAAAATCAAAATCCTGTAAGCTAATTTGCCTGTGTGTCATTTTCTTACTCTGATTTAAAATTAAAGCCTGCTCCTACCCTATAAATGGCTGTTGAACTGTGTACATCTTCTGTGAAAAGGTTTCCAGTGTGGTGAAAAAAGGAATTAAGTTCAAAGATCTTTAATCCAGTTTCCTCTGTTTTATTTGATTACTTGGAAAACCTTTCCCTTTGCTGCTGTTCCCCAATTCTTCATTCACCAATAGTACTGAGGGGGAAATTGGTGCTGTGCCGTTTATACATAATTTAAAACTATTGTGCTAGCTTTAAACCCAAAGTCTTTCTCATCTATCATTTATCTCATGATGTTATCTTTTGTACTCGGTACCCTTCAGTAAGCACAGCCTGACACGTCTCGTGGCCTTTACCTTCTGCGATAAAAAAGATTGAAAAGATGCTTGGCACCACCTGGTGAAGATGAGGCAACCCTGGAGAACTGTGCTTCGGGAGCAGGTGACTGATGCTACGAAATGTGCCAGTCTGGGGACACAGCTGAGGGGTTGTAGTAGGGAAGGGGGAGGGGAGGGGAAGGAAAAAAAAAGAGCAGGAACATTAATACATCTTCCTGAGGTTTGATGGGACATACACTGCCTACTGTTCCATCTGGTGCTTATGATAGCATGGCATATTAGCATGCTGCAAGTTCATAATGTATTCAGGGCGAGAAAACACCACTTGCATACCAATTGAGGCGTCCTCTTTCTCAGAGCTGCTTTTGAATTTCAATGATGTTTATGCCTCCTAAGCCATGACTGAACGGAGCATTTCCGCTTGTGGAGAAATAACAGCAGTGAGGGACTCTGGTTCATGTGGCTTTTCTTTCCTCTCTCTTTATTTTTCTCCTTTTTTTTTTAAGTTCTTTTCTTCCTGCTCTCTCCTTCCAATTTTTTTTGTTTGGGGAAGCCTGAAGAAAGCTTGAGGTTTCTGGACTAGCTAATTACAGAGCTTCTGTTAATATTACATTGACTTCTTTTTAAGGTTGTAGTCTATTGTCTTTTTGCTTACCTCAAAATGCTTAAATGTCTTTTTATGACATTTTGATGAAATTACTCTAAAAGCAGTGTCATTAAGCATTAGAAAATAGCACATTGCAATTCTGCTTTATATTCAGATTTCCTGTATTACTAAATCAAAGAACAAACAATACTCCGAATTCCACATTTCATGGTAAATTATTTGTGCCCCGTGTCTTCAAAGACATGATTTTCACTTCAAGTGTGCTACATAATAGGATAAGTATCTGAAGTTGAGCAGGTATGTAAGCCTTTGTAGGAGTGAGGTCTTTTTATCGATTCCTTGCAGGAAATGTACTGATATGTTCGTTTTATTTCTCCCTACCCTGTCCTCTTTGAAACTCTGCTGAGATTGACACTTGACTGGAGAAAATCTGAAAACTCCACCATAGACACTCTTGACTGCACATTTTGTTTCTGAACTTGTCAAAGATTGTGATCTCTTTATGGCTCAGTGCTGTGAATCGCTCTGCAGCCCTCCTTCCAGCGGGTTTTCAAAGTGTGAAGTTTACACACAGGGTAGGGTATTTGATGTGGGATTTTCAAATGTCTGGAGTAATACATGAGTGTGAGTCTCTTTGGCATTGTTGATGACTGAGCCTCTAAACTGCCTCACGTGTTTTGAAAGTCCTACCCCAAAAAGGAGATTAAACTTGCTGCTTGTTGTAGTTTAACCCCAACTGGCAACCAAGTCCCACACAGCTGCTTGCTCCCCACAAGCAGGACAAGGGGAGGAGAATTGAAAGAGTAAAAGTGAGAATAGTCATGGGTTGAGATAAGAACAGTTTAATAATTGAAATAAAATAATAATAATAATAATATGATAAATGTAATAAAAGGTAAAATAGCAAATAAAAGCCAAGAAAGCCAATTGATACAATTGCTGATTACCAATTACTGATTACTGATACCCAGCCAGTCCCCAAGCAGCAGCCTCCCAGCCAACCTTCTTCCCAGTTTTATTGCTAAGCATGACATCACATGGTGTGGGATGTCTCTTGGGTCAGCTGGGGTCAGCTGTCCCAGCTGTGTCCCCCTCCCAACTCCTTGTGCACCCCCGGCCAGTTTGCTGCTGGGAGGGGTAAGGAGCAGAAAGGCCTTGACTCTGTGTAAGCCCCACTCAGCTGTAGCTAAAACATTCCTGTGTTACCAGCACTGTTTCCAGCACAAATCCGAAACACAGCCCTACACTAGCTGCTAAGAAGAAAATTATCTCTACCCCAGCACACTGCTTGAAGAGGGAAGAATATTAAAACAGCATCCCTAGTATAAACCCACTTAATTAATGCATTTCGTATCTAGTCCTCTACCTGCACAGCTGGACTCTTGCTGCTGCTGACTGTGGTTTGAGGCTTTAGCTTAATCTTTAATGCATATGACTGTCATGCTAATACAACTTTAATAAAAATATACTAGGTAGCACTTTGAACTCCTTCGCTCTAATTTAGTATTAATCCATTTGATTACTAGAATAGAAAAGATCTTGCTCTAGTTCTGATCTATTCTTTCAAATACATACAGCCATGACTTTTATAAATAATATATTTTCAGACATTCATTTTACTACTCTTGCATAGATAAGAAACAAAAATACATTACTCATCGTGGCAAAGAATAAATTGACTCCTTTTGCTTTACTATCTGAATATCTGTTGTCTGATGGCTTAAGAACATTCCTTGTTTATTGATAGTGCATTTAGACCTAGACATTAAAGCCTTATCTTAAATGGTAATTTTTTCCCCCCTTAATATATTCAGGAAGACTAATGTTACTGAATAGGAATGTGGAGGAGATAGTGTGGGTTATTCAGGCAAGTTTAGTCAGCACTTACAAGATTCTTGAAATGTTTCTTGATGTCCTACAGAACTGTTAACATCTGCATGGCTTGTGAGAAGAGCCACATTTATTGCAGCTGTATGCTAGCTAGAATGCAAAAGAAAAGGGAGGGATCAGAGTTAAGAATGAAGCAGCTGGCTTTTGGTACAGAGATTTATAATTTTACTCTCATTACAGACTGACAGTAAACTGTACTTGGACTCTTTCAAATCTGCTTCTTTGAGATGGCAGGTTGAAGGCTTGGGAATTTAGCTGTCAGTAGATGCAGTCCAACAAAATATATACAGTTTAAAAGAAAACAGAGCTTTTAGATAAATAATCACAAATAGAAGATCAGGCTTTTGAGGAGCTGTTTGTTCCAGTATGACATAACATGATGTAGAGCATGTGTTTAAAGCCTACATTTGAGATGGTTAAAGAAAAAAAAAAGACAAAGATAGATTGTTTTAAATATTAGAGGGGAGCAATATACAGAAAGCTGCTGATTCCCTGCAGAGTCAATGAGGCCATACAGCTTCTTGTACCCGTTCTTGCAAGGGTTTGGGATTTCTAGGGAAAAGGAAAGGTCTGTTGAGAGACTCCCTCGATCCCCGGCCTGGCTGAACAATGTTATAGTGTTTCAATGTGTTCGTTTTACCTCTTCTCTTTTTTTGTGCTAGAAGAGAAAGTGAGAGAAGAACAAGCAGTATCAGAGTCCCATTTTCTATTTCACTCCTTCCTGTAAAAAAATCACATATATGATTCCAGAATCAAGGGGTCTTTTTGTCCAAGTTTGGTACCCTCCTTGCCCATTTCTTTCTAAGTTGTTGAGATAGATTTAAACATAAGCTAGGTCATTATTTGTTAGTTGTCAATTTCTTTGTTCAGTTTCAGTTAAGATCAAAGTTTTTATAGTTTTTTCTCCTTTATTTGGTATGAATGAAAACTGGTCATGTATTTTGTTTCTTATGGTTAATATAGTTTGGGATGCTTCCTCTTACCTTTTTTCCCCTGCACATTTTAAGTGAATCTATTCTGGTTTTGCTCAGTTAATTTCTTTACAACCTATCCAAGCCATTCGCAGTGGGAGTGCCAGGATCTGTTTTTGTGTCTCCTGCTGTTTCTTTAACAACCTCAGCAACTGAGGAAGCTGCACAGCTATACTCCTTTATTACTCTCCTTAAATGGTGCTTCAGAATAGTTTTCTAATATTTTCTAAACCAAACCTATTGCTTGTCCATTTGTTGCAATAGCACAGCTACCCATTAAGAAACAGGGCCAAGAAGGACCACTGAGGTGAAGAGCATCCTGTTGTTGTTTTAAGTTCATTTGGGTTCATCTTTACCTACTGACACGTTTCTGCTCTCAATACTGTGTTCTATAGCAGATGATAGCCTACTATAATTTTTATCTCTCCTGCCTACCCTTAGACTTTTCACTGTTGCACTCACCATTATTTATTGTATATGAGGCATTATAAGGGCTCTAATGTATGACTGCTGCCTTCTCTCCATTCCTCTGGCACCAGAGCACAGACAAAAGCAAATTTTTTAATATTTCATTTATGAGGATGACTACATTTGATTCATCAGTGTTCAACACCTCATACCTTCTTTTAGTTTCTGAAAGTTTATTTCCACTTGGTGTTTTGGAAACACATTTAATCTTAATTTTGCGCAGATTGTTGGCACTGAACAGAATTGTGTGAAAATCCAAGTAGCTCTGTAAGTCAGGGCTCATAATCACCTTTGGAAATGACCTGTTAAGTTTCTAATGGGTCATTTGTATGCACAGTTACTGAAGCTACTTGCAATAATTATGGAAAAGATAATGGCTAGGAACTCATTTGGGGGCAGTTGTTCTTGTTAACTGTTTAGTATTTCATCCAGGTACACCTATTTCCCCATTTTTTAATTTTCCTTTCATAATTTCAGAGTCTGCCATGGATAGTTGTTGCAGTTCAGCAGTTCTTCATTTCTTCATATCCAAGCAGTTTAGAGCTTACCAGACAAGTACTGATGTGCCTTACATCTTCAATTCCAAGAAGACCATAAAGAAATATTCACAGGAGATGCCAGTGCAGTCACTATCTCTCTCTGCTTTTGAATTGTATCTGCCCGTGGGATTTAGCTTTCTTAGCACATATGTGGTGCTGAAAGGTTGTTTATAAAAATCTGTGTGAGCCTTTATTTCTTCCCTGCTTGCCATTTGATCTCTGACTGATTATAGGTGTGATGGAAGTACCAGGTTTTGTTTGGTTCTCTGTGTTTTGGTGCAAAAAAGAAATAGTGTTAAATTTTGTTGGGGTATGTTCAAGTTCATGCCATTGTCATATGGCTGTAGTTGTGTGTGCACAATCCAGGTTTTATGACTAGAGATAGAGTGTGAATTGTAGGCATGGCACAGCCTATTGTGTTGCTTCTGCAATTCCACTTTTGGAATATTTCACATGGAAAGCTCTCCCAAGCAGGGGAAGATGGAGGGGGAGGTTGAGTTTGGAGCAAGGGGGGAACATCTAACTTGTTTGGCTGGAGTGAGAGGCGACAACAGGAGGCACTGAAAAAGGTCTTGTTGCAACCGGGGCTATTTGCTCCTTAGAGAAAGAAATTAATATATCTGAATTTTAGGGACAATTACTTAATATTCCGTTGGTACCGTGGCACAGAACAGTACATACTGATATGTACACACACACAGAGTATAACGGGCTCTCTTTTCTATCCCGTGGCTGAATTCCCGGAGCGTGTCCCTCCGGCTGTCCGGGCCGTGTGTCCGTCCGTCTGGGCCGTGTGTCCGTCTGTCCGGGCCGTGTGTCCGTCTGTCCGGGGCCGTGTGTCCGTCCGGGCCGTGTGTCTGTCCGTCCGGGCCGTGTGTCCGTCCGTGCCGTGTGTCCGTCCGTCCGGGCCGTGTGTCTGTCCGTCCGGGCCGTGTGTCCGTCCGTCCGGGCCGTGTGTCTGTCCGTCCGGGCCGTGTGTCCGTCCGGGCCGTGTGTCCGTCCGGGCCGTGTGTCTGTCTGTCCGGGCCGTGTGTCCGTCCGGGCGCTCCCCGCTGCCGCCGCACAATGCCGGCGCCCTCTAGCGGCCGCTCCCGGCGGCGCCCGGGGCTGCCCGAAGCCCCCTCTGCTCTCCCCTTTCCGTCCTCGTGGGCAATACTCTGCTTCTTCTCATAAAAAGTGGCCTCTCTTCTGGTTAATCCACCTCTCAGAGACACAAAATGTATACGCCCAAGTGGGCCCAAGGCCAAAAGTAAGATGTTTCCGCAGCACGGAAAGTTAAAGCTTTATTTCATAAGATTTTTTTTATGTACAAGAGAATGTAAGCATATCAGAAAGGGTTAAGTGCATCCACATTGACCATTCAGAATTCAAATCCATCAGACTTCCTTACTTTGTCAATATCTCGATTGCATTTGTATCATTGAATGGTTTCTCTTTTCGCGTCTGACTTCTCGCCCTGAAATTTCCCCTCCATTTAACACTCCCTTCAGTGTAATTGAAGGCTCTTTACCTCTTAAGGTTTTCTAAATTTGAATGTTAAAAAAAAAAAAATTAAAAATTAAAAAACCAAACCAATCACAGTATTTTTTTACACAAAACCAAGTAAGTAAAACGTGGTGATGTATGTGTAGAATATGTATGTGTATGCACATATGTATGTGTATGTGTGTGCAGAAGAAAGCCATAGAAGCCACACTGATGCACAAAGATCAATATTGCCATGTTGGAGTAATAGGTTTAGGTGGCTTGATGAAAATGTTGTTCTATAAATATAACAATCTTTTTTAATGTATTTGTTGAGGAAAGCAAAAAGAAACAAAAAAAAAAATAAAAAAGAGACCTAAACATTTAACTTGAATCTGTTGGGCTTGAAATGAAGTATGTATTGTACAACTGTCTTCAATCATGGCAATGCTATGATACCTAAAATTCTTTTAAAAATTTGCGTATATTTTCTGTGCATTCTGTAATAATTGCTGATTTTTCTTTCAATTCAGGCTTCAGCTGGGGTTTGCTATTTAAAATTCAAAACATAGGGAAGATGCTTCAAAAGAAGAAGTTTTAAGCTTTATTGTGCGAGACTAAGACTGCTGTGATGCTTTAAGGTCTAGAAACGTTGCGTGTAATTGTATACCCTGTGAGTGGTCTCATTAGTTTACCTACAGCTGTTTTCAGTGTCTATAGTTAAACACATATTCCTGGGTGTTTCTGGAGCTGGAGTCTGCCTGCAAGGCTAACCCAGCATCTCTCCTTCTGGGTGAGATCACCAGAGATTTCTGTGCCAATATGAATTTGTGTGAATTTGCTGGCTTCAGAAAGAGGTTTAGTCTGGTTTTATACTTGTTAGTCTTAATCGACATACACAAATTCCTTCCTTTCCTTCTTCCTTTATATGCTTATACTATTTCACATTCACTTTCAAGACTGCATGTGCTGTGTTAGGCCAGATGATTCAAACCACAGTTTTGGATTTGCTAATGGTAGCATTTGCTTTGCTTGGGAGCTCATTTCTCAATAAGTAGTATTGCCTCAGATTCTAAGAAGATATTTGGGTGTTCATTTCTTGTGAAGTTTTTAAGGCTCTCTTTTCCCTTCTCCCCTCTCCACTGCTTTATTCAGGTGTGATCCTGTGCCCAGATAAAAGACATTTGGTGTGACATGCGGCACTGAGGAGGAGCTGACTTGTAACTAATAATGAGTATTTTCTCACACTGTCTAGACAGTGAGTCATGTAAATAAAAGATATCTTTAATGACATCATCTGATGATGTGAAATGATAATCTTCCAAAGTGTGTATTTCTACAAATGCCAAAATACTGATGAGTATGATAAATTTCACTATTGAAGATTGTCAGTGTATAATACTGAGGTGGGGGAAAGCCTGTAGTTTCACTTTTGTCTTGCTGGTAGTGGCAGTAACTAACAGTGCCAGCACCTGAGCAAGGGTTTCTGAGGGAAATATACTTTGTTGTGTATTTTTGTTGGTGGATTAATACTTGTCTTGAGTGGCTGAATAGAAGCCAAGGAGTTACTATGCCTGGTCACTGAGGACCACCAGTTCTGTACAGCAGTCACTCTGTGAGCAGTCTGAATGCTTCTGGTTCTCGTGAGGCAGAGAACCTAGGTCTATATGGGAATGTTTATGCCTGATTTAGCAGCCATGGAGATTAAAAAATTAGAGACTCT
Source organism: Thryothorus ludovicianus (assembly GCA_013397245.1). Classification (NCBI taxonomy): domain Eukaryota; kingdom Metazoa; phylum Chordata; class Aves; order Passeriformes; family Certhiidae; genus Thryothorus; species Thryothorus ludovicianus. Next base: position 973,421 of record VZTB01007298.1, read on the forward strand.
AACTCTTTAGTGATTATATGGGACATTTAGTCTGCTAATTTAGCTGTCTGTGTTAGATGGCAGGAATAAGCAGACTTCCTCAGCATGTTCTGCTACTTGGTAGAGAGGGAGTTTGGCTGCCTCTGCTTCCAGTACTGGTCTAATGGAACAGACTTTCCAATGTTTGAAAGATCACTTGGAGGAACTGGTTTTTTGGATGGGTAAAATGGTGCAGTCTGGTAGAGCAGGGATTTTGGGACCTTAATCCACAAGGTGGAGAGCAGTCTGTTGCAGGTTGGCCACCACCACTCTACACCTTACAGGATCTTGACTTCTCCATGACAAATTCCACATTTTAAAATCAAGCAAAGCCAAAAGTATATCTATTACCTTCTTGGTAGTCTCTGTATTATCTTTTCAGATGTATAACCATGGAAAATATCACCTCCTACACCCATATTTGATTCTTTTTGAGCCTAAAGGACTTCTGGCATGTTATATAAATATAAACAATGCCTCTTAAAAGTACAGCTGTAGTAACTTTTGCTTTTTGCTTTTTGGCAGAGGAATTTATTGCCTAAACTTTCCTGAATTTAAAGAAGTTGCTTTAGATTACTTTGTATTGTCTATATTAGAGACTTCAGTTCCAGCTAAATCTAATGAAATACGGTATCAGTATTCTCTTAGGACTTTTCTAAAATGAGTATATTATCCTTTGTGTAAGTGCATTAAAAATAAAGAAATTTATAATTATTTTGCTTCAGACTTTTAGCATTGTGTAACAAACTGTGGATTCAAATTTGAGAATATGTTTAGACTGTTTATTAGGAAAAAGTTCTTTACTATGAGGATGATAAAGCACTGGAACAGGTTGCCCAGAGAACCTGTGGGTGGCACATCTCCCTGGAAGTTGAGTGGAAGGCCAGGTTGCATGAGGCTGTGAGCAATTTGGTTTAGTGAAAAATATCCCTGTTGATGCAAGGGGGACTGGAAGAGTATGATCTTGAAGGTCCCCAAACCAAATCTTGCTATGATTCTGTTATTTACTGTTAATTTAGGACTGGACAAACTTTGGATTAAAAATATACTTCTGGAGACCAAGTTATGAAATTTCAATTGATGTTGTGAGAGAAGAATCTTCTTACCTCTGGTGAGAAGGATCTGTGCAATGTGTGGCTGAATATATAAGAGCATGCAAACAATACCAATGAGATTCTGATGACATTTGTGTTTCTTAGATACCAGTCTGCCTTCTCCTGTAGTTTGTTAAATAGTGTGTAATCTTGACAAGGGTAGGCCTTCCAGGGGTGATGGTGCAGAAAGGAAATGAGTTAGTGCTCAGGGAGCCTCTGGGAAAGTACATCTGAAAGCGTGCTGAAGATTTCCTCTGTACAAGGGAAGGGATTGATTGCTGATGTAGCGGGGTGTCACCTCTGCAGCTTGTCAGGGAGGCTGAGGCGTGAGTCTGGCCAGTGGTTGCCCTGGCTGTTCTTCAGTTCTTCATGCCAGAGGGAAAGTGCCACTTTGTCACTTCACTTGAGCCTCAGTTTCAGTGAGCTGGGTTTGGAGTAGCAGTAATGCTTCCAGTGACGTGAAATACAAGAGAACCACTCAAAACACACAATTCTTACTTGGATAGCTTGTCAGCAAAAAGAAAATATCCAGGAAATAGGATAGTATTTTAATACTGATTATGGGACTGTTACTTGTTAACTGCATTAGTTCATATATAGAGGAATTTTCATGATGTTTGATGGGATATTTAGAAGAAATCCACATTGTCTTCAGCTTCATTACAGGCCAGCTGTTGTGTATTCATCCATGACAAAGGAAATTGTAGACTTTGTTTTCTGGGGACTTATGGAAACTCAGGGCAGCTGCCACAGTTTGGCCCTTATTTTGCTTGTCTGTTCTTGCTAAGTATTTCATAAACCATTATGGTGGTAGCAGATCTAGATTTAGAATGTGTTGTTCTTCCCTGCATTCCTGCATTCAAGCAATTATACATGGTAAAATTTGCAAAGCCAGAAAGGACGAAGGAGAAAAGAAACATTTTAAAAAAGCTGCAATTCTGACATGAGACAGTTTTTATTAGATAACTGAAAGTGAATTTATGATAGTTTTGAAACTGTCAAAATATGTCAGATTGTTAAATGAGAGGGAAAAGTTTATTTTTTATTTTTCCTCCCTCTTTACAAAGGAAATTACATGGTAAGACAAGCTTATTTCTTTCAGGAAAAAATAATATGTCCAACCAAAGCAAGTCATGGCGTTTTTATCTTAATTCTGAGATTGAACTCATGCACTGCTTATTTTATAATATGTGTAATTATCTGGCCTTCAGCTGCTAAGCCATGAGTGTGGGACCAAGTTTTTTTGCCAGTCAGAGCTTTTCACCCTAGAGAGCTGAAATCAAAGAGAATGCTTCTGCATTTGTGGTTCATTGTCATGATTGTTAGGACCAGTCAAAGTACCATTGTGGACAAAGAACATGTCATAAAGTATTTTCGCTATTTACCTGCATTATATCATCCACAAGCTGTACCAAAACTGGGAGACAGTAGCGCAAAAATCCCTTTCAGCTTTTGGAAGACAGTGGAGATTGTATTATGCTCAAGGCTTATTTTAGCACAGCTGAAGAAAACTCTTATAACTTGGCCTCAGATAACTTCAGTGAACTCCCAGGATACAGAATTTCTTCTAGCTATTGCATATTAAATGACCATAAATGGGTAAATTGAGTGTGCTTTCATTTATTCTGAAGAATAGCTGGTGATATGAATTGTTCAACTATCTGAGCAGAGGAGAATGAAGATAAGACTGCAGCAAAATTGCGATATTGCTCTTGCAAAAGGGTCATCTTCAATATGTGAGCTTCATACCCAGCATGCTAAAGAAGCATTGAAATGTTACGTCATCTGAAAACTTTGCTGTTCGTATCCATCAGTCACTTCACACAGATTCTGATTCCTGGTGGATAAATCTTGCAGAGGTAATGTTCTGTGACAAAAGACAGAGTCTGAGCTGATCTCTGATACTGCATTCCTGCAAATCACCTGGAAGTAAAAGTTCTCTGCTGGGGAACTGGAAAGCCAGTGGTGTTTCCTTTCTAGGCCAATAATGTGACTGCATCTGGTGCTGAGTGAAAGTTATGTCTGTATTGTGCCTGTTTGAGATGATTGTGTATAGCACAAAAACATCCATTGGGCTTAGGTCCTTATTTATTTATCAAGAAGTCAAAAGGGCTGAGAGGTGAATGGAATGAAGACTGTACCAGTCTCAAACAAATTCCAGGCGTGCTTGGCAGGGAGAAGGTCTGCAATGGTGGTGTCCACGGTCATGTCATGTTTTATGGCTGCATTGTATGACTTGCAGGTTTCCCCAGGAGTTTGGTGCATGCAATGGCTGGGATTTACCAGATGTGTCAAGCTTATACCATGCATTCTTAAATTAGTTCTTTGCAACCAAGGCAACCCTGTGATATTGTCCTGCTCAGTGTAGCAGCAGATTTGAGAGTCAGTAGTGGGTCTCTACAAACACTGCCTATTACCAATGGTGCTGTGTGGCTTGGCCACACCTGAAGTTCTTACTGGCTGCAACATGATAACATTGTGGATGGAAGAACTATGGAATTTGTCCTCCTAGGTTGGACTTGTTGTTGTCTGACTTCAGGTTGTCTGACCACTGTGACCCACAGTCTATGGTTATTTGCTTGCAAATTCCCTGCCACCCCTCTCAAAATAATGAAAATTAGTGCAACACGTTTAAGAAACCATCAGTATTAAATCCTTCAGATTTAGGTGTCAATTCCTTTTACTTGGGTAGTGGAGGCAGGTTCTAATCCCTTGTGTCATATGTGGGACTTGCTCTTCTTTGTGAGTTTAAAAGAAACAAGACAATGGACTCTTTTAATTTAGCAAGTTTTATTTTTATTTTTCAAATGTTGGCAGCAAAGTGGAAAGTACTGTACAATCAATATAAAGCATCTTTTAAGAATCTTTCATGCCTGAGTGTACATCTGGAACTATTTGCACTAACTAAAAGTAAAATAAATGCCACAGCGTATTATACCACAATTTTTTTTCATTTAAAAAAGGAAATTGAAAACACACCACTCCTAGAAATGCTTGACATTGAATTGGCTATTGAAATGGTATCAGTAAAGTATTTATATATTCCATATTTTGTTCCATACATCAGCCTTCCTTGATGCGTTAGACTTGGAAGTGTGCCATGTGAACTGAAATGTTGCCATTTATGAAAGACCGCCTTGTTTTAAAAATGGACTAAATCTTGTAGGGTACAGGAAGTAAAGTAAATCAGTTTGAATGCAGGCACATCTCTCTTTGCCCCAACTCCTGCATGCTTTGTCTCTTCCTTGTTTGGTTCAGAAGCTGACTGTGCTTACAGTAAATATCAATGCTCACCTAACAGCTAAATATAGTGATAAAAACTGAATGAACAAGAACAGTATAGTTCCATGAACCAAGAAATCCACAGAAGAAATACCGTAATTTAAAGTTGGTTTTACAGCATTCTTTAATTTTAAATGAAGCAAAATACTTCTGTGGTTAAATCACAGTTCTTCACTCTATGCTGTAAAGTAGAGTCAAGAATGTGTATTTCAAAATGTTTTGCTTGGGTTTGTTTTTAAATAAAAAATATAATCCAAAGCAAATGCAATAGATCTCTGCATACTTGAAACATGTTTTCTGAATTTATTCTAAGTCTCTCGCTGCTCCAGAGGGTTGTGTGTATGGATTAGGACTAGACCATTATTTCACCATCTTTCTCCATCCTGAACTGATTGCAGCGAACACTACAGAATGAGTTACAGATGTCTCCTTTTCCTTCCAGTTTGGAGGACCTCTGGTTTCAGTCCCATTTGATCTGAACAGGGCTAAGGAGCACAGGTCTGTCATTGTTTAAAGGGATTCAGTGGAAGAAATTATCGCACCTGAAAGAATTTACTCCCTCTGTATATACAGGCTATGCTTTTAAATGTGGGATGTTGTGGGATGCTGCCTGTATGAAACTTTCTGGTTGGTCCCTCCTAATTCAGGATTATTATTTGATATGTCAAGGTCCATCTGAAGAAAAAGACAGTCGGAACTAGCTTTGTAAGTGGAGAGTTTGGTTTGACTCAAGAGCATAAACATATTTTTGAATTCAAGAATTTGAGCAATTTTAAGACATGGTGAAAGTTATTCCAAATTTCAGGCAAAATTTAATTTATATGTCTCTGTATTGTAAAACTGAAGCAAATATATGTGAAATCTTACCCAGGCAGCTTTTGATATGTTAAAACTAGAGTTTTTCCTCTTGAGGGATTCTTTCTTCCCCTACCAAACCCTCATTACCTCTGAATGTACAAATAGCAGCAGACTATCCACTGAAGAATGTCCATACATTAAAAGCCTCATGAAATATCATATCTTGAAGGAAATTGGTTTATGAATATGATTTAAATACTGTTTTGTCTTTAGCTTTCTTATCATCAGGCTATTTTTCAACCATTACAGTAAAAAGTGCTGGTTGTTAGGTTTAATGTTTTTATTAATTAAAAAATAAATAATGATTTGTAGAAGTTGGAGTTATAGACTAAATGTCAGGCACCAAAAGCTTTAGGAGTTCAGATCACAAGAAGTGTTAACGCTTTTATTTGTGGCAGCTCGGATTTGTGGCTCTCCATCACCACTTCATCTCCTGGGTGATCTGTCTTAGAGCTGCTCGGGTTCTCTGGGGCTGTGGGTGCTGGGACACTGGTGGGTGCTGCTGTAGACAGATGTTCTCCGCCCCATCACTCCCTCAGAGTTCAGGGAGCTGTATGAAAAGGTAAGGAACAGGTAAACAGTAGCAGTAAGAGCAGAATGGCTCCCACAGGGGTTTTGTTATTAAAGAGAGTTGTAAAGGGTGTTCTCCTGGGTGGTGTGATGGTGTCTTCCAAGCATGTGGAAGAGCTTTGCATTTTGCATTGTACTTCTTCAAAAGCCCATTTTCCTGCCCCTGTGGAGAATCTCTGTTCTGACAAAATAATCTTGTACTCTGGTAAGAAATGTTTTGGGGTGTGCTTAAAAGGAGCCTTAATATCTCCTGAAAGAAGGCAGGACTAGGAACTTACAGACAGTCAGAGAGAAATCTGTCTGCCTGCAATCATATAGAAGAGTAGGGTTTAGGGCTTTGCAAGAGAGAGAGAGAGAGAGAGAGAGAGAGAGTATAAATAGCTAAGTGGTATGTAAAGTGTGTTTTACCCCTAAGATGTCCAAAGAAAGATAATTGGGAAAATCAAATCTAGTGTTATTAGATTTAGATGAGAAGTGCAGAGGTCTGTGGATAAGTTCAGCAATCTGCAGACTGGGTGGCAAACTGTTGGAGGTAGTAAAAACCATTTGGATCATGATAGAGTGGCAACCTGAAATTCGAGGGCAAAACCAATGCACTACTTCCCACTACCATGTTCAATTTCAGTAGCAAAATATGCCAGCTTTTTGGGAAAGACTCCCCCCTCTGATCTGAGTGCGTTTCTGATCAAACCTGAAGTTTGAAATGCAGTGAAGAGAAGGGAGGGAGCAGGAGCCGTGCGGTTGGTTACAGCTCAGGATCGCTTTTAGTTATCACCAGCTGAATTGGAGGATACAGGCTGTGCCTGCTTGCAGCGAGCAGCAGTCTGTTAGAGGAGCTCGATTTCTCTCACTCCTTCCACCCACCTCCATCTCCTCTGTGCCTGTGTCTGCGCTCCCACATGCTTCAAATCTGTGTACCTGGACTGCCTTCCTTAACAGTTCAATGTGAGTGTTAGCAGAATGAAAACCAGATGGACCAGCAGTTCCCACTGTTATCTCCCCACCAGCTCTGGCAAGCCTCCCTTTCTCTCTCCTTTCTTGGCATGGGAGAAATATTTGCCTTTATTTAGGAGGGCTTGGGCTCACTGCTGTGCCTCTTTCCCTCTGTTGCAACATGAGCTGAAAGCTATTTATTCCCTTGTTGCTGAGGTTGGTTGAGGTGAGTGCAAGATGAATTCGGCTATTAAGGAAGCAATTAACATTTCAAGACGAGTTTTCATAGTTCTTTATAATAAATTAATGGTTTATTGAAGATAGAGATTTAACTGTTTTAGTGTAGTGATACAGAAAGGAAATACGCATAGAATTTGTTTAGAAACCTGTTTTTGTTTTCCCGCATGTAATAGTTTATTGTTACTTGATTTGCAAATCATACCTCACTTACCTGTGTAACAACCTTAATATTTAAGATCATCATTGTGGTTACTCTTCCCTCCACAGCTGAGATTTACTAACCTTAAATCAACACTACAGATCCTATAAAATTGTATCTTTATCCCTCTTATTCTATACTTGTTTCACTGCTCATCTTCCCCAAACTTGCCTCTAAATTCTATATGAAATTACCCCCTTTCCCTGAGAGCTGAAACATTGCCTGTAGGCATTTCAACAAAGCTTGAAGATGGCTTTTATAATTGCAGTACCTGACACACTGCACCTCTGGGACTTACTACTTACTTCCTCAGTTTCTTCAATTTCAGACAAAGATTGGTATCTGTTATGTGTTGTTAATTTTTTGGGAGGTGTGGAGGCTGTTTTGGTTTTCTCCATTCCCTCCCCTTCCTTTTTTTTTTTTTAATATCTTTTTCATAGTAAGTGTTTTGAGGCTCTTTTAAACATACCCGTTCTTTGTTAAATGTATGCATTGCATTGAATTTCCGTTATTTCTCTCAGAGCAAATTTCAGATATGATTATTTCATTGAAGTTTGTATGTTGTTAGTAAGAACAAGGAATTGTGTCACAAAGTGAAGTGACAGAATTTATAGAATGTGACATGTCTTGAATTAAAACCACGGATGTACGTGCTTGCCCATTAGCAGCGACACTTCCTTGCTTCACAGAATAGTTTTGTGGAGCTCAGGAAGACTTCTGTTGGGCTGTGTGTAAATAAAGAGCCCCAACTCCCCAAAGAAGGGGCTGAAGAATTTGACATATTCCCATTAAAAGCTAAACATCATTGTACTCATCTTTTTTCAAGATGGCTTGCTAAACTCCTGGCGTGAGTGAGAAAGCTTTAATTTTGTCTTCAGCTGGTAAATTTTGCTTTGTTTTGCCCATTCTTAATAAATGAAACATATGGACTGGGATGGTTTAAAAAAAACAACTTAAGGTACTGTCATTCAAAAAGATGTTAGGAAAATGAGTGCACTTCTGTAGCTTTTATATCATGTGTGTTGTATATTTAGATCTTCAGTTGCAAGAGAAGTGTTAAGTTTTCTTCCTGGTTTTGCCTTATGTTTGTTTTGTTTTCTTGGGGAGGTATGTTCCTGCTTATCTTGCAGGTTTTGTACATTTAAAAAAAACCTTGTTCTTAATATGTGAAGGTACAAACCTACATGCTTATTTGAAAATAATTGTATGTATGTGAGATGATTGGCATACCATTTTGGCTTGTTGTATTTATTTTTCGGTGAATATGAGAATAACCAGGGGCACTGTGGTAAAGTGATCTGGGATGTGTGTGTTTTTAGCATAAGTTTAACATAAGATTGCCAAGAGAAGCAATGGAGAGGGCAGCAGGTGATACAAAGGAGAGACATGAAGAGAGCTGGCTTCAACCAATATTCCACCCAATATCTCACCTGTACTAAAGAACTTCAGGTTTTAGTTCTGGAATAGATGTCATAAGAGGATTTATTATCTTCCTGTCCCTTCATCTTTTTTTTCCTCCTGGCTAACATGAGAGTATTGAAGGGAGGTGGCATTATTGCAGCTCCAGGAGTGCTTGGGAGGTAGCATCTGCACATGCTGGAAATAAAAATAAAAGATAATGCAGCACTGCTACAAATGAGGTCTTACCATCTGTGTTGCACCTTCTTAAGTAAGGCTTAGATGATGCAATTTGGGAAGAGCACACTGGAGTAGATAATCAGGTGTAATCTTTCACAGCAGATGCTGAAATGGCTCACTTGTTGCATTAGCTTTTAAGTTTTTGTCAGAGGGGGTGTGCTCGGGGAAATAAACCGGTGTGTTCCTGTGGTGTGTGTTGCAGATCGCACTGAGAAGCATTCCACAATGCCAGACTCACCTGTGGATGTGAAGACACAATCCAGGCTGACGCCTCCAACCATGCCACCTCCTCCCACTACCCAAGGAGCTCCAAGAACGAGTTCATTTACGCCCACAACGTGTAATTAGTCTTATTTTCTTCCTTTTCTTCCATCTTCTTTCTATTCTGTATGTCAGAAACCAAAATAGGTGAAGGGAGACGTGCATGAAGTGGCAGGAGCACCATTTGATTGTATTGGGATAAAGTAATTAAGCAAAACAAAGTTCACAACAGATTAATGCATCTTTAGGTGTTAAGACATTCAGCTCAGAGTTGTGTTGTTATTTCATTGACCACTTGGTCACAGTGTCAAAGAACAGTGAGCACTGGCTTCCCATGCTCAAGTTAGCCCCTCTTGTGAGAAGGACAGAAAACCTTCTTCTCTTACATGCCATTCTGTTGTTTAAACAATCCCATTCCTTTTTGTATAGAAACTTTAGGGAGTTTGTTTGTTTGTTTTTTGTTTTTTGTAAATTGAGATAGTTCATAATGAAAAAATACTAATCTTCCTCCTGCATATATTTCAGTGAAGAATTATGTTTTCAGTGCTATATAATGCCTAGTTGATATTGATACAATACCAAAATTAAAGTATTTTCATAATTTTTATCTAGAGGTTTCTAGTCTGTTACCACTTCTCTAAATCACTTAGGGCTGCATCTCTGTCTCAGCTTATTGATGTAAACATGTAACAAACTCTACTAGTCTTGATGTATGCTGCATTCATATCAATGTAACTGAGATTTGAATCTGGCATGCTGTCTGGACTATTCTTTTCACAGCCTTGAAATGATCCACATTTCTCATACTAAGATTTAGCTGCAAATTTTTTGGTCTCTTTTATACTGCCTTGTAATAGTATAAACATGAGAATGTGTTTACATTTCACGTTTTAAATAAAACATTTTTAGAACAGTAGAATACATATGCCTAAACAGAATGAAGGCTGCATCTTCTATTTGTCTTGCCTGTGTCTTTTTTAGTCCCTTTCTCTCCGTTAAATGCCTTATTTAAAATTCACCTCTATGCAGAAGGCCAGCTGGAGGCCTTTGTACAACTTATCCCAGGGAACCCTGTCCTGACAATTTATGTTGAACTTAAACAGTGAGGAGGGTTCAGCTATTCACATAAACTCACATTTAACCCAGTGACCCTGATCCTGCAAAGATTTGTCTGTTTTGCTTAACTCCAGCACCTGAATCATCCTGGATGGAGCTTAACACTGGAGCTGCTTCAGTCTGAAGTTAAATTGTTTCTAGGTTTTTGCAGGATCAGGTTCTTGCAGATTAAGCTTTCCAGTGTGATGCCCTGCCAACAGTTCAGGATTATCTTTGGCAATCATAAACGGAATATGACAATATTCTTTAATCACACAGTCCTCACAAGGCTTCTGGATGTTTGTTTATTTTATTGAGTTCAGCACTTTGGAAGGTGTGTGAACCACAGACTGATTTTTGGGCCTCCTTATTTGAAGAGTAAAAGTCTAAAAAAGCCCAATTTTAATTGTTTTTACCCTGTCAGATTTTGGAGTTTGGCTTTAGCTGTTCCAGCTTGTACAAGAAACAGTCACTTTTGTCAGAGTGTCTGTTACATTTATTATTACTACAGCAGGAATGCCTGCAGGCCAGAAAGATCTGACTTGTTTTCTGGTCTAGAATGTCTTTGTTTTCTTTGGTTTAGATGATTAAAAATTCTTGACGTGTTGTAGTTTGAAATTTTAAATGCTAAATTCTTTTGGATTAGCAACATAGTTTTTTTTTGGTTTTTGTTGTTGTTTTTTTTTTTTGCCAATTGGCAAATTCAGATATTATAAGGAAAGCACTGAAATCATGGCACTATTTCTATATTTCTTTTGTTGTGGGAGGAATCTTTACCAGCCTTTCTTCTCCCTGTATTTATCCTAGGTAATGAATTCTACACTTCTCTGCTTTCTTGATCATAGCCCCAGCACCCTCTGCCTAGAGCAGCCCCTCACGGCTGACAGAGTTGTTGGGTGGTGTCAGGATAGATCAGTAGGACATGTCACAATTCTCCCCAGTCCTCATTTACTAAGCTGGGTGACTTTTGGCTATGTGAGTTCCTTGCAATCACAATGTGTTTGTTTACTCAGATACCTCAGCCCGCTGTAGCACCCAGAGCGTGGCCTGGAGCCTCACAGGGAGCTCAACTTGCTGAGGCCAGCTTCTTTCTACATCTGCTTTTTCCAATCCTTGCTCTCACTAGCCCACGCAGCCAGAACAGACAATCAAAAACTAGGATAAAACACAAGCAGAGGCCAGATACCAATTCACATGGCTTTTTCTGTAGTCCTTCTGGAAGGCAGTGACTAGAGCAACAAAAACTCCTTTGAAGGTTTGTGGCAGTGATTTAAATATGGCAATAGGGTAGGGATTTATATCTAGTAGTAGGTGTCCACTCTGAAAAAGGACCTCCTGGTTAAGGATAAGGACAATAAATGAAGAAAATGAGATGAGAATGGGATGTTTTGCTTCAGAGAAGTTGGTCATTGAGAAATATTAAAAGTATTTAAAGTTGCTAGCTTGCTCTGCTTGTGCTTTTAAATAGGAAACAAGTTAAAATAATATTCTTATGCATTTTTGATTGTAGACAAGTTCCTGATTTTTGTTGACTTTTGGGGATGGGCTCTGAGTGACTTCCAAAAAAATTAGCAAGCAATTTTTCCAGGGTGGTGGCCCATTGAGTGCAGCTGCTGCTGGTTACAGTCACATGCTGCATGCCCACGCCTGCCAGTGCACTGGTACACTTGTATTTCTAGGGAGCCATCCTTTTTCTTGCTGTTTGCTGTCATTTTAGCAAATCAGACTCAACCTCAGCAGCATGTGTTTTGAATGTTGCTGTTCCAACTAACCTGAGTGGAAGAGGATATCCTGAGTTTGATTCTCTGCTCTCTTCTAGAGTGTGGATAAGAATCAAACTGAAATCACTGCCAAAAACTCTCTGTTGTCTTCAGTATGTCTGCATGCATCTCGTTGCCATAAATTTTGAATGCTTAGTACTTCAGATAGTTATTCTCACAGGAACCTTGCGACGGGAGAGAAATGCTCTCTTATCCTTTTTAGAGATAAGGTGCTGGCACGTGAAAGCAGAGAGATTTGCTCATGGTCTCTGAGAAGTCTTCTCAAGTCTAGCTTCATACCCTTACTTCAAGGCTTCAGGACACAGGGAGCATTGGCAGCATTTGTACCTGCACAGACAACTTTGTATGCTCCATATGTTAGCAGCTAGGAAATCTGTATTGGAAAAAATAACCTTCTCATTGGGTGATGTAAGGTTAAAACGTGAAAGTCCTGTTTTATAAACACAGCTGTCAGTTGTGTGTACAAAACACAAGTAAAAATATTCAGAGATAAACTGAGGCTTCATGAAATATGTCTACACGTTTTTTCCTAGCCCAAAGAGCAGGTTTTTTTTTTAAATCTTCAATCATACATGCACTCATGCTTTTTCTCTCTCCATTTCCCTCTCTCTCTTTTTAAAATCCTCTGACAAAAGGCTGGTATTCAAATGACGCTTTTCAGGTCCAGGAACAGTTTAAAGGGGCTGTGTGAGAGGCAGCTGCTGTTATTTTCAATCCTTACAACGTTCAGTACCGGCTACTGGGAAATAGATATGAACTGCAGACTGTCACTCTGTCTAAAGGCTAATTATCTTTGATTGTGCACCTTAATTAATTCTGAGGTCAAGTGCAGAAAACATAAGCTGATGGATTTTCCCCTCTGTCTCCTTTTTCTCTCTATCTCTTCCCCAGCCCCAATCTTTATTTTATCCTCTGTCTCTTTTTCTTTCAGTAACCAATGGCACTAGCCATTCACCAACAGCATTAAATGGAGCTCCATCTCCTCCTAATGGCTTTAGCAATGGGCCATCCTCTTCCTCTTCCTCTTCTCTGGCTAACCAGCAGTTACCGCCAGCTTGTGGAGCTAGGCAGCTCAGCAAACTGAAGAGATTTCTTACAACCTTACAGCAGTTTGGCAATGACATTTCACCAGAGATTGGGGAGAGAGTGCGTACCCTTGTGCTAGGACTTGTGGTAAGCAAGTATTTTTTCTGTTCTTTTCCCTCTTCCTTGCTTGATATGTTGATTTTATAAATGAATGGGTCACATGCACTGCACTCATCATACTTGAGGGATACCAAACATGCAAGAGGGAAGCTCCAGCTCTTGCTGACAGAGCTAACATGAGTAGCCTGACTAGCTTCCCATAAGTGGCATCTCTTCCCTACTAGGTATAGCCTTGATTATTTTTGCCAGTATATTGTTATGGTGTAATGGTGTTGAGAGAGTTTTCATTCTATACTGGCAGTACCCCTAATGTAGACATACCTTGAATCCTGTAATGTAGTGAAATATGGTTTGACTTGCCTAGTTTAGTTGGATGGGGAAAGGAGAGAGCCCTGCATGTATAGTGCCAATGGTTAAAAGGGTGAGCTGAGTATGTTTGGACTGCAGTTAGACAGTGCAAAACTCTTTCTCAGTATCATTGAACAGAACAGTTATGAAGCCAACGAGGCACTGCTGCTACCTACAAGTCGCTTGATTGATAAGGTTATCTCTATGTGATATTTTGGCTTAATGAAAATTTCAGCTCTTTCTTACCTAAGTCTGTCAACTTGGGCTGCCCTTTTACATGGAAACTGTGAAATCTGACCCAGGATTTTTTTTCCTCCCAGTAAAGTCCACTCTCTGCCAGACATTATTGTTTCCCATGTATTTCCTTCAGCAATAATTGGATGTACTGGGGAAGATGCTATTGTGGTGCTCTAATTTACATCTGTTCTGAGCAGCTGCAGTTGCCATTGATTTCATTTGGAGCAGAGACTGACAGCACTGTTTAGCACTAAGGCTGAGGGGTGCCTTCACAATCTTTGCTTGTACCTTCACAAACCCCTACCTGACAGCAGTGGATGCCCCTTCACTTGGGTCTGTGTCAAAGGGAAGTTTGATGTAGGCAGTATAACATTAGTAACTCTTGTTCTCCATTTGTTTCCATGTCCAAAATGCGTGTTTAATTGGGTTTTGCTTGTCACATGGTTCTCTTTGGAAGAGTGAACTAGCAAAGAAGCTGAAGGTGGCTTTGGGAGCATCCACATTCCACAGATTTTCAGATAAAGACTGCTTTCCCACTGTTAATTACAGTTGATTTCTAACTTCGTTTGAGGTCTAAAAAGCAAATTGGGATTTTTTTCCTTGGGAAAATCCACATATCATACATAGCATATCATGCTATTCCCTTGGTCAGCCCTGCCAGCATGTGGAATTCATGATTATGACTTCATCTCTTTGAGTAATGACTTTCCTAGTAATGACTAGCCTAGAACATAGTAAACAATCCTCTTTCAAAAGAAGACAGTAGAAAAATGTGAAATTAAAATAAAATGTTGGAAAAAGCAGCTTTAACTGATGTTTGAAATGTAAAAGC